>CM061095.1:7800000-8120000 GCA_030770545.1 Macropodus opercularis | reverse complement strand
GCAAATAAGTCTGGAGCATGTTTGTCATTTTGTCAATTCAAAGACTCATTCAAAAAACCCAAACATTTTACAGTGCTTTAATTTACTTCTCTTGTTGTTCGAGTTGGACAACTTTAAGTATAGCATGTGTGTAAAAAAAAAAAAAAATCTTATTGTAGTATATGTGTATAATTAAATTAAACTCTATTCAGTTTTATTTAGATAACGCAATTCACAACAAAAGTTATCTCAAGGCACGTAATAAGGTTTAAGACCTTACACAAATGTATCACAACATATCCCACATAAAGCAAGCTTTTAATTGCCACCAATTAATAAATGCTATATATATATATATAATAATAATAATAATAGTTTCGTTTTTTTAACTTGAAATACGTTTTGATAGCAACAATGGAGACAAAAAACTCAATGTGGGCGGCCATCTGCCTTGACTGGTTGGGGTGAAAAGGACAACACGAACAACAAGCAGGAACAGAACACAGGCAAAAATGGTTGGACCAGCAAATGCACAATGAAAACATGGCTCAGCGTCTGACGATACCTGTAGACGAGGACAGGGAGGGAAAGAAAGGCAGAAGCACAACTACAGTAGATAAAAGGACAAAGTTAGTCGTATTTGACCGGAAAGAATACATAGAAGGATTACTCTAAGAAAGCATGCTCCTAATTGAAGTAAAATTACAAAGATGGATAAGGGCTGTTCTTCGAATGGTATAGTTAATATAGGATATATATAAAATGCACCTTAGTGTAGTATGTGTATGAAAACCGTGCAATACTATGTCTATAATATGTGTATGACATATGTCTATGTGTGCAGAAAATGTGCATAAACAACGTTTCTTATTATACTATGAGTGGATAAAATGTGCCTTAGTATAGTATGTGCATGAATAATGTGCCTTAGTATAGTATGTGCATGAAAAATGTGCCTTAGTATAGTATGTGTATGAATAATGTGCCTTAGTATAGTATGTGCATGAAAAATGTGCCTTAGTATAGTATGTGCATGAAAAATGTGCCTTAGTATAGTATGTGCATGAAAAATGTGCCTTAGTATAGTATGTGCATGAAAAATGTGCCTTAGTATAGTATGTGCATGAAAAATGTGCCTTAGTATAGTATGTGCATGAAAAATGTGCCTTAGTATAGTATGTGCATTAAAAATGTGCCTTAGTATAGTATGTGCATGAAAAATAATGCCTTAGTATAGTATGTGCATTAAAAATATGCATTAGTATAGTATGTGTCTGAAAAATGTGCCTTAGTATAGTATGTGCATTAAAAATATGCCTTAGTATAGTATGTGTCTGAAAAATGTGCCTTAGTATAGTATGTGTCTGAAAAATATGCATTAGTATAGTATGTGTCTGAAAAATGTGCCTTAGTATAGTATGTGCATTAAAAATATGCCTTAGTATAGTATGTGTCTGAAAAATGTGCCTTAGTATAGTATGTGTATGAAATAATGCCTTAGTATAGTATGTGTATGAATAATGTGTCTTAGTATAGTATGTGCATGAAATAATGCCTTAGTATAGTATGTGCATGAATAATGTGCCTTAGTATAGTATGTGTCTGAAAAATGTGCCTTAGTATAGTATGTGTCTGAAAAATGTGCCTTAGTATAGTATGTGTCTGAAAAATGTGCCTTAGTATAGTATGTGTATGAATAATGTGCCTTAGTATAGTTTGTGTCTGAAAAATGTGCCTTAGTATAGTATGTGTCTGAAAAATGTGCCTTAGTATAGTATGTGTATGAAATAATGCCTTAGTATAGTATGTGTATGAATAATGTGCCTTAGTATAGTTTGTGTCTGAAAAATGTGCCTTAGTATAGTATGTGTCTGAAAAATGTGCCTTAGTATAGTATGTGCATTAAAAATATGCATTAGTATAGTATGTGTATGAAATAATGCCTTAGTATAGTATGTGCATGAAAAATGTGCCTTAGTATAGTATGTGCATGAAAAATAATGCCTTAGTATAGTATGTGTCTGAAAAATGTGCCTTAGTATAGTATGTGCATGAAAAATGTGCCTTAGTATAGTATGTGTCTGAAATAATGCCTTAGTATAGTATGTGTCTGAAATAATGCCTTAGTATAGTATGTGTCTGAAATAATGCCTTAGTATAGTATGTGCATGAATAATGTGCCTTAGTATAGTATGTGCATGAATAATGTGCCTTAGTATAGTATGTGTATGAATAATGTGCCTTAGTATAGTATGTGTCTGAAAAATGTGCCTTAGTATAGTATGTGCATGAAAAATGTGCCTTAGTATAGTATGTGTCTGAAATAATGCCTTAGTATAGTATGTGTCTGAAATAATGCCTTAGTATAGTATGTGTCTGAAATAATGCCTTAGTATAGTATGTGTCTGAAATAATGCCTTAGTATAGTATGTGTCTGGAATAATGTGCCTTAGTATAGTATGTGCATGAAAAATGTGCCTTAGTATAGTATATGTATGAATAATGTGCCTTAGTAGTATGTGTATGAATAATGTGCCTTAGTAGTATGTGTATGAATAATGTGCCTTAGTATAGTATGTGCATAAAAATGTGCCTTAGTATAGTATGTGCATGAATAATGTGCCTTAGTATAGTATGTGTATGAATAATGTGCCTTAGTATAGTATGTGCATTAAAAATGTGCCTTAGTATAGTATGTGCATGAATAATGTGCCTTAGTAGTATGTGTATGAATAATGTGCCTTAGTATAGTATGTGCATAAAAATGTGCCTTAGTATAGTATGTGCATGAATAATGTGCCTTAGTATAGTATGTGTATGAATAATGTGCCTTAGTATAGTATGTGCATTAAAAATGTGCCTTAGTATAGTATGTGCATGAATAATGTGCCTTAGTATAGTATGTGTCTGAAAAATGTGCCTTAGTATAGTATGTGCATGAAAAATGTGCCTTAGTATAGTATGTGTCTGAAATAATGCCTTAGTATAGTATGTGTCTGAAATAATGCCTTAGTATAGTATGTGCATGAATAATGTGCCTTAGTATAGTATGTGTCTGAAAAATGTGCCTTAGTATAGTATGTGTCTGAAAAATGTGCCTTAGTATAGTATGTATCTGAAAAATATGCCTTAGTATAGTATGTGTCTGAATAATGTGCCTTAGTATAGTATGTGCATGAAAAATGTGCCTTAGTATAGTATATGTATGAATAATGTGCCTTAGTATAGTATGTGCATGAATAATGTGCCTTAGTAGTATGTGTATGAATAATGTGCCTTAGTATAGTATGTGCATAAAAATGTGCCTTAGTATAGTATGTGCATGAATAATGTGCCTTAGTATAGTATGTGTATGAATAATGTGCCTTAGTATAGTATGTGCATTAAAAATATGCATTAGTATAGTATGTGTCTGAAAAATGTGCCTTAGTATAGTATGTGCATGAAAAATGTGCCTTAGTATAGTATGTGTCTGAAATAATGCCTTAGTATAGTATGTGTCTGAAATAATGCCTTAGTATAGTATGTGTCTGAAATAATGCCTTAGTATAGTATGTGTCTGGAATAATGCCTTAGTATAGTATGTGCATGAATAATGTGCCTTAGTATAGTATGTGCATGAATAATGTGCCTTAGTATAGTATGTGTCTGAAATAATGCCTTAGTATAGTATGTGTCTGGAATAATGTGCCTTAGTATAGTATGTGCATGAAAAATGTGCCTTAGTATAGTATATGTATGAATAATGTGCCTTAGTATAGTATGTGCATGAATAATGTGCCTTAGTAGTATGTGTATGAATAATGTGCCTTAGTATAGTATGTGCATAAAAATGTGCCTTAGTATAGTATGTGCATGAATAATGTGCCTTAGTATAGTATGTGTATGAATAATGTGCCTTAGTATAGTATGTGCATAAAAATGTGCCTTAGTATAGTATGTGCATGAAAAATGTGCCTTAGTATAGTATGTGCATGAAAAATGTGCCTTAGTATAGTATGTGTCTGAAAAATGTGCCTTAGTATAGTATGTGTCTGAAAAATGTGCCTTAGTATAGTATGTGTCTGAAAAATGTGCCTTAGTATAGTATGTGCATTAAAAATATGCCTTAGTATAGTTTGTGCATGAAAAATGTGCCTTAGTATAGTATGTGTCTGAAAAATGTGCCTTAGTATA
Organism: Macropodus opercularis; assembly: GCA_030770545.1. Lineage (NCBI taxonomy): Eukaryota > Metazoa > Chordata > Actinopteri > Anabantiformes > Osphronemidae > Macropodus > Macropodus opercularis. The sequence goes on along the minus strand of CM061095.1, from coordinate 8,115,845 downwards.
GTGTGTGCATGAAAAATGTGCCTTAGTATAGTATGTGCATGAATAATGTGCCTTAATATAGTATGTGCATGAAAATGTGCCTTAGTATAGTATGTGTATGAAATAATGCCTTAGTATAGTATATGTATGAATAATGTGCCTTAGTATAGTATGTGCATGAAAAATGTGCCTTAGTATAGTATGTGCATTAAAAATATGCATTAGTATAGTATGTGTCTGAAAAATGTGCCTTAGTATAGTATGTGCATGAAAAATGTGCCTTAGTATAGTATGTGCATGAATAATGTGCCTTAGTATAGTATGTGCATTAAAAATGTGCCTTAGTATAGTATGTGTATGAAATAATCCCTTAGTATAGTATATGTATGAATAATGTGCCTTAGTATAGTATGTGCATGAAAAATGTGCCTTAGTATAGTATGTGCATTAAAAATATGCATTAGTATAGTATGTGTATGAAATAATGCCTTAGTATAGTATATGTATGAATAATGTGCCTTAGTATAGTATGTGTATGAAATAATGCCTTAGTATAGTATATGTATGAATAATGTGCCTTAGTATAGTATGTGCATGAAAATGTGCCTTAGTATAGTATGTGTATGAAATAATGCCTTAGTATAGTATGTGCATGAAAAATGTGCCTTAGTATAGTATGTGTATGAAATAATGCCTTAGTATAGTATATGTATGAATAATGTGCCTTAGTATAGTATGTGCATGAAAATGTGCCTTAGTATAGTATGTGTATGAAATAATGCCTTAGTATAGTATGTGTCTGAAAAATGTGCCTTAGTATAGTATGTGCATGAATAATGTGCCTTAGTATAGTATGTGTATGAATAATGTGCCTTAGTATAGTATGTGTCTGAAAAATGTGCCTTAGTATAGTATGTGTATGAAATAATCCCTTAGTATAGTATGTGTATGAAATAATCCCTTAGTATAGTATGTGTATGAAATAATGCCTTAGTATAGTATATGTATGAATAATGTGCCTTAGTATAGTATGTGCATTAAAAATATGCATTAGTATAGTATGTGTCTGAAAAATAATGCCTTAGTATAGTATGTGTATGAAATAATGCCTTAGTATAGTATGTGCATGAAAAATGTGCCTTAGTATAGTATATGTATGAATAATGTGCCTTAGTATAGTATGTGCATTAAAAATATGCCTTAGTATAGTATGTGTCTGAAAAATGTGCCTTAGTATAGTGTGTGCATGAAAAATGTGCCTTAGTATAGTGTGTGTCTGAAAAATGTGCCTTAGTATAGTATGTGTATGAATAATGTGCCTTAGTATAGTATGTGTCTGAAATAATGCCTTAGTATAGTATGTGTATGAATAATGTGCCTTAGTATAGTATGTGCATGAAAAATGTGCCTTAGTATAGTATGTGCATGAATAATGTGCCTTAGTATAGTATGTGCATTAAAAATATGCATTAGTATAGTATGTGTCTGAAAAATGTGCCTTAGTATAGTATGTGTCTGAAATAATGTGCCTTAGTATAGTATGTGTCTGAAATAATGCCTTAGTATAGTATGTGTCTGAAATAATGTGCCTTAGTATAGTATGTGCATGAAAAATAATGCCTTAGTATAGTATATGTATGAATAATGTGCCTTAGTATAGTATGTGCATTAAAAATATGCATTAGTATAGTATGTGTCTGAAAAATGTGCCTTAGTATAGTATGTGTCTGAAATAATGCCTTAGTATAGTATGTGTCTGAAATAATGTGCCTTAGTATAGTATGTGCATGAAAAATGTGCCTTAGTATAGTTTGTGCATGAATAATGTGCCTTAGTATAGTTTGTGTATGAAATAATGCCTTAGTATAGTATGTGTCTGAAAAATGTGCCTTAGTATAGTATGTGCATGAAATAATGCCTTAGTATAGTATGTGCATGAATAATGCGCCTTAGTATAGTATGTGCATGAATAATGTGCCTTAGTATAGTATGTATCTGAAAAATATGCCTTAGTATAGTATGTGTCTGAAAAATGTGCCTTAGTATAGTATGTGCATGAATAATGTGCCTTAGTATAGTATGTGTCTGAAAAATGTGCCTTAGTATAGTATGTGTATGAAATAATGCCTTAGTATAGTATGTGCATGAATAATGTGCCTTAGTATAGTGTGTGTCTGAAAAATGTGCCTTAGTATAGTATGTATCTGAAAAATATGCCTTAGTATAGTGTGTGTCTGAAAAATGTGCCTTAGTATAGTATGTGTATGAAATAATGCCTTAGTATAGTATGTGCATGAATAATGTGCCTTAGTATAGTATGTGTATGAAATAATGCCTTAGTATAGTATGTGTCTGAAAAATGTGCCTTAGTATATGTATGTGTCTGAAAAATGTGCCTTAGTATAGTATGTGTCTGAAAAATGTGCCTTAGTATAGTATGTGTCTGAAAAATGTGCCTTAGTATAGTATGTGTCTGAAAAATGTGCCTTAGTATAGTATGTGTCTGAAAAATGTGCCTTAGTATAGTTTGTGCATGAATAATGTGCCTTAGTATAGTATGTGTATGAAATAATGCCTTAGTATAGTATGTGTCTGAAAAATGTGCCTTAGTATAGTATGTGCATGAAATAATGCCTTAGTATAGTATGTGCATGAATAATGCGCCTTAGTATAGTATGTGCATGAATAATGTGCCTTAGTATAGTATGTATCTGAAAAATATGCCTTAGTATAGTATGTGTCTGAAAAATGTGCCTTAGTATAGTGTGTGTCTGAAAAATGTGCCTTAGTATAGTATGTGTATGAAATAATGCCTTAGTATAGTATGTGTCTGAAAAATATGCCTTAGTATAGTATGTGTCTGAAAAATGTGCCTTAGTATAGTATGTGCATGAATAATGTGCCTTAGTATAGTATGTATCTGAAAAATATGCCTTAGTATAGTATGTGTCTGAAAAATGTGCCTTAGTATAGTGTGTGTCTGAAAAATGTGCCTTAGTATAGTATGTGTATGAAATAATGCCTTAGTATAGTATGTGCATGAATAATGTGCCTTAGTATAGTGTGTGTCTGAAAAATGTGCCTTAGTATAGTATGTATCTGAAAAATATGCCTTAGTATAGTGTGTGTCTGAAAAATGTGCCTTAGTATAGTATGTGTATGAAATAATGCCTTAGTATAGTATGTGCATGAATAATGTGCCTTAGTATAGTATGTGTATGAAATAATGCCTTAGTATAGTATGTGCATGAATAATGTGCCTTAGTATAGTGTGTGCATTAAAAATATGCATTAGTATAGTATGTGTCTGAAAAATGTGCCTTAGTATAGTATGTGTCTGAAAAATGTGCCTTAGTATAGTATGTGTCTGAAAAATGTGCCTTAGTATAGTATGTGTCTGAAAAATGTGCCTTAGTATAGTATGTGTCTGAAAAATGTGCCTTAGTATAGTATGTGCATTAAAAATGTGCCTTAGTATAGTATGTGTCTGAAAAATGTGCCTTAGTATAGTATGTGCATGAAAAATGTGCCTTAGTATAGTATGTGTCTGAAAAATGTGCCTTAGTATAGTATGTGCATGAAAAATGTGCCTTAGTATAGTATGTGCATGAAAAATGTGCCTTAGTATAGTATGTGTCCTAAGGCGAGCTCAGGGAGGCCAGAAACCTCCCGTGGAGCAGAAGGGCAAAAGCTCGCTTGATCTTGATTTTCAGTATGAGTACGGACCGTGAAAGCAGGGCCTCACGATACTTCTGACTTTTTGGGTTTTAAGCAGGAGGTGTCAGAAAAGTTACCTTTTGAAAACTGCACCTCAGCAGACTCACCATCAAACCCTTGCTGATACGGGTTGTTCAGAATGTGACCGTCCATGTTTGTCTTATACTTGAATAAATGTTATTTTTTCAAAAGGTGTGTAAATGTGTTTCTCTGAGGAAAACAGTTGATCATTAGCTTCTACGTGGCAAATAAGTCTGGAGCATGTTTGTCATTTTGTCAATTCAAAGACTCATTCAAAAAACCCAAACATTTTACAGTGCTTTAATTTACTTCTCTTGTTGTTCGAGTTGGACAACTTTAAGTATAGCATGTGTGTAAAAAAAAAAAAAAAATCTTATTGTAGTATATGTGTATAATTAAATTAAACTCTATTCAGTTTTATTTAGATAACGCAATTCACAACAAAAGTTATCTCAAGGCACGTAATAAGGTTTAAGACCTTACACAAATGTATCACAACATATCCCACATAAAGCAAGCTTTTAATTGCCACCAATTAATAAATGCTATATATATATATATAATAATAATAATAATAGTTTCGTTTTTTTAACTTGAAATACGTTTTGATAGCAACAATGGAGACAAAAAACTCAATGTGGGCGGCCATCTGCCTTGACTGGTTGGGGTGAAAAGGACAACACGAACAACAAGCAGGAACAGAACACAGGCAAAAATGGTTGGACCAGCAAATGCACAATGAAAACATGGCTCAGCGTCTGACGATACCTGTAGACGAGGACAGGGAGGGAAAGAAAGGCAGAAGCACAACTACAGTAGATAAAAGGACAAAGTTAGTCGTATTTGACCGGAAAGAATACATAGAAGGATTACTCTAAGAAAGCATGCTCCTAATTGAAGTAAAATTACAAAGATGGATAAGGGCTGTTCTTCGAATGGTATAGTTAATATAGGATATATATAAAATGCACCTTAGTGTAGTATGTGTATGAAAACCGTGCAATACTATGTCTATAATATGTGTATGACATATGTCTATGTGTGCAGAAAATGTGCATAAACAACGTTTCTTATTATACTATGAGTGGATAAAATGTGCCTTAGTATAGTATGTGCATGAATAATGTGCCTTAGTATAGTATGTGCATGAAAAATGTGCCTTAGTATAGTATGTGTATGAATAATGTGCCTTAGTATAGTATGTGCATGAAAAATGTGCCTTAGTATAGTATGTGCATGAAAAATGTGCCTTAGTATAGTATGTGCATGAAAAATGTGCCTTAGTATAGTATGTGCATGAAAAATGTGCCTTAGTATAGTATGTGCATGAAAAATGTGCCTTAGTATAGTATGTGCATGAAAAATGTGCCTTAGTATAGTATGTGCATGAAAAATGTGCCTTAGTATAGTATGTGCATTAAAAATGTGCCTTAGTATAGTATGTGCATGAAAAATAATGCCTTAGTATAGTATGTGCATTAAAAATATGCATTAGTATAGTATGTGTCTGAAAAATGTGCCTTAGTATAGTATGTGCATTAAAAATATGCCTTAGTATAGTATGTGTCTGAAAAATGTGCCTTAGTATAGTATGTGTCTGAAAAATATGCATTAGTATAGTATGTGTCTGAAAAATGTGCCTTAGTATAGTATGTGCATTAAAAATATGCCTTAGTATAGTATGTGTCTGAAAAATGTGCCTTAGTATAGTATGTGTATGAAATAATGCCTTAGTATAGTATGTGTATGAATAATGTGTCTTAGTATAGTATGTGCATGAAATAATGCCTTAGTATAGTATGTGCATGAATAATGTGCCTTAGTATAGTATGTGTCTGAAAAATGTGCCTTAGTATAGTATGTGTCTGAAAAATGTGCCTTAGTATAGTATGTGTCTGAAAAATGTGCCTTAGTATAGTATGTGTATGAATAATGTGCCTTAGTATAGTTTGTGTCTGAAAAATGTGCCTTAGTATAGTATGTGTCTGAAAAATGTGCCTTAGTATAGTATGTGTATGAAATAATGCCTTAGTATAGTATGTGTATGAATAATGTGCCTTAGTATAGTTTGTGTCTGAAAAATGTGCCTTAGTATAGTATGTGTCTGAAAAATGTGCCTTAGTATAGTATGTGCATTAAAAATATGCATTAGTATAGTATGTGTATGAAATAATGCCTTAGTATAGTATGTGCATGAAAAATGTGCCTTAGTATAGTATGTGCATGAAAAATAATGCCTTAGTATAGTATGTGTCTGAAAAATGTGCCTTAGTATAGTATGTGCATGAAAAATGTGCCTTAGTATAGTATGTGTCTGAAATAATGCCTTAGTATAGTATGTGTCTGAAATAATGCCTTAGTATAGTATGTGTCTGAAATAATGCCTTAGTATAGTATGTGCATGAATAATGTGCCTTAGTATAGTATGTGCATGAATAATGTGCCTTAGTATAGTATGTGTATGAATAATGTGCCTTAGTATAGTATGTGCATGAAAAATAATGCCTTAGTATAGTATGTGTCTGAAAAATGTGCCTTAGTATAGTATGTGCATGAAAAATGTGCCTTAGTATAGTATGTGTCTGAAATAATGCCTTAGTATAGTATGTGTCTGAAATAATGCCTTAGTATAGTATGTGTCTGAAATAATGCCTTAGTATAGTATGTGTCTGAAATAATGCCTTAGTATAGTATGTGCATGAAAAATGTGCCTTAGTATAGTATATGTATGAATAATGTGCCTTAGTAGTATGTGTATGAATAATGTGCCTTAGTAGTATGTGTATGAATAATGTGCCTTAGTATAGTATGTGCATAAAAATGTGCCTTAGTATAGTATGTGCATGAATAATGTGCCTTAGTATAGTATGTGTATGAATAATGTGCCTTAGTATAGTATGTGCATTAAAAATGTGCCTTAGTATAGTATGTGCATGAATAATGTGCCTTAGTAGTATGTGTATGAATAATGTGCCTTAGTATAGTATGTGCATAAAAATGTGCCTTAGTATAGTATGTGCATGAATAATGTGCCTTAGTATAGTATGTGTATGAATAATGTGCCTTAGTATAGTATGTGCATTAAAAATGTGCCTTAGTATAGTATGTGCATGAATAATGTGCCTTAGTAGTATGTGTATGAATAATGTGCCTTAGTATAGTATGTGCATTAAAAATGTGCCTTAGTATAGTATGTGCATGAATAATGTGCCTTAGTATAGTATGTGTCTGAAAAATGTGCCTTAGTATAGTATGTGCATGAAAAATGTGCCTTAGTATAGTATGTGTCTGAAATAATGCCTTAGTATAGTATGTGTCTGAAATAATGCCTTAGTATAGTATGTGCATGAATAATGTGCCTTAGTATAGTATGTGTCTGAAAAATGTGCCTTAGTATAGTATGTGTCTGAAAAATGTGCCTTAGTATAGTATGTATCTGAAAAATATGCCTTAGTATAGTATGTGTCTGAATAATGTGCCTTAGTATAGTATGTGCATGAAAAATGTGCCTTAGTATAGTATATGTATGAATAATGTGCCTTAGTATAGTATGTGCATGAATAATGTGCCTTAGTAGTATGTGTATGAATAATGTGCCTTAGTATAGTATGTGCATAAAAATGTGCCTTAGTATAGTATGTGCATGAATAATGTGCCTTAGTATAGTATGTGTATGAATAATGTGCCTTAGTATAGTATGTGCATTAAAAATATGCATTAGTATAGTATGTGTCTGAAAAATGTGCCTTAGTATAGTATGTGCATGAAAAATGTGCCTTAGTATAGTATGTGTCTGAAATAATGCCTTAGTATAGTATGTGTCTGAAATAATGCCTTAGTATAGTATGTGTCTGAAATAATGCCTTAGTATAGTATGTGTCTGAAATAATGCCTTAGTATAGTATGTGCATGAATAATGTGCCTTAGTATAGTATGTGCATGAATAATGTGCCTTAGTATAGTATGTGTCTGAAATAATGCCTTAGTATAGTATGTGTCTGGAATAATGTGCCTTAGTATAGTATGTGCATGAAAAATGTGCCTTAGTATAGTATATGTATGAATAATGTGCCTTAGTATAGTATGTGCATGAATAATGTGCCTTAGTAGTATGTGTATGAATAATGTGCCTTAGTATAGTATGTGCATAAAAATGTGCCTTAGTATAGTATGTGCATGAATAATGTGCCTTAGTATAGTATGTGTATGAATAATGTGCCTTAGTATAGTATGTGCATAAAAATGTGCCTTAGTATAGTATGTGCATGAAAAATGTGCCTTAGTATAGTATGTGCATGAAAAATGTGCCTTAGTATAGTATGTGTCTGAAAAATGTGCCTTAGTATAGTATGTGTCTGAAAAATGTGCCTTAGTATAGTATGTCTGAAAAATGTGCCTTAGTATAGTATGTGCATTAAAAATATGCCTTAGTATAGTATGTGCATGAAAAATGTGCCTTAGTATAGTATGTGTCTGAAAAATGTGCCTTAGTATAGTGTGTGCATGAAAAATGTGCCTTAGTATAGTATGTGCATGAATAATGTGCCTTAATATAGTATGTGCATGAAAATGTGCCTTAGTATAGTATGTGTATGAAATAATGCCTTAGTATAGTATATGTATGAATAATGTGCCTTAGTATAGTATGTGCATGAAAAATGTGCCTTAGTATAGTATGTGCATTAAAAATATGCATTAGTATAGTATGTGTCTGAAAAATGTGCCTTAGTATAGTATGTGCATGAAAAATGTGCCTTAGTATAGTATGTGCATGAATAATGTGCCTTAGTATAGTATGTGCATTAAAAATGTGCCTTAGTATAGTATGTGTATGAAATAATCCCTTAGTATAGTATGTGTATGAAATAATGCCTTAGTATAGTATATGTATGAATAATGTGCCTTAGTATAGTATGTGCATGAAAAATGTGCCTTAGTATAGTATGTGCATTAAAAATATGCATTAGTATAGTATGTGTATGAAATAATGCCTTAGTATAGTATATGTATGAATAATGTGCCTTAGTATAGTATGTGTATGAAATAATGCCTTAGTATAGTATATGTATGAATAATGTGCCTTAGTATAGTATGTGCATGAAAATGTGCCTTAGTATAGTATGTGTATGAAATAATGCCTTAGTATAGTATGTGCATGAAAAATGTGCCTTAGTATAGTATGTGTATGAAATAATGCCTTAGTATAGTATATGTATGAATAATGTGCCTTAGTATAGTATGTGCATGAAAATGTGCCTTAGTATAGTATGTGTATGAAATAATGCCTTAGTATAGTATGTGTCTGAAAAATGTGCCTTAGTATAGTATGTGCATGAATAATGTGCCTTAGTATAGTATGTGTATGAATAATGTGCCTTAGTATAGTATGTGTCTGAAAAATGTGCCTTAGTATAGTATGTGTATGAAATAATCCCTTAGTATAGTATGTGTATGAAATAATCCCTTAGTATAGTATGTGTATGAAATAATGCCTTAGTATAGTATATGTATGAATAATGTGCCTTAGTATAGTATGTGCATTAAAAATATGCATTAGTATAGTATGTGTCTGAAAAATAATGCCTTAGTATAGTATGTGTATGAAATAATGCCTTAGTATAGTATGTGCATGAAAAATGTGCCTTAGTATAGTATATGTATGAATAATGTGCCTTAGTATAGTATGTGCATTAAAAATATGCCTTAGTATAGTATGTGTCTGAAAAATGTGCCTTAGTATAGTGTGTGCATGAAAAATGTGCCTTAGTATAGTGTGTGTCTGAAAAATGTGCCTTAGTATAGTATGTGTATGAATAATGTGCCTTAGTATAGTATGTGTCTGAAATAATGCCTTAGTATAGTATGTGTATGAATAATGTGCCTTAGTATAGTATGTGCATGAAAAATGTGCCTTAGTATAGTATGTGCATGAATAATGTGCCTTAGTATAGTATGTGCATTAAAAATATGCATTAGTATAGTATGTGTCTGAAAAATGTGCCTTAGTATAGTATGTGTCTGAAATAATGTGCCTTAGTATAGTATGTGTCTGAAATAATGCCTTAGTATAGTATGTGTCTGAAATAATGTGCCTTAGTATAGTATGTGCATGAAAAATAATGCCTTAGTATAGTATATGTATGAATAATGTGCCTTAGTATAGTATGTGCATTAAAAATATGCATTAGTATAGTATGTGTCTGAAAAATGTGCCTTAGTATAGTATGTGTCTGAAATAATGCCTTAGTATAGTATGTGTCTGAAATAATGTGCCTTAGTATAGTATGTGCATTAAAAATATGCCTTAGTATAGTATGTGTCTGAAAAATGTGCCTTAGTATAGTATGTGTATGAAATAATGCCTTAGTATAGTATGTGTATGAATAATGTGTCTTAGTATAGTATGTGCATGAAATAATGCCTTAGTATAGTATGTGCATGAATAATGTGCCTTAGTATAGTATGTGTCTGAAAAATGTGCCTTAGTATAGTATGTGTCTGAAATAATGCCTTAGTATAGTATGTGTCTGAAATAATGTGCCTTAGTATAGTATGTGCATGAAAAATAATGCCTTAGTATAGTATATGTATGAATAATGTGCCTTAGTATAGTATGTGCATTAAAAATATGCCTTAGTATAGTATGTGTCTGAAAAATGTGCCTTAGTATAGTATGTGTCTGAAAAATATGCATTAGTATAGTATGTGTCTGAAAAATGTGCCTTAGTATAGTATGTGCATTAAAAATATGCCTTAGTATAGTATGTGTCTGAAAAATGTGCCTTAGTATAGTATGTGTATGAAATAATGCCTTAGTATAGTATGTGTATGAATAATGTGTCTTAGTATAGTATGTGCATGAAATAATGCCTTAGTATAGTATGTGCATGAATAATGTGCCTTAGTATAGTATGTGTCTGAAAAATGTGCCTTAGTATAGTATGTGTCTGAAAAATGTGCCTTAGTATAGTATGTGTCTGAAAAATGTGCCTTAGTATAGTATGTGTATGAATAATGTGCCTTAGTATAGTTTGTGTCTGAAAAATGTGCCTTAGTATAGTATGTGTCTGAAAAATGTGCCTTAGTATAGTATGTGCATTAAAAATATGCATTAGTATAGTATGTGTATGAAATAATGCCTTAGTATAGTATGTGCATGAAAAATGTGCCTTAGTATAGTATGTGCATGAAAAATAATGCCTTAGTATAGTATGTGTCTGAAAAATGTGCCTTAGTATAGTATGTGCATGAAAAATGTGCCTTAGTATAGTATGTGTCTGAAATAATGCCTTAGTATAGTATGTGTCTGAAATAATGCCTTAGTATAGTATGTGTCTGAAATAATGCCTTAGTATAGTATGTGCATGAATAATGTGCCTTAGTATAGTATGTGCATGAATAATGTGCCTTAGTATAGTATGTGTATGAATAATGTGCCTTAGTATAGTATGTGCATGAAAAATAATGCCTTAGTATAGTATGTGTCTGAAAAATGTGCCTTAGTATAGTATGTGCATGAAAAATGTGCCTTAGTATAGTATGTGTCTGAAATAATGCCTTAGTATAGTATGTGTCTGAAATAATGCCTTAGTATAGTATGTGTCTGAAATAATGCCTTAGTATAGTATGTGTCTGAAATAATGCCTTAGTATAGTATGTGTCTGGAATAATGTGCCTTAGTATAGTATGTGCATGAAAAATGTGCCTTAGTATAGTATATGTATGAATAATGTGCCTTAGTAGTATGTGTATGAATAATGTGCCTTAGTAGTATGTGTATGAATAATGTGCCTTAGTATAGTATGTGCATAAAAATGTGCCTTAGTATAGTATGTGCATGAATAATGTGCCTTAGTATAGTATGTGTATGAATAATGTGCCTTAGTATAGTATGTGCATTAAAAATGTGCCTTAGTATAGTATGTGCATGAATAATGTGCCTTAGTAGTATGTGTATGAATAATGTGCCTTAGTATAGTATGTGCATAAAAATGTGCCTTAGTATAGTATGTGCATGAATAATGTGCCTTAGTATAGTATGTGTATGAATAATGTGCCTTAGTATAGTATGTGCATTAAAAATGTGCCTTAGTATAGTATGTGCATGAATAATGTGCCTTAGTATAGTATGTGTCTGAAAAATGTGCCTTAGTATAGTATGTGCATGAAAAATGTGCCTTAGTATAGTATGTGTCTGAAATAATGCCTTAGTATAGTATGTGTCTGAAATAATGCCTTAGTATAGTATGTGCATGAATAATGTGCCTTAGTATAGTATGTGTCTGAAAAATGTGCCTTAGTATAGTATGTGTCTGAAAAATGTGCCTTAGTATAGTATGTATCTGAAAAATATGCCTTAGTATAGTATGTGTCTGAATAATGTGCCTTAGTATAGTATGTGCATGAAAAATGTGCCTTAGTATAGTATATGTATGAATAATGTGCCTTAGTATAGTATGTGCATGAATAATGTGCCTTAGTAGTATGTGTATGAATAATGTGCCTTAGTATAGTATGTGCATAAAAATGTGCCTTAGTATAGTATGTGCATGAATAATGTGCCTTAGTATAGTATGTGTATGAATAATGTGCCTTAGTATAGTATGTGCATTAAAAATATGCATTAGTATAGTATGTGTCTGAAAAATGTGCCTTAGTATAGTATGTGCATGAAAAATGTGCCTTAGTATAGTATGTGTCTGAAATAATGCCTTAGTATAGTATGTGTCTGAAATAATGCCTTAGTATAGTATGTGTCTGAAATAATGCCTTAGTATAGTATGTGTCTGAAATAATGCCTTAGTATAGTATGTGCATGAATAATGTGCCTTAGTATAGTATGTGCATGAATAATGTGCCTTAGTATAGTATGTGTCTGAAATAATGCCTTAGTATAGTATGTGTCTGGAATAATGTGCCTTAGTATAGTATGTGCATGAAAAATGTGCCTTAGTATAGTATATGTATGAATAATGTGCCTTAGTATAGTATGTGCATGAATAATGTGCCTTAGTAGTATGTGTATGAATAATGTGCCTTAGTATAGTATGTGCATAAAAATGTGCCTTAGTATAGTATGTGCATGAATAATGTGCCTTAGTATAGTATGTGTATGAATAATGTGCCTTAGTATAGTATGTGCATAAAAATGTGCCTTAGTATAGTATGTGCATGAAAAATGTGCCTTAGTATAGTATGTGCATGAAAAATGTGCCTTAGTATAGTATGTGTCTGAAAAATGTGCCTTAGTATAGTATGTGTCTGAAAAATGTGCCTTAGTATAGTATGTGTCTGAAAAATGTGCCTTAGTATAGTATGTGCATTAAAAATATGCCTTAGTATAGTATGTGCATGAAAAATGTGCCTTAGTATAGTATGTGTCTGAAAAATGTGCCTTAGTATAGTGTGTGCATGAAAAATGTGCCTTAGTATAGTATGTGCATGAATAATGTGCCTTAATATAGTATGTGCATGAAAATGTGCCTTAGTATAGTATGTGTATGAAATAATGCCTTAGTATAGTATATGTATGAATAATGTGCCTTAGTATAGTATGTGCATGAAAAATGTGCCTTAGTATAGTATGTGCATTAAAAATATGCATTAGTATAGTATGTGTCTGAAAAATGTGCCTTAGTATAGTATGTGCATGAAAAATGTGCCTTAGTATAGTATGTGCATGAATAATGTGCCTTAGTATAGTATGTGCATTAAAAATGTGCCTTAGTATAGTATGTGTATGAAATAATCCCTTAGTATAGTATGTGTATGAAATAATGCCTTAGTATAGTATATGTATGAATAATGTGCCTTAGTATAGTATGTGCATGAAAAATGTGCCTTAGTATAGTATGTGCATTAAAAATATGCATTAGTATAGTATGTGTATGAAATAATGCCTTAGTATAGTATATGTATGAATAATGTGCCTTAGTATAGTATGTGTATGAAATAATGCCTTAGTATAGTATATGTATGAATAATGTGCCTTAGTATAGTATGTGCATGAAAATGTGCCTTAGTATAGTATGTGTATGAAATAATGCCTTAGTATAGTATGTGCATGAAAAATGTGCCTTAGTATAGTATGTGTATGAAATAATGCCTTAGTATAGTATATGTATGAATAATGTGCCTTAGTATAGTATGTGCATGAAAATGTGCCTTAGTATAGTATGTGTATGAAATAATGCCTTAGTATAGTATGTGTCTGAAAAATGTGCCTTAGTATAGTATGTGCATGAATAATGTGCCTTAGTATAGTATGTGTATGAATAATGTGCCTTAGTATAGTATGTGTCTGAAAAATGTGCCTTAGTATAGTATGTGTATGAAATAATCCCTTAGTATAGTATGTGTATGAAATAATCCCTTAGTATAGTATGTGTATGAAATAATGCCTTAGTATAGTATATGTATGAATAATGTGCCTTAGTATAGTATGTGCATTAAAAATATGCATTAGTATAGTATGTGTCTGAAAAATATGCCTTAGTATAGTATGTGTATGAAATAATGCCTTAGTATAGTATGTGCATGAAAAATGTGCCTTAGTATAGTATATGTATGAATAATGTGCCTTAGTATAGTATGTGCATTAAAAATATGCCTTAGTATAGTATGTGTCTGAAAAATGTGCCTTAGTATAGTGTGTGCATGAAAAATGTGCCTTAGTATAGTGTGTGTCTGAAAAATGTGCCTTAGTATAGTATGTGTATGAATAATGTGCCTTAGTATAGTATGTGTCTGAAATAATGCCTTAGTATAGTATGTGTATGAATAATGTGCCTTAGTATAGTATGTGCATGAAAAATGTGCCTTAGTATAGTATGTGCATGAATAATGTGCCTTAGTATAGTATGTGCATTAAAAATATGCATTAGTATAGTATGTGTCTGAAAAATGTGCCTTAGTATAGTATGTGTCTGAAATAATGTGCCTTAGTATAGTATGTGTCTGAAATAATGCCTTAGTATAGTATGTGTCTGAAATAATGTGCCTTAGTATAGTATGTGCATGAAAAATGTGCCTTAGTATAGTATGTGCATGAAAAATGTGCCTTAGTACAGTATGTGTATGAAATAATGCCTTAGTATAGTATGTGCATGAAAAATGTGCCTTAGTATAGTATATGTATGAATAATGTGCCTTAGTATAGTATGTGCATTAAAAATATGCATTAGTATAGTATGTGTCTGAAAAATGTGCCTTAGTATAGTATGTGTCTGAAATAATGCCTTAGTATAGTATGTGTCTGAAATAATGTGCCTTAGTATAGTATGTGCATGAAAAATGTGCCTTAGTATAGTATGTGCATGAAAAATGTGCCTTAGTATAGTATGTGCATGAAAAATGTGCCTTAGTACAGTATGTGCATGAAAAATATGCCTTAGTATAGTATGTGCATTAAAAATGTGCCTTAGTATAGTATGTGCATGAAAAATGTGCCTTAGTATAGTATGTGCATTAAAAATATGCCTTAGTATAGTATGTGCAGAAAAATGTGCCTTAGTATAGTATGTGCAGAATAATGTGCCTTAGTATAGTATGTGCATTAAAAATGTGCCTTAGTATAGTATGTGCAGAAAAATGTGCCTTAGTATAGTATGTGTATAAGAATTCGTTCTATAAATAAAGATAAAAATAAAAAATTGTCAGTTAAAATGTTTTTTGTTTTATATGTATAATATGTAGCTTAGTATAGTTCATGAGTAAAAATGCACCTAAAGCCAATCCTACACATCTTTAGCACTTATTAAAGCATTTGACTTTAAATGTATGGTTGTTTATCAAGATTTGGGCTTTGCTACGCTAATAAATAGCTTAATAGTGAGACGCTGTCCTTAAAGTGGCAGAACAAATGAAAATGTGAGCTGCAACACAGACGTGTAAAGCCGAAAGCACTTGTGTGGATGTGGGATCAGTTTGACACACATCGCTGTTGCACCTCCTGCAAGTTAATTGCGCACGTTAAAAAAAAAATGCAACAGTTGAAAGTTTGTCGAGACAGGAGAGAAGCAACATATGAAAATATGTAGATAAACACTTTGCAAACTCACAAAGACGAGATGAGAGTCTGGGGAAATTATGAGGTGTGACGCACCGAGGTACAAATATAACTCTTATCACCCACCTTCCTCCCTGTGACGCCTGCAGAAGTGGAAATGTGTGCAGTGTGTTTGAGCCACGGCCTGGATGTACAGCACAGTGCAGCGCTGTTCTGCAGTACCAGCCATTAGCCTGTGTCTGAATATATGTGAGCATTTACTATGTTTTAGTTTGACTGTATGGATGTTGGCCAACATCCATCATATACAGGAAGCTCATAATGGTTTCCCAGTTGTACGGCCTGCAGTGTTCAGCTCCACCCACACACACAAACCACCGCTGGTGCGTTTATTAAAGTGAATCGGAAGCTGGTCGCCGTCTCTGCTCGTGTTTGTTCTTTGCACAAAAAAAAAAAAAACATGTACAGTGTGTGATATGTAAATGATATTTGAAACAGTGAAAGTTGATGATCCCTATGAAAATAACGCTTCACATTGGTGAATGCGTTGATACGTCTGTGAAATACAACACGTACGACACCTATGGATCATCCAGAACAAGTGGTTTTGTGCTTCATTTCACCACATCGCACCCAGACAAACAAGGCTTTTCTAAGATATAGTGATTAACTCACGCTTATCTTTGTGGCGTCTTTTGGCATCTCCTCGTCAGGAGCCACCTAAAAAACAAACCATGCAAATGTCAGCCAAAAGAATTGTCCTTAATCCTTTACTTAGATGCACGACAGTAGAGGCATGAATGTTGATTATTAGTGTCCACAATCCCAGCGAGGAAATATTTACAACAAACAACAATGAGCATACAACACTGGATAAATTGTAAATAATATACCAACATATTGTTGGGCTTAGAGTAACAACTCTGCAGCTCTGTGGAGCTTTTCTGCCTCCTGTTGTTTTCTGTTTTACCTGTTTGTTTTCTGTTTTGTTGACCCCTTTGTATCAAATCATTTACCGTACACTTACAGTAAAGTTGTGCGAATGGTTAGTGCGTATATCTAATAGCCTTCCCTTAATCCTTTGGCCAGAGTTGATATGAGACGTGTCTTTGCCCGATGACAGCAAACGGGATAAACAAATGCCAAACTTACCCTGCGATGGCTAAATATGCAAACAATCGTTTGCTAACGCAATTAGCAAATGTGTTATACATCAGAGACATTAAGGCATCTGTTTGTCCATATGCTCAATTTAACAAATTTATACCACATGGTACTATAAGTACTTAAAGTTTATGATAATTTATAAATTATCGAGCAGTCATGCGTTAAGTGTGACAAGTTTATTTTTTACAAGTAAATCAACTAAATGGCCACCAACAAATGATTTATTTCTTTGTTAACAGGATGAATCAGGCCCTTCATCTTAGTATACTATGCATATTATCATTATTGTTTTGATAAAGCAGACAGATCTTTATGCTGTGAACCTACTTCATTGGTTGTCCAGGGCTGTCTGTCAGTCCAGTCGAGATGGTTCCTGATGTACCACCACTGTATCTCCAGCGAATACGAGGGTGTTCCCGCGCCTCTGAAGGAGCAGGCCATCTCCACATCCTGGCCCCTCTGGGCAGTCATATCATGAGGCACCTCCGTGAACACAGCTGGACAGACACAGGACGAGACACTGTTAGCAAAGTGTTCTCTACTTAATGACCATTTAGGGGTTTAAGGCTAAGGCTTAATCCTGAGCCTGGACCTGGGATAAATGACTAATTCAAATCTTATGTGGGATTGGCTCAGAAAATGCTGACATGCCTGCAGTACTGTAGGTGTCATAGTCTAAATGTGTTGATGAAGCTTGGAAGGAAGGAAAGTGATAAATACCAGGTAATGTATCATTTAACAGTTTTGTGAAAAAGCTTTAATTTAGCAGTGGTTGATTAATCGAAGGCGAACTACGTGTACTGACTAAATATTCACTGAAACAATATTACAGCAGTCACATCACATTCATCACGGGAAAAAAAAGGTGAGTCTCACTTTTTCCAGCATGTTAAATAGAGCAACACTGTAATTTTCTGTGATGGTGAGACTGACTGATGAAAGTAAGAGTGAGCAGATTAAATTACTTAAGTTAGTGTGAAATAGCATTTGCTACAATACAAGTAGCATCATTTTTGTCCCGTCTCAAATCAGCCTGTTGTTTCGTGATGAGGGTCAAATACAAACAGCAGCTTTGAGATGGCATGAAAAGTGAAAACTTCATCTCTCAATGACATGTAATGTAAAGTAAATTAGCCAGTAGATTTTTGTTACAGTATCCCTGTAGGGGACAACATTTTTGCTAAACTTTAATTTCTTTCATTTGTCACATAATCCACATTTCCTGTTGAGTACAACAGGTGTTGACTTTATTTGTGCTGTGTGTTCTGTTGTGCGCACACATCTAAGGACATTAGATTATGCTCCTGTAACCTTTAAAATTTCTCACCTTTTGCCAACTCATAATTTCGCTTGGAGCCTGCGCCAACTAAGAGCCGCTTTTCATCCGTGTTCGTAGATTAACCTCGCCTGTTCAACTAGCGAGGTTTTGCTATGGATTTGTCTTGTAGTACGGGAACAGTACAAGCCTCGAGTCATACATCCCTCTTGTACATTGATCAAATCTGCTTGTATTTTTCATTTGTGAAACCTGAAACGCACCAGGTATCGATTTGACATTACACAACCAGAGCCAGCAACAATGCCTACAGCCCCTCGCTTGTAGATAATATTCAAAGCTGGGCCATAAAAAAAAAAGAACGCCGCGTGAGAGATAGAGCCTCTGAAGTTGCTCTCAGCCACGATAATCTGTCTTCTCCCACTTAGACGTGAGGCCCACAATGCAAAATCCATGCGCATCTCTGGCCTAATGCTTCACACATTTGGAGACCACAGGAAAGCGTGATCGTTATCAACGGTGCATTATAACGTGGGGGAGATCACTTCCACCAGTCGGTTCACGCAGTCTACACAGAGGATGCTGATCTCGTCATACAAGGTCCACTTTTTGTTCCTACTGAACAGCAACCTGCAAGTTCTGAATCTGAATTATAATCTGTAAAGATTCTGTTGAGGATAAGATATTAACAAAACATGTGAATGTCTAATATCTGTCATTGTTGAAGCAATAAAAGGCTGCAAACGAGTTGGGTCTGCTCACCCTGGAGCGTTATCATTATCTCCAAAACAAACAGTCGAAGGCTCTCAGGCAATTGCTGCAAATCAGTGCGTGAAAGCTACAGTTCGGCAGCCAAGTCAGACTCCGTGTCAACCCGTTTACCACAGGAGGAAGGAGAGATGAACGGCCGCCTTAATGTGAGAGAAAGAGCGTTCAGGAGGCGGAGAACGGGAGCCTCCGTACAGTGTGTGTTTGCGCGACGAGCGAGGAAATAAATCATCACAGAGATTGAATTAATGAGCGGGTCTGTGTTTATGAGAGCGAGGCTCCGTGCGCTTGTGGGAGACCAATATATCTCAAGAATAAAGGGAGGAATTAATGTGAGACTGTGCACATGGCAGAGGGACAGACGAGGAAGAGGAAGACGGAGGACGGCGTGCGAGGCAGCAGATAGCTGGGGGTGGAGACGCTGCAGGAACGTTCCTTATCGTTTGTCTTTCTGAGGAATGGAGTGCGGTAATTACAGCTGTGATAAAAGGAGAGCGGGACATGTTTCGTCATGCTTCCACCTTTTGTTTTCTTTTTTTTTTTTTTTTAAGTAAAACTCACAGATTTAGATTAATTAGTGGGAGGGAAAAAGTTGTAGCTATAAAAGGGGACAAATCAATGTAGTATAGACTGGACATTTCGTCTTGTCAAAAACTAGTATAACTAATAACTATAAAGCTCCACTGATCAATATTTTATATTAAAACTGAATCAGATTATTCAGTGTTAGAAATGGTTGGTCATGATGATGAATGTAGTGTCACCGCTCTCAATTAACCTGCTCTAGGTAGTTGTTACGTGGATGATACTGACAGTACACATGAAAAAGGCAACTTATTTACATCTCTCACAGATTAACTTATAATCAAACAAAGGTAGAAGTGAGTGTTATTGAATTTAGTAGCCTTCCATCACTAATCAGCTATGACCATATATATGCAGGCTGGGTCTGGTACAACATACAGTAAGTGATGGATACAGAGGATGGAAGAGCTCTGAGGACTGTAGTGTCCGTGAAATGTTTTAAAAACCTGCAGAGCATGCACATAAAACTTTTAGCTGCTCCCTTTTCCCCGTCTGCTCCTGCATGCATCAACAAAACTGAAACAGATCACGTCGCCGGCGCTCATACGTTATTTCACACTTGCCTAACAAGAATTATTGAGAGGCCGATCATGCATTTGCTTCTATGCATTTTTGCCCGAAGGCTTGTATCTCCCAGACTCACTCAGCGCTCGCCTTTCAACGCCACAACGCGCCGGCGTAGCAGTCAGATTTCTCTATACATAAGGGTTCTGGCAACACTGAGCCCCTCTGTGCCTTTTCTGCTCTCGATCTGAATCCATCATAATCGGGCAGCTGGCAGCAGCAGCCTCTGAATGTCAATGCTGTGAGGTGCGCGAGATGGCTGGTGGTGCACAAGGCTGCGTGCAGCGCCCTCAAGAGCTTTTCAGCTGCTAGAAATGGCTTCGTAACAGCCGAGGAAGTGTCTCCAGCACAGTGGGACTCAGTAGCTATTAAACTGGCAATTAGGCAGATGCATCCTCTGTTACCCTCTGAGAAAAGGATTGTAAATGTTGTTGTGTTGCAATTACATTCATGCTAAATAGAATTGTTTTTTTCATTGTGGTGCTAATGTACTTAATACCCCCTAATTGGTTGTGTTTTGTTTTTAAATATAAATATATTTGTCGCTGCTACTTCCATCAAATGCTATCAGGTAAAGATCTAGTCAGTTTGCATTAGATTTTTGTCTTAATGCTATTGTAGATGACGCCCAATAGCTCCTTTAATAACATAAGTCAATAACTCATGAGCATGAGAGTGACAAATAACACCCATGGGGTTAGCTGCATGATAAAAAAAAAAAACCATTCAGAACACATATGAGGGAGTCAGAGGTTGGGAACGAGGAAGAGGAAGACGGAGGACGGCTGGGACCAGCAGCTATTAAGCTGGTAGGACTGTTTCTTTTCAGAGACTCAAATCTGAAGCTGAATACTTAATTTGGTTCCTGTGAGCACTGTTATTGACACCATGTCGCTGATTTCTTTAGCTATAAAATATTAATTTCGAAATCTCTTCGTGTTTGAAGTAAATACACAGGTGCACCAGGTGGATGAAGTGCGCCTTCTGATCGGAGATGAGCAGATGGAAACGCTGAGTTTTCGCTAATACGGGCTTTGCGTATGGCATATGTTGTCATCATTTCTCTTTTCACTCCGATAGGAATCAAACATTTTCAGCGTCAGCGTCTGACGCACCAGCAATTATCACAGAAACTACAGTAAACAGCAATTACAAGTACAAAATACGCAACTCAGCCATGTTAACCTGAATCCTACATAGAAGTGGATGTGGGCTCTAAGCTGTGACTGCACCCCAGCCTCCGCTTCAGGTTACCAAGAACAAGAGTGTCTGCAGTTGTTTAGTCTCGTAGAGGTCGGACACGTAAAGCTGTCGTGGTAATGGTGCCTAAACATCCTCCTGAAACACTGAACAAAGACTCAGTTGGTCAAGAAAACCACACAAGCTACAGCAAGTTACAAAAACACGAGCTGAACAGATTTGTTATTTGGAATGTGATTACATACTAATCACTTGGATGGTATGTTTCTCTGCATGCTTTCTAAAACATGCATATGTAGCGTGTGCGTGGATGTCTGCGTGTGTCCCTTCAGCACCCTTGGCTCTGCCAGCTCTCCCACTTGAGCTCAGTTTCCTGCTGTTTTTGGCCCACATCCCAGCTGCTGGCCTGCCTCCCCATCGCACAGGTCAAACACTGTTTCCCCTCTTAATCAAATGAAAAAGGTTAAAAGGAGAACATGGCTTCATCAGCCAGTGGGTTCAGCCAGAACACCAAGGACAAGTCATTGTTTTCCTGCGACTCAACACAACAAAAGGTGCCACCTCTGTGCACAGAATGATTACAGCATCATCACCAAGTGATTACTTCCTCACAGAAACACGATGAGTGCAAAGAGTTCACAATAACAACGCTTTTGTAGTACAAGCAGCATGAGAGGAATCCACTTGAAGCATCTCGTTTCTCAGCTCCGTCTGACTGAGGCACCAGGCAGTTGAAGAGGCTCACTCCATCACTGAGAAGACTGAGAGCAACGTATGAATAACCATGCACTGAATAATCGCTGGTTGTGACACAGGAGCTGCTAGTGATTGTGTTGCTGTCACAACGGTTTGATTTTGTGAAATCACCTAAACATTGCTTGATATATATTATATTTTTATTTTAAAAGAACGAAATCAGCTTTTAAACTCCATAAGACTAAGACCACAATCAAGGCTATTTCTGACCTCTGAGCTGTAAAATTTCCCCTTTCCCCATGAGGAACATAGTGAGAATCATAACAAAGGATTATAATTATAAACACACATCTGGAGCCACTAAAGAAGAATAATGGGCCAATTCTAGGCTAAGAATTGTGGTCTAAATATATAATCGATAAACGTGCATCACGATATTACCTCCATTGTGTTTGTTGTTTTACTATCTGTACCATATTTTCCGCTGCTCCGTCCTTCCATATCCATACACCGTTAATTAATGTGGCATCTCATCTGTTTGTTGGCAAAGGCGTCAAACCTTTGCTAATGATGATGTAGAAAAATTACTAATGCATTCACACACGGGTGCACATTACCCACCGCATACATGAACAGTGCTTCCAATCTCGTTAGGGAGCTGCTTGGACTGGATGAGACACGTAGGTGGCAAAATAGACTTTAAAAGGGTAAATATGAGTATGAGCCCTCGTAAGGGAATAGAAATCTGGACGAGGACGGGCTGGTAATAGAGGCCGAGAGGGAGAATGTGGAGGAGACTGGAATGTCAGCGACAGGTTTTAACAATAATGTGGAAATGGACAGTGACAGGACAACAGACATCACAGATATAATTATATTTTCCCGAAATGTAATGACCAAACGTTCACAAATAGGGTAAATGGAAAGTGAAACACATTCATAGACACCTTACTATGACAGGGACACATAAACAACTAATGCATTTGCAGTTTAGTAGCGCAGAAAGGAAACGAGAAAAATCTGCTATAATATAACTTTACAGTGGAGTTTGATCAGTAGCCTCCACGTTGAAACACCAATAGGCAAAGAAAAAAAAATGATTAATGAAATGACTCCGCCCCTTAAATGCACCTGTTACCTGCAATTTTTCGCTAACTCAGCATATGAGCGCATTGGACGCAGAGGGAGCTCTCCAGCGCTGCAGCACGACCCGGTCGAGGCCTTTGAAGACTTCCACCAAGCTGGGACACTCGGGGCGTTTGACACGTCTGACCCCTGCAACATTACATCCATCCGTGTCTCACTCCACTTCTCTCCACTCATTTCCATCCAGACTTCCCAGGCAGCTCCTCAGAAATAATTAGCGACTAACGAGTCTCTCACACTGCCTCATAACAAGCTTCATGCTCTAATAATGAGCCGCTACACAGTTCGGAGGTAAACAGCTACCATCAGTTACCTCAGAACCTGCCAGAAGCTTTAAGCCCAAGCAAACCCCGAGACGAAACCAGCCTGAGCGAGCAGGATCCAAGACGCTGCTTTGTCTCAAAGGAGCACGTTTGGGGTTTTCAGACTGAAGATTCGCTAATGAGAAAACACAAATTAATTCACAGCTGAACGGCACAGCTGGAAATTGCTGTGTCTATTGCTTATTCATAAGTCTACAGTACAGTCCAAACAACAGAATGAAATGTGTTTCCACAGCCTAATAAGTGTAAAATAGTTTGGGGGAAGGGGAACTAAGAGATGCAAAACATTACGAAAAACAGACCTTTCTCAAGAAAACACAAAAAAGTCAACTCTGTAGTCTTTGTAACGTGGAAGACGAGTGAATCCTCCCCTTCCTGACATTTCTCATGTACTGTACTTAACATGCAAGATTCAAGAGCTTTTCCCTCTTTGTGCTCGTGTTTGGTCAACCCCTCCTGGACGGGTGTGGTGTCAGTCTTCACACCGAGGACCAATGGTCTCTCGGCTTTGAGACGTTACTGTAAAAGGACACATCACAGTGAGGTGTGTAATGATTTTTATAAGCCTCTGCGAACATGCCTGAGGGCCGTGTGCGGTCAGCGCAGCAGGAGCTGAAGCTAACTAGCCATAAAACAGTGATGGATGACACGAAGGCGTAAACAGCCATGTGTAAATGCCACCGTGTTTATGAGCCGTCCCCTGGCGTTTTATGAGTGTTTGTAAAAGACAGACGCTTAACATAAAAGATACCAAGGTTAGCGCGAAATGGACGCGTTAATTGTAAATAAACGAATATGTATTAAAATACCGACTGGGCCACAGAAACAACATTTCTCTTTCATCTGCTTCCTCAACACAACGAGTAAAAGTCTGCAGCAAATGATCAGTCAATG
The DNA here is from genome assembly GCA_030770545.1 of Macropodus opercularis. Classification (NCBI taxonomy): domain Eukaryota; kingdom Metazoa; phylum Chordata; class Actinopteri; order Anabantiformes; family Osphronemidae; genus Macropodus; species Macropodus opercularis. The sequence continues at coordinate 8,091,502 of CM061095.1, read as the reverse complement.
AATTTGAAGGTGTACAGCTCACTCTGAGACGGGGCGATCCATAAGGCCACCTCCAAGGTGAATCTATAACAGCTCCCAAAAGGCTCAAATCCACACTGCAATGAGTAGCGACGGAGAGACGTTTTCAACACCTCACTCTTCTAGCAGACCTTTTTTTTTTTTGTCTTTTGTGCCATAGAAAACAAGCTTTTCTTCTTCTTCTGGTTATTATTGCAGTGTTCTTCTTTTCTGCAGCAGTGCAGCCATGGGAGGAGGACTAGTTTCAGAGAAGAAAGCAGAAGAGGAGACAATGAAGTCAGAGGGAAGAGGAGGCAGAGTGAAAGAAACAAGTCTGCAGAAATCACAACAGGGAGCATCTTTATTCTTCTGCCTCCTTAAAAGCTGCAGCTCCAGCCTATTCTCCTGGGCAAAGCAGCGGCAGCAGAGAGATGGAGGCAGGAGATATCAGCACTCAGTATCTAATCTCCCTACCCTCTCTAATGCACCCCGGAGTACCCTCTCCAGCACAGACACAGGCAGACAGATACGAGCAGACAGCTGCACGGGCTAAAACCCAGCACCTGAGCTTCACAGCTAAAGGTAAGCTCTCCCCGCCGGGTCTGACTCCGAGCAGAAGGGGAAGAAGTTCCTGGTGGAGGAGGGATGGTTTCAAGGAACCCTGCATCAGATGGACTTGTTCACAGACACGGTCTCACAAAAATACATACAGATTTTAACGACGCGCATGTTTTTTTCAGTACAGCGGTGAGGTTAGGTCATGTGGATCCAGCTATAGAAAAGGAAAATGTCAGCATCAGGTACAGCACGAATTTGCATTGCAAATCCCATTATGGATATATTTTACACAGTTATGCCGATCTCTGCTGGGCTCCAAGTCACAGTAGGGAAAGAGTTAGATCCTGGGAATAAAGTGACCTTGAAAAACAACAACTGCTGGCCCTGGCACATTGTGGTGTCAGCCTTTATTGCTTCTTCTATTTCGTGTGCTCCTGAGTAAACACCCACACTGACAGATGTGTAGGAGGGACAGTGACGGATGAGGCATTTTATAAATTATACTATACAAGCAAAAGTCAAGAAGAAATACATCAGCTTGATTTATAAACATTTCCAGACTTGGTCCTTTTTAATCAAGAAAAAAACGGTAGCATTGTACTATGTGTATGTATATATATATATATATATATAAAAAATCAACACTACAGATAATATTTTATTAGATCAAGTGACCCAGTGACTTTTTATTGTGCTATATTTAAACATACACCCCTCGATACAACTAAAGCTGATCTCTCTAAACCTTCTTCGTTGCTGTGGAAACCATCTGCGAGGAACTTACATGAACTGATCCCATCATCAAGAGCCAGCAGGTAACGTACTTCAGCTTGTCACACGAGCTGCTGATCAGCTCCACAGCAGCCACCAAGTCTCCTCCAATCAGTCAGCCTTCGCACAACAAACATAAACCTCTAGAAGCGCCTTCTTTCCGCGTGCGAGCACACAACGTTGGGAACGCGTTCATCTGCTGTAACATTCGATGTCTCACTCATTTCTCTTCACCGTGTTTTTGTCCACCTTTCTTGGTTAATGTATCTATGGGAGAGCAATAGTCCCTAATCAGACAGCGAGGTCCTGAATCACCGGTATTGTTATGGAACTTAGCTATAGAAAACATAATAAATGTAAACAAATGAATATAATCTATTCTATATTATCTTTACACAGAGCTGCAAACCTCTTTGTGTTCGAGAAGGGGATGGGGGGCTGTTGGTAGTTGTAAGGCTCGAACAAGGCCTACCTGTCCAACAAGGAGCGGTAAAATCCCCTTTCACCTAAATCACACCTCTTTCTCCCTCCTTCCCTGCAGGTTACGGTTGTGAGAACGAGGATCTCATCGGGGGAGCTGACAGAACAGATAAACGAGTGAACTGGCTTGTTCGATGCGCCTACACACGCGCTTTCCACAAAGATGAACGCTTCCTTACACCAGCTTTCCAGCACATAGTAAATTAAAGCACATATTCCGGCGCCAAATGGGCTTTTTGAGCTGAACCATAAAGTAGGAGGAGGTTAGATCCACACATGGAACGGCAACAGATGTATAGGCAGTCACAGGAGGTTTACCAAGAGGGATCCTGTACACTCATTTTCTCCTCCGCCTCTATTAAATCGGACGTTGATGAATGACAGAGATTACAGGACAGACTGCTGCTTAGCTTCATCACAGAATGAATGTAATCAAACACAGAGAGCGTTGAGGGAGCAAGATGGAGGCAGGAGAGGTAACAGAACAAAGAGAGGCTCCACATAAGAGGCGAGGAAAAAATAGAGAATCCTCAGCAATCAGCAGTCTCACACGGTGCTGAGTGAGTATGTGAGGCTTTACAAGGAAACCTGGAGGCCCAGTAACTCAGAGGCTAACAAAATGACACTTGAGAATTTTGGTCCAGCCTTTAAGTCTTTGAGTACAGCATCAGCGATTATCTTACAAACACTCTCTCTTTGCTTCAGTCCTTACTGTTGGATTTGTTGGTACGACCTCTGCGGCAGGCACAACACGCTCGCTGCCTCAGCAGAAATCTTCAAAATGTGATGCCTTTTGAAAACACATGCAGTTTTGCATAAGTGATTACACGTGTCTATCACAAAGAACCATTACGGTGACAACTAATTGCTCTTACGCTGCCTTGGATGACGTTAGATTAATCATTCGCCCCGTGCGAAGTCGCAGAAAACCAACAGGCTGCGTGCGACACGGTACTTCAAGGTCTGTTGAAACATTGGAAAGCATTACGTTACGTGTGTTCCATCGAGCATCCAGCAGATTTGCAACAAAATTGTGCGTGGAATCGTGTGCACTGCCTCGAAGGCTGAACAAAGAGCATCATTTGCAGCTGCAGGTGTCGAAAATCAGCATCAGTTTCCCTGAAGCAGCATGGATCAGTCTTTTGTCGCTGCTTTTATAAATCATAATAAAAACCATTATTATCATTTTTATTATAGTGGGTACTGTTGTTTATGGGTATAATTTATAAGCTTGTGTAAAGAAAAACACTGTAGGGCTAACATTTTAAATCTGGATTAGTCCAGCGGTTAAATAAATAATTAGGGATTTGAATAATTGATTAATTTCCACATGATGGAAATCAACACCAAGGAAAGACAACAAAGGCCTGGGATTTGGTTAAATGATCAAATATTTATAATGAGAAACAAATCTGCGTTTATGAGTCTATTTGAGCACAAAAGCTGAGAAGGGGAATCAGTGAAACCACTTAACAGCAAGTTCTCACCAGGGTAAACCAGAAAGATGGCACAAAATAAGGTTTCCTCGCTCCGACGTGGCGGAGTCCTATAAAACAGGGCTGTGGTCGGAAGATGTCAACTGCAAGATAAAAGGCTGGAGAAGAAATTGGATAGTTCGGAGATTAATTTAGTGGCGACGCAGCTAAACGGCAGCCAAAGCAGCCTGTTTCATCCCCTTCGCTGATTTACTGAGCTGTATTTAGATCTAGTTTTGGCTGAAGTGTTGACAACACTTCTTGTGGAAGAAAGCGATTCAGCTTAACGATGCCTTATCTGTGAAGGGGCTGCAAAGTGCTGCTGGATGTTTAATTTAAGCTCATTACTCTTGTCCAAACAGAAGTTACGATTAATTTGGATTCTATATGTGCTCATTATACACTGGCTTCAAACCAGCCCCTTCCTAAAAGTCACCCCTCTCCTCGCATCCTGTGGTGGAAGCTGCCATCATAAACAACTTAGGCAGCTCGTTTTTATGCATCACAATTATAAAATCCCACATTTTGTACTTTTTAGCCTGTGTGCAGTTGACTGATAAGCCTCCACGTCTCGTCCCTGACGAGTCTAAACCTGATCCTACGTTTCTGGACGCACCACCTCTATTGTACAGTAGCTTATATATGCACTCGTGCGTTTGAAGGTTTATTACATGCAGTGACACAGCATAAAATTTAAGTATGGAAAATTATCATAAAGAAACTGTGCCAACTAAACAGAGATGAAACTCTGCCTTCTTGCACTAAAATGATAACAGTCACACATCATCTCTGTAGAACTGAATTGTTGTTATTTTTGTTCATCTATAAGCAGTTTTGCTCAAAGACAGAAGGAAACTAGTGCTTTGGTCTGGTTAAGAGCCAGGCAGGGCTGTAATTTATTTGGTACTTAGTGAGAGACCTACAAAACAAAACTGCTTTTATTCAACAAGCAGAACACGGATTCACACTCTGATTTAACGCACTAAATAATAGATTTTGTTTGCAATAAGCAAGGGAATATAATTTTTAAATAACTCGGTGCGGTTTCAGTTCAGAGCAGCTCATTAAATTAAATAAAAATAATAATTAAAAAGCACTTCCAGACAGCAGCACAAAAAGCTAAGGGGGGATAAAGTTCCCCCTGGCCTACTTTCCAAAACTCAGCCAATCATATTCGATTAATCACAGGTGAGCGTCTGCCTTGCCTGCGCCAGTGCTGGATCTTTTCGTCTTCTCTCCAGACGCCACAGCGGTGACACTTCTACCACATTAACACGTGTGAGAAGATAGAAAAGGTAGGGTGATAAAACAGCTGCGACGGAAAACAAAGACAGAGCTCGGCTTTGACACGGCACATTAAAAAAAGAATATTTGAGGCGAGAAAAGTGTCACATCTAATAGGGACGCGGCACATCAAGCCTCCTCAGAGAGGCCGCGCTGTCACACAGGAGCATCGCTCTCTAAAAACAGAACCAGCTGCGTCTTCGCGGGGCTAATCACGGACGACGTTGGGAATACAACTCCTTGGGTTGTAATCCGTTACCGCTGAGCGCGGTTGTGTTTGTCTTTTTGAAAAGTGCAATTTAGTTCCGCTAATGAGCTTGACGTATGGTACAGCTCAGCACAACGGCAAGACATCAGAGCTTATCAGGGATCACGGTTACAAGCACAAAAACAATTTAATCTGCTCCAGACAGAGAAACATATTCAAATTTCATTTAAATCTAATGAGGCCAGTAGCAAAGCACAAGCTGAATGTTCGGAATTATACTGTATTCACATCGGCCTCATCTGCATTTGAATGTCAAGTTCTCCTATTAAGCCATGCCACCACTCTACAGTTTGAATAAATCTCATCTGAAATAGTTTGACTCAGCGTTGGTTCATGCAGACGTGTTGAACTGAGAATTAATAGCATTAATAATTCATACTACATCTCTTGTATCCATTAGGTCTCTACACATATTCTGGTGGGCACGGTTATGTTGTGCTGGAACCGTCCACGCACACACACACCACCAAACACACCTGCGTGAGTCACGCTGATGTGTCGGTGTGACACAGAAAGTCACCGAGGCAGTTTGTCAAACTTTATTAAGCCGACTGTTGCGCAAATAAAATGTTCATTAAAGCGGAAGTGTGTAGGTTTGGAGTCACCTGTGTTGTGGAGCTTTAAAAGGTTCATATGGTACGAATCTGATTTTGAGGTAATACAGTAATCCAGCTTTGATTGCATGTGGGAACGTTGACATCTAGAGGAGACGTATCTCAGCATATCCTCAACTAAACATCGTCCTACTGCAGCTGAACTCGGGAGGGAAATGTCTGCGTGTAAACGTACTGCTGAGGAGAGCAGGTGATTCGATATGCAACAGGGTCGCATCACTAATCCCCCGTCCGGAGTTACGGCTTCAGCACCGAGCGGTTCCGTGGTTAAAGCGCTCCTCTAGTAGCAGTTCAGCTGGATATGCAGCGCGCTCTCATCGTTGATACCCTGACACGTTTAGGGCCGTGAAGCTCCATTACAGAGCGGCATCCTCTGCAGCTAAACTGCTCCGCTGTGAGCCAGATGCAGACAGAAATCCACCCAGGGGAGAGCTAAGCGCATCCACAGCCTGTCTGCGGTGGCAGGATGTCCTCAGCTATGAAATGTCTGGGACTCCCTTCAGCATTAAGGTGTTTTGCTGTTCCCTCTTTGTGGAGCCAAATGTCACTGAAACCTTGTATAAAAAACATCCTCCCCATTCCGTCCATCTGTGACACTGTATTCACTCATCTTAATTTAATTCAGTAGTATTATAAATGATACATATCATAATTTATTCTTAAATGCAACCTAAGGACAGTCATTAAATACAGCTAAGTGCATCCAGCAGGATTTGGTGCCTATTTCAACTCAGCTGTCATCTGCAGTGTAGCCAACCGTCTCAAACCCACACTGAGATGAGACCATTTGCTCTTATGCGCCTCTAACACATCAAGCTGCGTCTTAGTATTAGCGTTTGTGTGTTTACACGTTTCTTTCTACTCTCCCCACAGGTATCCCAGCAGCCCTTTGGAAATGTCATGACAGGCCTCAAAGATGGCAAAGGGCCAATTAATTGGACCTGAAAGGCAGAATATACGATTCGCTGGCAGCTGGCGAAAGGACGTGATTGGGTTCAAGTGCTTCTATCGCAACACGCATGTGTGTGTGCGCGGACATGTTGCGGACCCACACGTGTGCACGGCAGTTAATTTGGCTTTCGTCTAAGTTACTTACGGAAAACAACCGGCGGCCGTGGAGTCGTTCACAGGCTACAACTGTGCACGGACGCACACGCCATGTCTCCGTCCGCACAAATACACACCCACTGTGTAGCAAAGAGGCTCTCCACAGTGGCATAATTAGGCCTGGTCACTGCAGAGACGTGGTAATGGATAACCCTGTCTGAAAATGGCCAGGGGCAGCAAATATAATTGAGCATTCAGTGTCTATGTGTGCTTGTGTATTCGTACAGGGAGAGCTACACAAATGCTTCTGCTTGCTGCTCGTTTCCCCCCCCACAACTCACTGGATTATATGTGCAGCAGCACCAAATAAACACAGAGCTCGCAGGACGTCAATACCAGCTTGTCTGAAACTTCAGGACCAGAAGAGTCTCTCAGAATAATTTTTTTAAATCTAATTTTTAAACAGTTACACCGAGATCTCTTGTGCGTATGGAAGGGTAATATTAGAGATAAGGTTCTGTGGTTCTAAGGGTCATGAGGTAAAAAAGTTCAGGAATTTCAATACAGGAGGCGCTGAGTGAGATTTATTAAAATAAATAAATAAATCACTTTCGCCTTGTATCCTTCAAACTGTGCTGAAGAATGTCATCAAAATGTAAATCTTTGCTCCGCTGTCAGCCACTTGAAAGCAAACACATTAAAGCGATCCTCAAAGTCAGCTGCTCTCGAAGTCATGGGATGCTCCCTGCCCATTACGAGACGGGGCTGATTTCAAAGGACTGACAAAAGACCAACGCATCGCTGCATATAGAAAAGCAGGACGTGCAGCCTGCAGAGCATGAGGTCCACCAGACACGGTTGCCATGGTGAGGAACTGTAAGGTTAGGAGATCCAGCGGATGAGCAAAACAATGATGGTAATACATTACCTGAAACAGAGCTACGTGAATAACGTACAAAACGAAGCTACAGCTAAAGTAGCTAAACCACCTGCTTTCTTTTGGTTTCATCCACGGAAACAATAAGCAGTATATTTATTAACACATGTACATAAACAAATATTGAGCTTGACAAAAAGAGGAAAGTATAAGAGCTTCTGGATATTGTACATTACTTGCCTGATCTACAAGAGGCTCAAGGCCAGACGACGGGTAAATGGAAAGAAAAAAAAAGCTTCAGTGCTGTGACACTTGATGTTGAAACGACAGAGCTCAGCTACACATGTGTTAACTGGTGCTGCCATAATGGTGATTTAAACATTTTATTTTGGTGAGATGAGGCGTTTAGGGACATCACACTGCCGTATAGTAGGAGGGGTTGACTAAAATATTCTTTTCTACATGAAATAAGTCAATTAAGTGTAGCTAATCTGCAAACTGTAATGTCTAACACAAATCAAAGCGATTCTCCAGGGAACAATGGTACTTCACTAAATTATATGGCGGCCGGCTGGAGGCTGAGAAGCTCTTTCAGGCTGCAAATGACTGATCCTGGATCACGGCTGCATCACGCTCCCCACTTCCTCCTGTTTCCTCCCTCAGTGAAAGTGCCAACAGATGAATTCTGCCAAGAGCCTCCCCAGGAGAAGCGCGTGTGTCTCTTAAAATCTGAGTGTGTGCATGTGTGTTTCCACTTTGATGGCAAGCGTTGGCAGTAATGTGTCTAATGGAAGATAAGCAACACTCTCTCAGACACGTCTTCACAGCCAGGCACTTCCCCCAACATCATCACGCTGAGTGCAACAGAGAGAATACTCGATCCCACCTCCAGCTCCACGGGCGCACACAACTCGCAGTGTGCAAAGACACAAACCCACAAAAAAAAGGGAACACAGAGAGCACGGCTTTGAATCATCTGTCGCAAAGTTGCCTTTTTCATCTCTCACAAAGAGTCTACAGGCCCTTGCACGCGTTGCGAGCACACACCCGCGGATTGTCTGATGTGTCCCAGAGATGAAATTCAGCTACAACAAAAGGACACCTTCGAGAAATAGCAGCTTTGAAACGCCATGCTCAAAGATTCACGCAAGCATTTCTGCTCCAAAGTATCCCCCCACGCCACACAAATGACACATGCAACTGAAACGTTCGGTGGGAGAGTGAAGGACGAGCGCGGCAGAAGGCACTTAGAAAGAAAGAGACAGAGTCCTTGACTGCCGACTGACCCTCCAGCTCGTTTGTGCCGATTTTAAAGAGAGCGTTCTGATGGAGAGGGAAGGGAGAGGAGAGCGTTCTGAGCCCGTTCCGCACAACGCAGTGACAGGTGAGGGGGAAAAAGGATGAGGTAAGAATGATGGAGGACACCGAAGGTCTGAGACAACACCGTCGGATAATGAGTACAACACCTGAACTGCCGCCACGCTTCTTTTAAGGGTTAGACCGATAAATCATCTGGTTGTCCTGCACGCAGCTGGTCAGAGCAGTCCACTGAAACGACTTCCTCTAACTGTGCAACAACTGTCAGCAGCTTCAGCCGCGTTCCACTAATCTACCGCATTGTTTTTTTTTCAATTCATCATTCATTTTCAAACATGAACACGTTGGTGGAAGACTACGGATCAGTGCATCTAAATTATTTCAAGCACGAAGACAACAATCAAAACATTAAAGACACAAAGTGTAGAGTAGAATTAGAGCATTTTCAGCATCGGCAGCTGTGAGCGGAGAATCAAAGAGAAATGTGTGGCAGGGTCTCTTCTGGTTCCCCTCTAGAGACATCTAGAGATGAATGAGGTCAAAGCAACACTCACTATATTCTTCAAGACTGACTTGGTTTGTGTATAAACTAAATACAAATAACTCAGTCTAACAAAAACGTACTTGGTTCCTGTGTGTCGTCTGTCCCAAGCTGCCCTGCAGCACTTGTCTTTTCAGTGGATATATACTGAGGTCAGGACGTAAATACGTTGGCTGTACCTACTGCTGAGCACCAACAAGCTGTCAGCCTGTTTTTCTCTCCTCCGCTCCTTCACTGTCTATCCTTTTGTTCTGACACCGTCCTTTTTCATCCATTTTTAGGACTGATTCTAAGAAACATAGTCCCTGAATGTGGAGATAGAGAAAGAGAGCCTGGAGGTTTTTAAAAGATAAAAACATCTACTTTACATATCGGAAAATTGATATTGTTATATTAATCTATTGCTTTAGACATTTTTTAGTGTTACAAAGAGATATTGAATGGCTTTGTTTTTAGGACTATCTATTGTTTTCATTATTAAGTAATTTAATTATTAATTATTCAGCAAATTACATGTCAGGGCAAAAGCTTTTTTAGTTAGTTATTAGTTTCTGTAACCTATTACTTTAATCAAATATACAAAAATATATTTAACCCTCGTGCAGCCTTCGAGGGGTCAAAATGAAAATGGGAGGCGCTCAAAGCTCAAAAACCACAAGGGTTGGATAAAACAGCCGCAGACATATGATAAATCACAACACGCTTTATCTAGATGAACATGTTCATCTGAAGACCCACGCGTGCTTATTGCTTGGACGTAACAGCCACAAATCCAACCCTTGTGTGTGTTTTTGAGCTTTGCCGCCCCCTGTTTTACTGTGCGGTCGAAGGCTGCATGAGGGTTAATGCAGATTTCTTCATATAATTATTTTTATTATTACAGTTGTGTCCAGTCCATCCTATACACACTTGTTTCCAGTATTCAGTTGTTATTTGTCCATAGTGTCTGGCAGCTGAGTGCTTGGCTAGAACATAAGATGGCTTTAAAATCCCTAATCTGGCCAGTAAAGCTGTGAAAGCATTGATGGAAATGGTCACGGCCATTGTCTGTTTTATTCCAATTAGTTTTATCTGAATATTGCTACAAAATCTCTCTGATGTGATGAAGCAGCTGCTCGTTTAATTATTTTAGGAAAATCCAACAGCCTCCCGTGTTTATTCAGTTCTACTTGGATGTATGCCCATATTAGCTGATCCACTTAACAGTGTCCTCTCATACTTGTAACAGGAATGACAAACTCCATTCGAGTGCACCTGACTGAGTCCCCCCCCCACCCCATACATCCTCAGTGCTGTGGGGATGCATACAACTCTGCCGCCGTGTCAATAAACCTCCATCATCTCTGATCTGCGAGTAAACGGGAGACGAGGAGCAGAAGGGCACATTTGGTGTGTGATTCTGCAGAAGACACAAGTAAACCCCACAAGCTGCTGCTGAGTGTTTGCCAGAGACACTGCATTGGCCACTGTTAAATTTTTAATAGACTAACAGTAGAGTGATGTCACTGCCTCCGTGCTCCACTTTGCTTTTAGTGAAAGCTCTGTGTTTTCTGCATTAAATGTATCATAAAAGGCACCACTGCATGTAAGGTGGTGAACACAAGGCTTATCCACCACCAGACGCGGGTTTATTCTCGTGTATCCCTCCAGTATATTCTCCTTAAACACTGTGATTGCAAAGAGGAGCCTGAAGTCTTTTAAGGTGGTGCCGCTGTGATAAAGGACTTCGCTGAATAGTAAGCGATTCACCTGTTGAACTTGAAGAAAATGGCTCTAATAATGGATGCCAGAATGGGGCTGTGTGGTCTGGTGATGGACGTCACATCAGGGTAGATGTGAGAGAACGTGAGCACGTCTTTATTTATCCCTCTGCATAACCGTGGAAAATATGTTCAAATTTGCACAGATGCAGGGGAAAATGCAGCTTTACCCAGTTGTCTGTTAGTTTTGCTCTTGTTGTCTTGTTACAATCTGTTTTCCTCTGCAAACTTAGCATTGCACTGGCCCAACGGCTCACTTACCCATCTCTGATTACTTAAGGCAATTGATTGGCTGGAACAATCGCTTTGCTGGATACTCATGCGCTAATTAGCGGTTAATTGTAATAATGTCTGGGCAGATGTAAGATAGAAGCACTAGAAATCTGAGGAATTTTTCCAAACATGTTTTGTTTTATATAACTGTCACTTATTTCCCTCGTGATTGTCTGAGCTAGAGCAGAATAAGAGACGACCAACAGCCAATAAAGCTGAATTTAATATATTTTTAGGTCTCTCAGCTGCCATTAGTTGACCTCTGGTGCTGTGATCCATATGAATTCACCTACAGTCTAAAAAAGATTAACTTACCCTGCAAATATAAAAGTCGGGCAGTGAGCTGTAGATGGTTTTAGCTTGTTTTCATGCCTGAACTCTCAACACTGGTGTTCTTCAAATCATTATAGCTGCAATTCATCTGGCAATGCTTTAACACTAGACCATTATGCACCAACTTTTAATAATTATTACACTGCAAGGCCACTTAGTATTTCAATTAGGAACTGCAGGAGTTTTAAAGCTCTTGTTGCCTTCAGGACAGAACAAGTGCATCTGCACTTGCTCATTTCCATTAAAGTCCCACACGTCGACTGTGTGAGGATACTTCTTGCCACAAGCACATTATTCAGACCAGAAACTGATCCTTTATGTTATGGATGCACCAACCCAACATGAAATATTAATATTGGTCCACATGGCAAGAAGATGATAAATAGTTTAAACAGAGAAATCCTTTAACACGACATCAGTACAAAAACACAAAAAATCCTAAGGGATGGTGCATGAAGCCAGAATCCTGGCCACACTTTACAGACAGCTAAATCCACAGAGACCACCAGAAGCATCCCGATGGGACTCCCCCACACTGCTGGGCTGTCACATTATGAAGCCAGAGCTTTCAAGTCACAGTCAGGATCTGCTACAAAGCATTATTACGTTTAGAGCTCCGCTGGTACAATGTGCAGGCAAGAACCCCCCTCCCCCAAAAAGTGACAGCTCCCAGAGAAGCTACATAGCGGTATGACGAGGATCCCGGAGAAGAAACAGCGGAAACAGGCTTCAGCTGTCAATGAACACACGACAAAAATGCATCACAGCCTCAAGCAGGTGTCACTCAGCAGCTGGCGAAAACATTGGGGAGGTCTCTCAAACTGGATGGCAGAGAGCATCACCTCACCCTCGAATGGCCACGTGTTATTACATGACCCCAGTTCAACTCAGCTGAGCTGTTTCAGGTTCCCACGGAGAACACGGCGTTTACCAATGAGTCTGAGTTAAAGCAGTGTTTTGAAACACTGGGAAATTCATTTATGTCCCTCTTCCATCTGGGAAAAAAAAAAACGTGTATATTTGGTTCAGCTTGATCTAAGAACGCACAAAAACAAGATACTGCAATCTAATAATTAGAGGTGAGAACGAAACAGAAATAATGGAGTTGCAGGTAGCTCAATTTCATGACAGCGCCGTGCTGTGTTACCTTCAGCTTCATATAAAGACAGTTCTACGGCATGGCCGGTGTTTGATGCAGCCTGGTTAAAGTTGTGTTTTTAGATGTACTGTTAGACTCTAAAGGGCACTGAGGCAATTAGACGTCGTACCCACATTATTTTTTCAGTCCACACAAACTTAGTGCTGTCACTGCATCTATCAATTCAGCAGCGCGACACCTGTGGCGACTGGCAGACTGAACCAAAGTTGTCAGTACAAACTGGAGAGTCAAGGCACTGTATGACGTAATCAAGTGTAAAACACCGGAGGCCATTTAGGGAAGATCCTGCTGCGAGACAGGGGGGGACGCAGATGAGACGTAGGAGGAAGGTTGCTCAGTACAGATTACAGAGGGATATCAAAACGAGAATATTAACTCCCCATTTATCACCTGACACCACCTCTACTATGCACCACTGAGTGAGAAAGAGTGAGAACAGGAACAGGTGAAGAGCTGCAGCTCTCACAGAAGCCCAGTCAAAAGCACTTGCTCTCTGAACAAGAAGACAAGGCTATAAAAAAAACAACGCAACCACTGGAAATGGTCTAAAAATCGAAATACTAAAACCCTGCAGATCTATTGGGGTGAATAAACACTCCCCTAAACTGTTTTATTACACACCTGACAGAAAACTGGGCATCCACACCACAACCTAGAAAAACTTGGCATATCATCATCAGCCTCGCAGCCTGTGTGTTGCTCTTTGTTTAATTCCTCCTCTGCATGTGAACAGATGGCATCACCTATGCCGTCCTCTCCACAGCCCTTAAAATCAGAGAAGTGTGAACCTACCGTTCCCGGAGATGTGGTTCTCCACTTCGCCGGGTCCAGGTTGCCTTGTGCAGAGACTAAGTTGCATGTAGAGTCCCATGTAGTGTAAACTCCCCAGCAGCACCCGGAACGCTCCCATGTCTCTTGTTTTGTCTGCTCTCCTTTCTCCCCGCTTTCTTTTTCACATCGAGTGAGAAGCCCGTCGAGAAACGCAACACAAAAGCGTCTTCTCTTTGTTTCTGTCCTTTAAATTCCAGCCGACTTGAACGGCGAGACGCGCAGCGAGAGACCTGTGAGACGCGAAGAGACGCGAAAGTCGCCGTCGCCTCCTTCTGTGCCAGAGCCGGACTGACTGAGCATCTGCTTCCGTTCACTTGGCTCTATATGCGGCGGAGGGAGACGTCTCCCACAGGGTCAGTGCCGCAGCTTGCAGTGGGGAATTTCAATTATGGGAGGATGGATATTAAAAAAAAAAAAAAAACATTATTTATGAAACGGTGGGAGACCATTGAAAGTTTCAAAGCCTAAATAACATATTGTCTACAGTCAGTCATACAGGAGTCCAGTTATTCCAACCGACTATTTTTATTTCTTTATTGGTTAATTGATCGAGGAAGTGTTCAGACGGGCAATCATTTAAAATTGAATGTTTTTTTTTTTTTTTTTTGGGGGGGGGGGGGTTAAACTATTATGTGAACAAATTAGGATAACGCACTATTTTGGAGACGAAATAGACAAAACGGCTTGACTGGGAGACTGTGTCTAAACTCAAATTACTATGACGCGCACCACATTTGCTGTCAGTCGTTTTAAAGAATGTCTGATCTCAGAAGAACTATCAGAATATCCTATTCCACTGTCTGCTATCAGTCCAGCAATGTGAGGGCCCAAATGTGTGCATTTGCGCTGGGCCTTTCAGTAGCTAATAGTAATAAGGCAAAGTGATGATGATTGGTAATTGTCCACATCCCTAAACTGAAACTGTTCAGTGGTTACAGTAGTGATAAAGTGTGAGTCAATCAACTGAAGTCCTGAAAAAGCTGATCAGAAGAGTTATATTTCTTTAAATAAATACTTAGCTCTCTAGTTAAAGCCATGTTTCCATGGGTTTACAGGAAAGTTTGGCTGCAGTGGGCACTTTTCAAACTCCTTTTATATTAACAGCTGCTCCATCTAGTCTGAGTTATCTGCATCACGTTGCTGTCCGTGGTGCTGAAATGCAGCCACAGTGTTTTGGTTGCAAGCTGAACAGGAGAAGGTGAGACTGTCAAATGAAAAGCTGAACATGCTACTAGACTTTATGCAGTCAATTCAATTCAGTTCAATTTTAGAATCTTTGCTGAACTTGTACTGAAGATGTAACAGTCATAACAATATACCATATGGGTTTGTTACAGAAACAGTAGAAGTCATAGTTATATATTACATTTGAATCAAACCTGCTTTTTCTCAGAGGTTTCCCTTTCCTTCCTTCTAACACATTCATGTCTT
The DNA here is from genome assembly GCA_030770545.1 of Macropodus opercularis. Lineage (NCBI taxonomy): Eukaryota > Metazoa > Chordata > Actinopteri > Anabantiformes > Osphronemidae > Macropodus > Macropodus opercularis. The sequence goes on along the minus strand of CM061095.1, from coordinate 8,076,486 downwards.
TATTCAGTATAATTATTTGCCCACCCTTGAATACTGACATCAGTAAGTACATAATAAACCTGATCCCCTGAAATCCTTTGATTGAGGCACATCTCACTTCACTGCAGCCCTGCTTTAGACGGCTGGGGGACCTGTAACCCATATCTGAATGTCCACACACCGACTGGATTGCCTGACTCCAATTACCCTTCTTAATAAAAAGCCATTATCCCAGCGGTTCATGTGCTTTTTCAGTCGAAGGGACTTATATAACACACTGTACTTATATCTTTACATAATAGTTAGCGGTGCTGAGGCAAACAATGCAAAGGTTTTTTAGGAACAATATTTCATTTTTATTGCTGACTGTGAAGCTTATGAGCTTCTCCAGATGGTGGACAGTTTACCACTGGGGTATGATTAAGGCCCGTTTATTGGGGAATGTGCCTTAGTCATATTTTACCATACCTCTGTAACATGTAGGGAGTCACTGCAGCCAAACTAACAACACTAAGCCTCTCGCTAAGAATCATCAGCAATTAACAGCTTTGTCTTAAGCCCATGAGTCTGAGAGAAGACAGCTTTATTTGTGCGACCTCCTTTATTTGTAAGGCTGCACTGAGGATTTGCAGACAAATGGGCTAAACAAGCCGTGATAAACCAAATCAAACAACTAGTAGTATTGTTAGATAACCGAACGCCCAGTCGAGACAAGGTTGCACACCAAAACGGCCAAACGACTAGCATGACTTCAACAAGAGGAGCATCTCTTATCTCTACACGTACCAACACACAGCTAAATGCGTTACTGCTGAGCTTGGCTTTCAGGCCTTGGTGCCCGAGCACCAAGCAAAGCTTTATGTTGCATTGCCACACATTGTGTCCATCTTTGTGTGTATTTAGTGACAGAATACCTTCTCCTCTCAGTCCCCTGCTAAAACTGAGGAGCCCAAAATCACAGTGGTACACACTGTTTGCATTCAGCCATTCGGAAAATACAATTATTCTCCCTCCCCTCGGCTGTGAAATTGCTGTACAACCGCTGTTAAACACGCCACAGTCATAATCACCGATAAGAGATGCATGGGGCCAAGCCTCCGCATCCAATACAATATGCAAATGACGTCCTGCCGTTCTACTTTTTGTTACTGAGCGATACAGGAATTTTCACACTTAGGAGCAGCAGCAGATGTGACAGCTGTCAGTGAGTAGCTCCCCCGGTTCCCACCCAACACTGCATCTTCAGAAACATACACATTCAATAGACAAGAGTGTGATGTAGTACAGGTCAGCATCTAACATGAGGTGTTAAATGCAAACATCATTTTTAGCTTGTTAATGTGTCATATTTTAAGAGCAGATGCCAGGAAAATTCTCTCTGCTGTCTTATCTGTGAATGTTAAAGCTTCTCCTGAGATTTGTCTGTGTGCACACAGACAGGTTTCCTACTAATCTGGAACACTATCATTAGCATCTCTAGCCAGTGTAAACACTACGACTATTACGTCTAAATATGTTAATTTGTGATACTTAAAGCACCGGTTTGAGTTTTTCTTTCTATGCTGTAGTAAAATGTTTGTGAATAGCTGCTGTTCAAAAGTTTGCATCAGAACAATGTGTAAAGTTGAGTGTTTGAGAAGAAAATAAATCTAGTTGATGTAAAATGTTCCTTCTGAAGCCCACAAGGATGGTCAGTGTGTTCCTCGACTCCCTGAAAAAGCTTTTTAGCCTGGGCTAAAACATACAGGTACTCAGTTCTTATTACCATCCCAACATTCCCAACCCTATGCAGAAAGTGTCTGCGATCAAATGAACGGTTATATATTTAGAACTACCTCACCTAATGTGCAATTTGTCTATGTGTGGAATGAAAATGACATTAAGATTCATATCAGACTAAAAATAGTGGGCAAACTGACTTTAAGTGGGTCAGCTCTTCACTACAAGTCTCTGCAAAACATCCTGTTCCTCTTTGCACTGATCAGTCTTCTGTCTCACACACTTAAAATGCACAAATAATTGGGTGCTTTTTTTTCTATTCCTGAGCACAAAGGCAGCGAAGATAAAGTGAAGCAAGTACTAGAAGAGAAAGAACAAGAAAACAAAGCTGCGTATGTGCTTACAGCTCTACCATAATACACCTCCACACTGTGTGTGCGTGAACGGCGGGACAGAGAAAAACAACAGTGGGCTGAGAGCTCTAGGAGGCTGCTGAGATCCAGCAGTGGGTGGGTTCAGACAAATGAAGAAGCAGGTCTCTCTCTCTCTCTCTGAGTATTTTCTGTCTGTGCAGGAAGCTGCACATAGAAGCTCGCTGTCTGCATCTATGTGCAACAGTAACCCAACGTAGGCATAATGAAATTCATGTGCACAGATTTATCAACAATCTCACTAAACCGTGACATTTGTCAAAAAAAAACTAACAAGGTTTTATTACCAAATGTTTTATTAGAAAATATTTTACACGCAAAGTCCAAAACAAACAAACCAGGTAAAGTGGAGGAGTTGAGGGAGCGATATTTAGTTTGCCAATTTCTGCAAAGTCTGTCCGTAATTACCCCGCAGCGTTCAACACCACAGAACGGAAAACAAACTGCACATGAGCTCTGTACACATTAAACTTCTGCTATGTGCTCAGTCCAGCTACAATATACGGTGAGAACATATACATGACGCTTTGTGACATGTACAGATTGTGTTTACACAGCGAATAGGACTTAATTAAAATGTGGAATGAATTATTAATTAGTTCCTCTGATAATTGGAATTTGTTCCTCTTTCTTTCCAAACTGGATGTCAAAGATGCGGGCAAAGTAAACATAACATAAAGTTACGTTTCTCCAAATGATGAAAGTATAAGTAAACTGACATTTTTAGTTACATGTAATGTCCTCAGTAATTTGCCCTTTTAAATTTACAGGCACTACCACATCATCAGATCCATGGACTTTTTTGATGTTATCGTGTGAGAATATAAGGGACGTATTGTAAGCGTGACTGTGTGTGAGACAGAGAGTGTTGTTAGAAGTTGTCTGCAAGATCCATGATCCTCTTCCGCTCAGATTCTTTGAACTCCTCGCTCTTCCCATCTCCGATGCTCTCTGCATACTCTGCAAGACACAGGGAGAAGTCGGTCGATTAGTTGACTCAACAGCGCAGGTGGGGCTTACACGGAAAATCCTTAAAGCCAGAAATTCATGAGATCGATCTGATGATGAATGTGAGCGGGAGGAGAATCCATGGTTTAGGAATTTCCCTGACAGTCTTACTTAGAGTGGAACAGCAAAGTTAGAATCCTTAAAGGGTTAGGAAAAATAAATATCAAAATAAAATTAAAAAACAATAACATTTTTGTAAGCAAATTGAATTTTTAAGAAGACAGCATGACAACAAGAACCAGGATTGTGCTGAAGTCCGTATTTTGTCCCCTGGCTGAGAACAGTGCAGGTGCCAGGTGTACTGTGCAGTGCTCGTACTTCACTGTGTACTCCTGAGTGTTTCCTTTCTCATTTTGCGCGTCCGCCTCTCACGCAGGGCCTTCGAGACCATCCAATGGTTGATTTGTGAGTCTAATGTGCAGAAAGAGAAAGCAGCATCTGCCGCAGCCCCGGTGGAATCTAAACATACGCTCTGTCTCGCAGCCAGGCTCTGAGTCAGGGATTACACATTAAATCCAGGGATGTTGAGACAAAAAGATGAAGATTGTTTCTCTGAGAGAGAAGAGGATGAAGGAGGGAATTTCCTGACGAGATCCTGGAAGGTTTAGGGGGACAAAATGGAGCTGTCACAGACACCAAACTGACATTAAGCTTTCATTTTCTCTGCTAAATATGTTTGGCTAAGCATTTTGGTCTCATGGCAGCTCCTCTATCTAACCAATCAGAATTTTTCAACAGTTTCTGTTTGACTACCAAGTGATAATGACTAATACCTGCAAGGTGCCGAGCAGATTTAGGAAAAATACAGCGGAGGAGGAAGATGGAGGGCTGAGTGGAGCAGAGTGAAAGTTGCACATTGTACCAGGGTAAAAACAGCACCAACAAATATTAAATTAAGTCATTATAAAAATGAATATATCATTCTACTTCAAAGTGAAGAGATAAATGTAGTAGCTCGTTGAGCCGTCATGACATAACTTCAGAAGTTGTCATATATAAGATGTGTATAAAATGTGGCTTTTGTGAGATTGTCAATAAGATTAAGTCAGAAGGCCCCAATATGAAAGATTATCAAGCCGAAGATAACGTTTATAACGTACAAGTCAACTTACAAGACGACTAGAAAAAACAACAACGTTTCTCTTTAGAATATAATGGAAGTAAGTAATGTATGTATGATGCAGTATAAAACAAAATGGAACACAATCCGTCAGGTATGCAGTTAAAAACGAACAAAATGAGGTATATTGGAAGTTGGAACCAAAGCAGACAAATAAAACATCTGAAAGTTATCTTGAATTTTTGGCTCAAGTTAGAAGACACAGTGTGGCAGCAGAGCAGTCGTAAATTGAAGGTCACTCCATCATTGGGTATTCTAGGGACAGTAAGACTGCGAGAGACCTCAGCACTGGGAGTGAAGATATAAAAAGGCAGCAAGAGTATCTGGAAGTGTGGGGGTGTAGGTTTGGACCGGAGCACAGAGACATGCAGCTTCCAAAGCAGCCTTGAATGACAGCATCAGGGATTTGAATGTGATCCCCAGAGGTGTGGGATGCTGCTGAACTAAAAAATAGCTGAATTTTAAGGCTGACTGGGAAAAGGGAGTGTGGGGAGAACGACTCGACAACACGAAAGCCTGCGGCCTCTTTCGTTGTACACCCGTCATTGTCCTGGTGTGAGTGTGTGTCTCCGTGTCTATAAACAGCAGCGCAGTCAGCCACACAGACAGAAAGGTCAGAGATTCGGCGACTCTTCAACTCTCTGCAGAACCCTTTCTTTGGCACGCTGGCGCTCTCTCCTTCTGTCACCACGGCAACACGGCAGAGGACAATACAGTACTGAGCATCACCATTACTCAGGTCAGTGACTGGGACTGATCTACCACGAGCACAAGGAGAATCATTTCCAGGAGCAGTCTCTGCAGCGGCGACCATAGACATGGACCAGAGGAGCAGGGTCTGAATCAGTGCCTGCACTGCAAAACACGTGTCTGAAATGCATCTGTCAAAAGGACACCTTGAGAGAAATCACCAGCTAATTTGTACGGCTGCGTTTAGCTGCACATCTGCTGTGTTTTGAAAGCAAGCTTCCATTATTACTGTATGTTACTGCAATTACAACTAATTACAAGCTCAGACTCAGCCGCTGAGCCCCCTTTTTTATTATCTGGTATTATACAACTCCAGCATTATCCTTTAATAATATGAAAGCAGAAGTATGATATGTGCAAACCCAATGAATGCATCGATAAGCGATTTATAGCAAAAGCTAATTGGAAGTGGCAGGAGAAGATGTCTGGCAAGTTGCATTTATGGCCTCTTCATATGAACTCAACACTGCCGTTGTCTTCCATTAGGAGCTTTCATAAAATGTGAGCCATTACTTCCATCTCTCCTTACTCTCTATGACAACCAGGTTGTCATTGTGTGGCTGCTGAGAACAAATATCTATAAATACCCAGGCAACCTATCGCACAAAGCTCTTCCATAGTACAACTCAATTCTAAGGCAAAGAAACCAACGTATACATTCCCTTTGCCGCCTTATAATTACAGCCAGAAACACAGTACGCGTCGACATCGGCAGCACCGAAAATGGAAAATACGGTTATTTACCTCAACACGACTTTTCTTTCAAGTGTGTTTCCTGTGACACAGCGTTCGTAAAGTTTCTTAAGTGGAAACCTCACTGCGGGTTTTAGTGAAATCAATGTTCTTCCTTTCGGCAGAGCTGCATCTCATTCAACAAGCTAAAGCCATTAAGGTCAAAACATCCGAGCTGGCGACACACTTTGCATGTGCTTAACCTTTTTCTACGGCTTCACGTTGACCGGTTGGGGCACTTGAAATGAGAGCGGACACCACAGAGCAGCCTAATAAAAAGGCTGAGGGCACACAAACACACAGTATGGATGCAGCCTCTCCATGATGTTACAGAGGCATACACACACCGCTAAGACACAATGTATGACGCATCCCTACGTTTCGTGCCGGAACGATGCAAAGACAAGTACATACAACGGGAACATTAACACGTAAAAACAGGCAAGGACAGACATGATCTTAATATGCTAACTAAATCCCTAGGAGTGTACACCCGCATAAATTATCTCTCAAAGTTATGACAGTCTGTCCAGCCTATAAACGCAAGCAAATGAACAGTGTGAACCTACATGGTGAAGGTAAATATTATATATGCATTTTCATGTCGGTAAGCAAAAACTGCTGTGGCAAGAGCAAGGACAGGAAGGGCACACGTGTATGCAAATATGCCGATGAAAACAAAAGCGACCCATTTACAAACACATCCGCTCGCACATATACACACAGTTACACCTGGAGAACGGCCATGCTCGCTGGCACCGCCGTGCGTGACGGATGGCTCCATCCACGGTGCTACACGAGAGCCAGAGGGTGTGTGAACGGAGCCTCGTCCTCGAGCTTTATCCGACAATGATACAGGAAGGATGGATGTCACACAGAGAGGAAAATAACACACCTGCTAGGTCTTTGAAGCCAAACAAATACAGCGCGGCAGAAAATCTTTGGGACGGCGAGAAGAAGAATGTGTGACAGGCAGCCTCAGCTCCTCTCACAATGACAATATGATCAAATCATAATGCACATTAGCACAGTCTGACCCATGTCTGCAGATTGTTGTGGTAACAGGTAATGTAAACACAAAGACATGGAAATTTGTACTTCGCTGCATTTCATACAGTGTTTACTTATATCCGCATAATTAACACCTTTCAAAATAAAATCCTGTCGGTGTACAAATGTACACATGCACCGCAGAGAAGCTCAGGCGTTTTAAAAATAGAGTTGTATTTCGATACCTCAGTTTCAAAGTTGGCCCAAGTCGATTTATTTGTCGCAGAGAATAAAGAAGGATGACATTATTCACAGTATTTCATTATCCCCCAACACAACCATTTTGGCAGAAGAACTGCATGAGCTTTCTCCGCAAAAACAGTAGCCCCCAAATGTTCCCTTGCCAGAGTGGGACTCAAGCATAGGATTTAAAAATGTGTTACAATGCATTCCTAAAAGTAATAGGAATACTTTGCAGGTATCAGAGCAGTTACTGGTTCTCCATGCTACAACATATCTCTTTAAATAGTATGTTATCTGGTTTACTGTGGTGATGGCTGAGGATGAGGTAGGGGTGATATGGATTCATAGATTTACTCTGATATTATCATCAGCTTTCGTTGTACTCCACACTATTTTACTTAGTTGTTACTATAGATGGAATTTAAGTGTTTTTTTATTTGAGAAATCACTGTTTTGAAACATAAATTCACTCACCTCTTAAGATGTGGCGCACGCTTTTGACAGAGGCTCCGCGAAGATTAAGAATCTGATGGACTCTCTGCTGCAGCTAAGTGCAAAAGAAAAACGGGGATGAGCAGCACAGCATAGAGACTGACAGTTTTTATGCATTTGTTCTTGGTGTCAGTTTACACTGGTCTAATTATTGTGTCACTATATTTAGATGTTTAATGGCCACATTATTGTGAAAAAAAAGTATTTGTACATTTTTGTCACTGTACCATCGCACATGCACACACACAGCCCTTAAACCCATTACAACAAAACAATACATGGTAAACAAATAAATGACTACCATCAAGATGACGCAAATAGAAAGGAACACAATGCGCATATCACTCAAAGATAAACAAAATGAAACGCTTAAAAGGCAATGGATGCTTTTGTACGTTTTATGTTTAGTGGTTGATCCGTAACAGAAGGAGGCCTTGTTATAGTGTAAAAAAAAAGATTTTGTATCAGTGTTCATAGTCCGCACAGAGCTGTGGTTCTGTGACGCGTTCCAGTTAGTGACACATCACAGAAATTGACAGCGTGTCTCCAGGAAACACCAGCTCAGATGCGTCAGTCAGCAGCTGCCATGGGAAACGCTCACTCACCGGGCTGAGGCTAAGATGTTTTGTTCACGACTAGGTCTGAAAAAAAATCTTTTGAAAATGGAAAAATCTGTACTGAATAGCCACAATGTGATGCTAGATTTCGTTACTAACAAAAAATTGGATGGGAGCTTGAAATTGTGTGTCTGAAAAGGCAACAGTACAAGAGTCGAGTTCAAAAACCAGATTAGCAGTGAAGTAAATATGCCACTTGGCTGCAGGGGCCCTAAAAACCATCTGACTCCTGCCTGCTTTATGGCTCGTCTGATCTCAGCCGTCTCATTTGGCAAACCTAACACCGTGTGTGTGTGTGTGTGTGTGTGTTTATGTACCTGTGGATTCCCTGAGTTGCTGATCTCCACCATAATGTAGCAGATCAATTGAAGGACGAACAGTCCAGCATCCAGACGACGAAGGTAGAACTCATCCTCCATGCTGTCATCCAGGATCTCCCCACGACGAACCATTTCCTGCACACACACACACGGACACACAAGAGTACACTTAATCACAGTTGCTGGTAGATTTCGGTTGTATTCTGCACAATGAACAAACACTTAATTCAGGTGTTGTTTTTCAGCCTTTACCACAAATCTATTTTCTCTATTGACCAGACACATAATTCAATTGATTTCACAGCTAAGCTGCAACAAGGGCAAAGCTCTGGTGCTGGTACTCACACTACCAACACACTCTTGCATAGTTATCCATCTTAACAACCCTGTCGGAGTGTCAATAACGCAGGGCTGCCAATACGTGTACGGCCCACATTAATCATCATTAGAGATTAAGAAGCAGACCTCAGGGGGGAGGGAGTCTGCAGTGAAGAGCCGACAGAAATGCAGACAGAGCGCAAGGTGTTGCTTTCACACAGCTAGACCACTACACACGGGCAGTAGAAAGATCCCCAACTGTACACGTCCCACATCTTTAAAAGCAATTCATACACTGAAGAGAACTTGCAGTTTCGATAGTACATTTCCCTACACAGTGCAAATCTGCATCTACTGTATTTCATTTATGCAAACACATACTATAGATTCAGTCTGTATTTATTTTGGTCTACACAAAAAAACAGGCTATGGCTTTTGACAGTGCATCAAGAAAAAGGGCAACGTTTCAAACCCTTGCTAATGAAAACAAATAGCTTTCAGTGTCAAGCTAAAGGGTAGCACACATGACATTTACATCCCAAAGATTTCATCTCAGAGAAAATTAAAACTTTCAAAAGGCTTTGTCCTTAAAGATCAATTAAACTGTATAATTATAGTTGTGAGGTTCGGCTCATTATCATGCTTCAACCAAAGGGCAGCTACTGAAAACTACAGTAGCAGCTGCAAGAATGCGGAGACCGAAAAACCCCAACATGTTCATTTTTGTGACACTGCATTTAGCAAGCAGGGTAGGATCGTCCTGTTGAATGCTTCGTCTTCAGAAGAGGCAGCACAAGCAAACACAGCTGTAGAACAAAGCAGCGCAGTGCAACGTGCAGCTTGTTAAAGATGCAAAACAATGCAGATAATTAAGACAAGAACCTTTAATAAAGCCACTGAATGTAGGACATTTGTCTCAGCAGTGTCCTCTGGGTAAAACGCTGGCTCACAGTTCTGTTCTATTATTTAGAGGAGAGTTATCACATTGTAAAACAGTCCCAAAGCCTGGCCTGGTTGCTGTCAAGTAGTACTCATTAAAAGATAATGTAAACAAAGCTATTTGAATGTAAAGTGCGTGTGTGTCCTTCCCTTCCTGTAGAAAAAGACAACTGTGCTTGGTATTTGGAGCCAATAATATTCCTGATGGCACAGTTACATAAATCACAGACTGTACATACAGGACTGCATGTGAATACTGTACATGAAAATTCTCTTATTGTTTCTTTCTTTCTCTTTTCAGTCTCCCTCATTAACGCTCTAGGCCGTCCTTAGTGAGAAAGAGCTGGAGGCAAATTCTGAGGCCTTCAACAATTCTGCTTGGAAAACACACAGGACATCAATGTGTAACAGCAATCTACCTCTCACAGCAGGTGATCCAGCAACGCACAAAGCAATGAATGATTCAAATTAGCTAAATAAGAAATAAGAAATAGAAATAAATAAAAGGCAGAAAGAGTTAAAAAGAGAGGATCAGTAAAATGCAGTGTTTCAAATAATGAAGCTTTATCTAATGAATGAATAGAAAATGCAGTAACAGTAAAACTGCTTAGAAATATTTACATTAACAAAAAGTAACAAAAATACTCAAATAAGAAAAACAGATTCATTTTCTCTAAGGGGCTGTATTCCGAACATAAACAACATTAAACCACCGTCGCAGCTTAGTTTCAACAAACCTTTATGGTTACATACACGTTCATTCAACATTACCGACATACACACACTGGCTATGCCATTTAACCACCCATGTTGGAAACTTGACATAAGAAGCCTTGTTTAATCAGGCCACTACTTGCCACGTACAAGAATGATGTATGGCTGAGGACCTAATTAGTGAAATCATTAGAAACTAACATCTTCCACTTGGATTCACCTGGTTAACCTCAAATGATTTACACAAAAGCATGTCTTACTGTATGTCTCTACAGCCTCAGTAAATCATCTGCTGTTAGCCATATTACTGACTTCAAATGAAAACACAAATTAAACTTGTGTGACCCAGCGTTCAGACACTCCCTTTAGTTTACTTACTGCACAAGTAATCTCAGTTTGAAAGACGTAGCTGCTGAAGGAGACAGAGGAGGGATGGTAAGCATGGGGAAACTCCCACTCAGGAGTACTTAATAACTAACTAGTCTATCCTGACTGGCATGTCAAGGCAGAATAATGGATCCCTGTGTCATGTGCATTACAAGGTCATATTTCAGCCAAGCCAGCGACTCAGGATGGTGATGTTATTCATTCACATTGGTTCAGACAGATGAGCTTTTGGATTGATTGCTGTGAATCTGTGTCTAGGGGATGAATCCTAATATACGTTGATATATTCAAGGATCAACCTTTCTGTTTTGATGCCATCAGTCTTTGGGGTTTCAACCACATAACCTAAGCTATGATCTGGTGTGCATGGTTCACAAACTGAGTCTAGGTCTTGGCTGGTCTGACTTGTCTGTGCAGATGAGTAACATTCATCCAGGCTTTTTACTAGTCAATAAACATTATCTATGTTGCTCATTTACTTCCATTAAGTGGACCAGTCAAAGGAAAATATTTTCAAATAAGGTCTTAGACAAGTCAATTGTGACACCCTCCGGGGAGCCCCACAGTAATGGAGCACCAAACACATCATGACTCAAGCCAGACCTTTGAATCTGTATGGGCAGTGCAAGGCTTTGAACAATGACAAGTGTATTAAATATTCATTATTGCGAGCAGTGGAAGTGGACATTTGGGATATTAAAACCTGAGTCGACGTAGGCAGTGTGGCAGTATTCATTACAGAAGCAGATTTTTGTCCACTCATAAGTTTTGACATTATGGCCAAAATCTTTCATGTGGCAGCTTGGTCCCTCTGGCAAATGCCGAACACAAAAAGTGGAGAAAGAATAACACGTTGAAAGGAAGGATTGGACAAGTCAATTACTGCAACCTCAGGGGGGCCTGGCAGCCTGGCAACAGTACAGACAAAGTAATAAGCAGTGATTTTCAGCCCGGGTCCCTCTACTGTAACTCAACCATATTGTTCTTGTGTTTGTGTTAAGAACGTAAGACACTGGAGAAGTTCATGTGCAGAAGGGGAATTGTTGCATGCTTTACGAATCATACAAGACATTTATGCGATTTGTTTTGCATGAGCGTGCATGACAACATTTTCTCTCTGTCCTTTGTCTGTATATGTACGTGTGTATGTGTCACTGCTTTTTATGCCGGTGCTTTCTTTCCTGCTGTGATGCTGCAGAATAAAAGTGAAGTCTTTGTCAGCAGTAATGTACTATACAGGATGTAATTTTTGTAATAGGGCCAGCTGAATGCAAACTGAAATATGCAGGCACATAATGAAGGCTGTCCTTCAGGTAAAAATGAACACAGTTAGTGGGAACATTCAAATTTTATGCTGTGATTTGGACACACATAAGTTAGAATAATAAACAGAAGGGTTACCCAGAGGAGGAAGATGCCTATGAACATATGCAATGGTCAGTGCAGTCTGATAAGACCTGGGTTTGCTGAAAGACCATCAAGAACAACCACAAGTGGGAATAGGTCAGTTTGGGAAATAAAATGTATGTTCTTTAAAGATTTGATGATTTTCTTTAAAAGAACAAGCTGTGATTAAAGATAAACGTTTACCGTGCAACAAGACGAAGAAGAGAGCAGTTTTTGAATTTCAGAAGTCTAAAGACATCACACCCACATGCAAAACCAATTCCAGTCTAACAGAGAGTTTTATTGAAAATGTCTAATGTCAGCAATGCTACACCAGCCCATTTCTGCGTTACCCTCTTGCTATATTTTAGTACAGGCAACACACTCTCTCCCTCACACACACACACACACACAACGAATAACTGGGTTCTTAGGTGCTAGGAAAAGTGCAGTCAGGCATTTTACAGTATTGAGGTCGGCCTCAGCCATGTTTTGCTGAGCTTCATCAATCCCCAAGTGCTGTTACCAACAAGCTGAGAGCAGAAGGAAAGTTTGGAAGGAAAAGACGAGGAGAAAGAAAAGTGAAAGCAGCATTAGATGAGAGGTAGGAGGGAAAAAAGGAAAGAAGAACAAAGCGATACACAAAGAACAAGCAAAGAATTATCACACGGAAGTGACTGGATTATAAGCAAGAAAGAAAGAAACGCACATGGGGGAGATGCAAGAAAAAGAAAGCCGATATTAAAATTAAGGAGAGGAAACAAGACAATTAAGAGTGAAATGAAGGAATGGACAGCTGAAAATTAAAAAATATAACAGGATGGGTAAAAGGCAGAGGGAGAGAATCCGACGAGAGAAGAGGAGAGAACAGAGATATGAAGGTGGGAGGAAAATAAGCAGCTTATTAAAACAGGACGGGGTTGGAGATGCAGAGAAAAAGCAGCAGCAGCTTTTTCTCTCCTGTCCTCCTGAGAAATCTGTGTATAATATGTTGCAGAGGAAAAACATTTTGCTTACCACCCTTTAAAAACAGGCTTAACTAGGGGAAACCAAAAGACACGGCAGAGAGAGATAAAACACCGCTGCTGACGGCAGCCGATTCAGTGGAGGCGCTGGACAAAACTGGGTCGGTGTCTTCATCCACCTTATTTAACACAATGAGTGACATTCACTCACAGCATCATCTGATTGCTTATAGTTCATGCATATGGTTAATTTAATCAGTGTAGCTCAACGTCTGTACCAAAATGTACTATATTTTGCCTGACACCTGGGTAACTGCACAGGACTGGGAAAGGCCAACATAGTGACACATGTAGACCAGGTTTCCTATCACCAGGTTATCACAAAGTTATACTCCGCTCATCCTGATGGAAGAGACAACAGTGACAGAAAAATGGGAGAGAGAGAGAGAAAAGTAGTTTGAAAAAAGGGGAGGAAGAAAAAATGTCAAACTGTCTGGCCTTTCCTTGACAGGCCCACCACGATGTCTGTCCAGGAAATTAATCTTCTGTCATCTTTAGATAGGAATCTCACACTTATCTGTCTCCACAGACACCTCCCTCGCCTTCATCCTGCTTTCTTTCCATCAAACTCTCTAGATCTTCCTTTTTCGTGTTTTCCTTTTTGCCCGAATTTCCTTTTTTACCTATCTATTCTTCTACATCTTGCAATATTTACAGGATCTCTGTCTTTCTAAAGTCAAGATGCTCTTTCTCTCTCGGCTGAACCCATTATCCCCTTCCCCCCCAAGTGTCTTCTATCTGGATCCCTCCATCGACCAGTCTAGCCCTCAGCTCAACACACAGACACACGCGCACAGTCAATTCCATGGGGCACTCACATACTGTTATCAAGCTTTCCATTCCCCTGTAAACTGTCATATTGTTATCAGTAGGATTGTGATTTTTTTGTTGTTGCTCTCCTTCCACGATGGCCTTGAATGTGACCATGTGTGGAACTGCCCATCTTATCTGCCAGTTTGATCATTTGCTCCAACCCTTTCTAGGAGGAATTGTGGTCGACATCGGAACAACTATAATGCAATTTGATTTTCGTTATCCAGTTGGTGATACAAGAAAACCATGAACGCGTGATGGCATTGCTCTGGAGTCCATATTGTCCATATTGCTCCTGTCTGTAGACAATTCTAATGGAAGGTTATCATTGCTGCTGTATTTGTTTCTATTCAGCTTGATATGAAAATCGTTTCACAAAAAGGTTAGCGCTTTGCTTGTTGCTGGCATTTTCCCATTTAAAACTGTTGCTTGTCATTATAGCTTGTTTTATCCAAACCAGCCAAAAACCCAAAAATAATGAAAGTCAAATGGAACAGAGGAAATCAAAACCTTGACTGAGCAGCCATCAATAAATGTTTTTTTAAACAACAATTTTATACCGATTACTAATCCAAGAACAAGACAAATCTTAGTTATATTAGTTGCCTCGTCAGACACCACGCTAGCAAATTAAATATGCTCCGACACTTTTCAAAAAACACACATCATTTTTAAATTAGCTTGCTTACGTGAATTTAAGAACTCGTACTAGTATTGCTGATGAATGGCAGTCAGTCATTATTAGGACTGACAGTAATGAAGCAGCACTTGTTTTACACAGCTATTCCGGGATATGACATGAAAAGGTCAGAGTCAGGTGTGCGGGCTACACTAAGAAGAGGATCCCACTGCTAGTCATGTAAGGTTCACACGTGTTATTTGAATCAATAACCCAACAAGCTGCTTAACATGTAGCCTGTATAGGAGTGAGGATGAGAGACCAGGAGGGTGAGTCCAGGGAAGGAAAAGGAGACGAGCTTACATGTTTCTCTCCTTCGATCCTTCTGTCGGCCTGTTGCACAGCCTCCAGGTACTTAAAAAACAACTCCATCAGTCGGTCCACCTGGCCGGAGAGCAAAACAGAGGCAGAGAGAGTAAGACAGCAACATCAAAATATCAAGGAGCACAAAGAGGAGGCAAAACCAGATTAGACAAAGCGCTTAGCATACATCAGAAATCACTTCCCATATTTAGTGTTAATGCAACAGTACCAGCTTATCTAAATTACTGTATCTTAATAGCTTCTCAACAGATGGTGAGAAAAACCTTACTTTTGATTTGCATGACAGGTTCCTTATCGAAGTCATGTGTCCTATAAGAATGGCCTGCAGCAAGATACTGCTATTTTTGCATATGGAAGAAGAATTGTGTGAACAGTGGAGGAAAAGTGTAACTAAGGTGTCAGACTTGATATTTTGATTACTTTCTTAAATTTTGTTTACACAGGGCAGCAGAATTTCCTACACGCGGAGTAGAGCAGTCACTCATCCCTGACACTGCGACCTCAGCGTGAACCTGACTGAATTAAACTGAATTTGTTAACTGCTGCCTCTACATTTAGTTCGACGTTTGAATAAAAACTCCTGTGAGACATTCCAAAACTGTGTGCAGATAATAGTGTGTACACGCGCAGGACGTCACCCTGCACAGTAAAAATGTTTTCATGACCTTTCAATTTAAAACAATTTGAATACATTCGGATTGATAGACGAAAATTACGGAAAGACAGGAAAAAAAGAAAAACAAGCTCGGAGGAGACAAAACTGACCTTCTCGCAGTCGTTCTCCGTGAACTTGTTCAGGAGTCTGCTTCTCTGCTGGGACTTGAGATTTCTCAGCATGGAAGCGATGATGGAGCAGACGTGTTCTGCGGAAACGAAGGTGAGTAGCAACACCTTGAATAAGAACTTTGTATGCGCGGGTTATTTCTCAGAAGAGACACGAATAAAAATGCCTCCCTCCACTATCTTAGAAAAATACACATACTATATCTCCTAATAAACACTTCAAGGTGCATTGGTGGCAACTAACACACAAGCAAATGTTGAGCTCTTAAAAAATAAATAAATAAAACTCGCTCATGGCCACCCACCTCCACAGTCCTTAGAAAGAACAAATCGATTAGCACTTGATAATTTGCAATTACAGCACGCAGCCAGCTAAGCATGGGCACTTTTAGAGAGAGTACAGAGAGGAGGAGGAGGAGAAAATGTTAATGAAATTTAGAAATCAATTTTCTTTTTAGGGCATACTCAAACATGTTTAATGGTTACATTTCTCACAGCAATAGAACTTTGTCTGTGGGGTCAATTTAGCAAAGGGCAGGTCTAAAAACATGTTAATTGGCCGAATTTGCAGAACAACTAGTTAACAACTTTAAGTGCCCCTGTTTACCCTGTGTGTTCCGCCGTGTAAGACATTTACTGACGGGGTGACATTCATGGTACAACGGCCCGAACTGAACAATACAATATGTGACATAGTGAAAATCTATGGATATACAGCGATGGGAAAAATGTAACTGGACCTTATCAACAAGTGGTCAATATTCCCGGTCAACGAGGCTTTGCAGTTGCTAAGCAACAGGAGTACAGGAATCAAACTCATCTCTGCTTTTAAAAAGGGTTGCGCTGGTTGTTAACTCCCTTTGTTCAGTCTCCTATGACCTACGGTCTCCTTAACGGGGATATAACACCTGCACATGTCAACCGTTTACAGATTATACAGTGAGCTACGAGTAACAGAAGAGGTAGTTTGATGTGCTGGAGAAAACCTGCAATAATGTCAGTGATTCACTTTTATCAAGTTTAAATGCTTTGTTTGTGGCCAAATTAGATCCACATCAGTAACGGTCGTATTTTGTGTTCTATAAACTAAATTATATTTAAGCGATGAACAAATCAAAAACATATAAATACATTACTCAACTACTATTTAAGGCCTTGTGCTAATCATACACCACTTAGGATCAGCCACAGGTTTTTTTCTTGATGTAGACAACCGTATGCCATGCACACAACGACAAGGAGTCTAACAGCAATTTCCAAAAGGGCATTCCTTTATCAACTTCAGAGGTAATTGATGTCACCACTGCCACATCATGCCCAGGGGGCTATTGATCGCTGGCTGTGGAATATCTGCTACAGAGTTTAAAACTAAACTCAAGTCAATCTGTTTAGACTTGTAATCTTTGTCCTTTGTCATTTCAGAGACGTCTCCCTGTTGTTCATGTACATGATCTGCTTTTGAAAATCATTTACATTTGTGTATAAATAGTCCATCATTTCAGTGATGCTAGCAAAAGCTACTATGAGAAAGCCATGAGAATTGTTTACTAATGTCAATAATTACTATGTTCATTTCAATTAGTCACATGTTCCCTCTAAACACATCTGAAAAATCTCCTCTCAGACAGGGTTATGTAAATAAAACCATTCATTCATCCAGCCATATACAATGGGGAAAAAAAGTATTTAGTCAGCCACCAATTGTACAAGTTCTCCCGCTTAAAATGATGACAGAGGTCTGTAATTTTCATCATAGGTACACTTCAACTATGAGAAAAAGAATGTGGAAAAAAAATCCAGGAAATCACATTGTAGGATTTTTAAAGAATTTATTTATAAATTCCTGAGTAAAATAAGTATTTGGTCACCTACAAACAAGCAAGATTTCTGGCTCTCACAAACCTGTAACTTCTTCTTTAAGAAGCTCTTCTGTCCTCCACTTGTTACCTGTATTAATGGCACCTGTTTGAACTCGTTATCTGTATAAAAGACAACTGACTACAGCCTCAAACAGTCAGACTCCAAACGCCACCATGGCCAAGACCAAAGAGCTGTCGAAGGACACCAGGAGCAAAATTGTAGACCTGCACATGGCTGGGAAGAGTGAATCTACAATAGGCAAGCAGCTTGGTGTGAACAGATCAACTGTGGGAGCAATCATTAGGAAATGGAAGACACACAAGGTCATTGACAATCTCCCTCGATCTGGGGCTCCACGCAAGATCTCATCCCGTGGGGTCAAACTGATCATGAGAACGGTGAGCAAAAATCCCAGAACTACACAGGGAGACCTGGTGAATGACCTGCAGAGAGCTGGGACCAAAGTAACAAAGGCTACCATCAGTAACACACTACGCCGACAGGGAATCAAATCCTACAGTGCCAGACGTGTCACCCTGCTTAAGAAAACACATGTCCAGGCCAGTCTAAAGTTTGCCCGTGACCATGTGGATGATCCAGAGGAGGATTGGGAGAACGTCATGTGGTCAGATGAGACCAAAATAATCTTTGGTAAATACTCAATTCGTCGTATTTGGAGGAGGAAGAATACTGAGTTGCATCCCAAGAACACCATACCCACTGTGAAGCATGGGGGTGGAAACATCATGCTTTGGGGATGTTTTTCTGCAAAGGGGACAGGACGACTGATCCGCGTTAAGGATAAAATGAATGGGGCCATGTATCGTGACATTTTGAGCAAAAACCTTCTTCCATCAGCAAGAGCATTGAAGATGAGACGTGGCTGGGTCTTCCAGCATGACAATGATCCCAAGCACACCGCCCAGGCAACGAAGGAGTGGCTCCGTAAGAAACATTTCAAGCACCTGGAGTGGCCTAGCCAGTCTCCAGACCTCGACCCTATAGAAAATCTGTGGAGGGAGTTGAAAGCCCGTGTTGCCCAGCGACAGCCCCAAAACATCACTGCTCTACAGGAGATCTGCATGGAAGAATGGGCCAAAATACCAGCTACAGTGTGTGCAAACCTGGTGAAGACCTACAGGAAACGCTTGACCTCTGTCATTGTCAACAAAGGTTATATTACAAAGTATTGAGTTGAACAGTTGTTATTGACCAAATACTTATTTTACACTGGAATTTATAAATAAATTCTTCAAAAATCCTACAATGGGATTTCCTGGATTTTTTTTCCACATTCTGTTTCTCATAGTTGAAGTCTACCTATGATGAAAATTACAGATCTCTGTCATCATTTTAAGCGGGAGAACTTGCACGATCGGTGGCTGACCAAATACTTTTTTTCCCCATTGTATGTAACAGAGTCAAGATGAAAATAGAATATTATTTTTATCATATGGTGTTTATGGCATTTATCTATTATGAATCACATCCACACAGTTTCCCTGAGCGTCAGCATATTAACCCCTTAGTTCACAGCTTCTCCATAGTTTCATCTGAAGATGAGCATAGAACTGACCAAAGCAGCTTTGAGTCAACCTGAGACAATGAATATACTTTATCTATTTCTCTCCAAATATTATGGATTGTAGTTGGCACCACCAACATTTAAAACATGAAACCCTGGAATTTCTCCACTGTAGGAAACAAACTGACAGTTAACTATTGCCCAAGTCATTCTATCATTCTTTTACCACTATGTACGTCCACTCATCCGCCACTATTCAATCAGCGGTTGTTTCATCCTTTCCTCTGGTGATCCATACAACTATGTTAAAATGCAAACAACCCTGAGTGGCATGGATTCAATTATTGATTGACAGCTAAAGGAACTGCAGTGCAGTTCAGAACAACAGTGGAGAACAGATAGGTGGCACATCACTGGCAGGCAGTCTGGGCCCAGACTAACTCAGCCCTGGGAAGAGCAATCAGCCTCCCAGGCACCACAGGCTACTCATTCAGGGGTTATAGAGAAGAAATCTGAAGGTGCAGGAATGAACTGTGGCACCAGCATCTGAGCAGACTGCAAATACATTATTAGTAACATGGTGTACTACCTACTGGCTGCGGAAACATTCATCATAATGGCAAAGATAAGTCAAAAAAACAACAACTTTGTATATATTTATAAGTTCTGTGGTACATGAAGGTGAAAGTACTGGATTCAAGAGACTGGAAGTAGAAACTTAAACAATGTACTGTATTTATTTGTAGTAAAATATTAAATTCACAAATAATAAAGCACCTTCACTTAATAAAGTAAACAAGCCGGTCCACATTATTTTATTTATTATTATTTTAATCATTCTCTACAGCTGAAACTACAAGAAACAGTTACCACAGTCCTTAAGGGCTGGACACAAAAAATGTTGAAGCTTTTTGATGCATTTTCTTATTAATCAGAGAGGATATTGCATTTTTACTCCACCTCAAGATATGAAAAATAACCTGCCAAACACTCCGCAAAGCCAATATGAAAAGGTCTGAGTTATTATACGAGAGCCGAATGATACATTTCTTTCAAATGCTCTGCATATCCTGAGCAGAATTCTAATGTCAACATTAAGCGTTCTGAAATAAAAACCTTTAATCTACATCTAAATATGCTGCAGGGTATTTGATGAAAGTATAAGTTTGCAGAGATGAAACATGATTAATCCATACCAGAGGAAAGACCAAACGTGATGAAGATGTTAATTAGATGCATCTTTACACAGGGATCTAACAGCAAATCTCTGGCTCTGAAATACGCTAATAACAGGATTACGCAGAATGACTGTGACAACACAGATTATAATCACTCGGATCGTGTGAAATGTTATAGTCAATCTGATCTGAAGGCGCTCGGCGACGTGTTCAAATGAAAAGTGCCATTCGATTCTTTGCTTTTGACGGAAAACTTTGATACAAGTTTCATCACTACTTCCTGATAACCATGGCTCTCTATTACAGGCACTTAGCTAATCTCATACATTCTGCTGTGAAGTCATGCCTTTGAAATGTGGTAATATCAGAGGAGAGATGCTGGCGATAGAGCAATGAGCTGATAAAATTCTATGGTTTATCTTTATAATGAAACTGCCATAATTTGGGGGAGGGGGATTGTTTTAATAAAAGCAATTCTTTTTTCATTAAATAGGCTTTTTGCTTTTTTACCCCTGTGCTGTGTGCATCCAGCTACACCGCTGAGCAGTGTCTTTCTTATGACATGACTCACTCATCGTCTAATTTTAGTGACTAAAATAAAGGTTATGAGAAGGGCATTCGCAGCACTTGTGTGGCATTCGAAAAACATCAGTAACAAAGGCCTCTGTTCCCTCCCCCAGCATCTCCCGTGTGCACTTTCACTTTACCAAACAAACGCCCACATGCACAGAGGCACACACACGAAAAGACTCTTCCAAGTCGGAGCTGCAGACGTAGCTTTGACTTTTGTGGCTTGCCACGTAAATGATTTGTTTACTTCCATTCCCCCTCACACACGCTCACATCATTAGCCACCTACATATAACAAGCGGCTGCCACCAATTTTCATCGCACAATCTCATTTCACTGGTAATGTCAGAACACAAAAACCAATAAAATGAGAAAGGCGGTGTTCTGACAACAATATTCTTGAGCAGAGAAATGTTTGGATTTTTGTCCCCTTTGAATTTTTTCAGTCCACTTACAATGTCTCTATTAATTGCATCTTTCTCTATGTTAATATGGTCTGGCAATGCCTGGTCATTTGGGTTGCGGCAATTTCAGAAAGGATTTCATGGGGATCAATCTTTTCACTGAGGTTTATGATAGAGAGAGCCATGACGAGAATGTCAGAGAGAGAGAGCACTAAGTACAGAAGGACTGAGAGGTCTCTACATCCTAATTACTTTTGTTTGAAGCAGCTGATAGTTAATTAATCTAAAGTGTTATTGTGTTATTGCACAGAACCACTCGATTTATGGCATTTTCAATTAGTGGTCTTAGAAGAAGGATGGTTCCCTCAACATGCCTTATATTATGACAGGCACCTCATAAAGCCAATGGCTAATTCATGAAGCAGTACGGACATAATGGGAAATCCTACACATACAGGAATGTACAGTTGATGAGCTCTAAGCAATGTCCCTGGGTAATGACCCATAATAAACATACCCCGTACGTCATCAGATACAGAAATCACTTTGCAAAGCTCACAATGAGAAAAGGTGGATTTTGCCCGTTGTGTTTTTAAAGCCTGGGTCTGCTTTGCCAGATGCCTCAACGCGAGGTGGGTTAACAGTTAACAGAACAGGTTATCGTCTGTACTCTTCCTCCGGGTGCTTGAGGAGGTCAAAGGTTAATTCATCTGACCCCTGAGTGAGGCTGGGGCTCAATAGAGGACGATTTGTTTTTCCTTGCTTGGCCAGCCAGCCCAGTCAGATGTTTCTAACTTAATTAATACACAGGGAGGATTTTGGATGTTGGTTATCAAACAAAGCGGGGAGATGGACAGGTTGCTAGCGCTTCTCCTTTCACTCTTATTTATTTTAATCTCTCAGCCAGCTTCCCTTGGACATCCTTTCATTCTTATTCTCTCTCTGGCTCTTGTTTGCACTTCCTATCTCTCACTCACAGACAAGAGAGGTTCGAAAGCACAGGCAGGAAAATCAATCAAGATTGGATTGATAGTGTAAACTGACAGGCCAAAGAGGCACCAAACCCTGATACATGAGCAGATTAGGATTGAGTGTGTCTGCCGGCAACAGGGGTGAATGCAAATTGCAAAGAGCTGTGGAAGAAAAGGGAAATCGCCCTGTCACATTTGGTACAATGACTACAATTACTGTGGTCAGCCATGTATGGATTCTTTTACCAGAAAAAAAATAAAATTATACAATTTTGATAAGTAACCACTTTCCATCATCATTCACACCATCTGCAGCCATCTTTAAGTAATCAATCATGATTACTTACTGAAATACGTTGAGCTTTATTTATGCTTCTCGACTGAATCGCCACACGTCCTTCGGGGGATTTATAGTCATGTGATTGCATCTTTGGAGCTTTGCAATTACACTGTCAACGTGCAAATCGGCAGTGGGTGTCCTATGGCACTGTTTTTGAGGCTTTTGCGCGGAATTATTTTGGTTTACTACAAAAAAGGCAAGTTGAACTGGGCATGATGAGCATCACGTCGGAGTTAGAGCTAACAGATGATGAACAGTATTTACTGTTATCATAATTACTGCAGTACTGAATATAGAGTTACACTCAAAGACTACAACTTTTACTGATAGACTAATGTACACGCAGCTGATAGAGGCCGTTGTAAAAAGCTCATGCTCTAATGAGTAACTGACCTTCATGCTCCTTCTCTGAAGCCCCCGTTTTCTTCATCTTCTTGGGGGTTTTCATGAAAAGTGGAAAGATGGTTCTGAGGCCCAGGATGTCCACAAACTTATGACAGTTATCTGCTCCCTCAGGTCCAATCATCCCGTGGTCCAGCACTTTCAGAGCACTGGTTCGAGACATCTTCTTTTCCCTGCAGCAAAGAGGGGAACATTTATATTCTGTATTGTTTTAATTTCCAGCCAAACTGTTTCATTATTATGTTTATAATATACAAACCAAAATAAAGACATGAAAGAGTATATTGTGCTACAAATACAATTTAGCCAGAGCTCTAAACTACATACAAGATGACTTCTAGGAACAAGGTAGCAGCTATGAAACATTTAAGAGAACTATCTGCCCTCACTATTTTTTTTTCCTGATAATATCTTGTCAAACAATTCAGTGCTTGTTGGCAACTGCACTGACAACATCATGTTCTTGTTCCAGGTCTCATAATAGTACTGTTACACATCCATTTGCATCCCCTGTTTTATAGCAGTGTGAAGTAATTCATTCTCTTTGTCCACAAATGGAGCAGAACATGAAGGCTCACATGGCAGCTTATACTAACGATGACATTTCACAAGCTACCTTTCATGACATTGAAGTGTGTAGTTCATAAAAAGCGCATGGAGTTAAGGAACTTTGCAGAGCTAATATACAGCACACAAACCAGTCACAGCGTTGACTTTAATTGAGTTAACCATGTTTCATGTGGCAAATAAATTATAGTTATAACAAGACTACAGCAATGTTCTGACAAGTAAATAAATTGCAATATAGATATAGATCTCATTTCTACATTCAAAAAATTGGCTCAATAAGAGAGCTACAGCTATTTCCCACTTGGTCTACATCGCTACCCAGCGCGTCTCCTTTTAGAAATGTAGCTGTCTGTCATAGTGTCACTTCCTCTCTTCCGACCAGTGACAGATGACAGTGTTTATCTCAGAGGAGGGGCACATATTTCAGACTGTTGAGTCTACTCTGCCAGACAGACACATTATATATGATGGACAGCTGGAAAGGCCAGGGGTGAGCAGCAGACAGTGTATTTTCTGAAGGAAAACTAGGCTCATAGACAGCAGGTAGACTTAACAACATCATGGCTCACACACCTCTATGCGGACTTAAACCAAAACGGATCACAGGCTTGTAGCAGTGGGTGTAAGCATGACACCACCAGCCTACGTGTAGCTAAAATTATACCTATGTATATTATTTCAAAGCTCATTTCCAGCTCATCAGGTGATTACTCAGTTTAAGATCACGAAAAAGAAAATCAACTGGTAAATGTCCTACGACTTCACAAAGTAATATTTTGATCTTTTCTTCTACCTGTTTCTTTTCTGTTCTACTCTTTCTTTGCATTAAAAATAATGAGATATTGATCCTTAAATCTGTGATGTGATTATCAGTGCAGAAGCTGTGGAGCTTTCATAAAAAGCATCTTGTGCGTCTTTATGGTCACATATTTGCCGTGATGTGCTCCACCAGCCCTTTACCAACAGACTACAATGATCAGACACACTGCTGAGATAATCCATCCACCCCACAGATGTGGCATATCAAGATGCCGATTAGACAGCATGAATATTGCACAGGTTTTGATTATGATTATTACTGTTGTTATTACAGTCAGGTTTTATTGTGGACAGCCTCACAATGAGAAGTGCTCACTAACACAGATTTAGACAGATTTGTGAACAATATTTGAGAGAAATAGGCCTTTTGTGTACATATATTGGTGGTGTACATTGCTTGGTGTGTGTGTGTGTGTGTGTGTGTGTGTGTGTGTGTGTGTGTGTGTGTGTATACTGTATATATATTTACTGCATAAACTGTATATGAACTTTAGCAGGTTAACACCAGAACATGGACAAATCGGGTAAATCAGACACAGTATTAAACACACATATCTAATATGACATAGGTTTCAGAGATGCCGCCCTAACAGCTCTGACCTATCGAGACTGCGGAGGACGAGGACCTCTAGGTCTCCAGAGGCCGGACCCTGTCGCTCATTCATCATTTGTCTATCCTTGAACCACTTTTGGAAGGTACTAACAATTGCACATCATTTTTTGTGTACTGACACTGCACAAATAGATGCCAGGTATGAGAGAGTTCCATCACTAATTTCTGATTATTAATGCTCGATTAATAATTAATTAAGCTGTTTCTCTACAGAGGTGATGCATCAATCTAATCATTCATCCTGTCACAGCTTTGTGACATTCTTTAACTACAGCTATAGTGTGTAATAATTTTCTCATTTTAGCTAAAATATCTCAGAGAACCAAACTGAATTGTGCAGCCTAACCTTAGCATGAGATTCATTAGCTGAAGCCCTTCTCCTTTAAGGAAGCGGTCCCGGTTGGAAGCCAGCATGAGGCAGGAGCATAAGGCATCGAAGAGGTTCTCCATCATCTCTTGTTCCTCGGGTGTGGACGGGTTGTGACGTTTGAACACCTAAAGGCGAGACGACAGAGCAATGAAGAGAGGAGCAATTACAAGTAAAGAAGAACTGGCATCCACATTTATGTTTAATTGGAGCGTAACCGTTGTAACACAACAGCTTATGAAAAGAGATTTTAAGTAGTGTTAATTTATAATCGTGGGTCTAAATATGGTCTAAATAATAATGCGGTGAATAAATGTGTTAGAGAAGAAGGCTGAGAGTAGAGCAAACTAAAAATAGTAGAAGTGACAACTTACCGATAGTTGCTGCAGTAACACATCTATGCCATCCATCTCACCCAGTAGTTCCCTGGTGCCTGTGGAAGAGAAATAATGGAGAAAAAGTCAAACACATAAATACTGATGCACAGGAAAAGTGGTAGATTAAATAACATTGATTAGAATCTGAGAAAGAAAACAGAATAGAGAACATTAAGAGCACAGAAAATAATAATAATATATATATATGCTTAAATGTTGGTCCATGTTGGCAGCATCAGGTATTTCGGATCTAAAACTTTAGTTTAAAGTCAAAGTTGACAGGAGGAAGTCATACCTACACTGTAGTTAGAAAGACAATTCATTTTCCTAATAGTAGCTTTATTATAGTAGTAGATTTATTCATAGATCAATACACTAACTGTATTATTATATGAAACGTTGTTCATGACCACTCATATTCTTCGTTTTATGAAAAAAAAACCTTAACTTTGTACTTTAATTGCAAGGGGGGGAAGAAAGATGGATGCAGCACCAGTGAATAGGTAGAGAATCAGTGCAAAAAAAAAAAAAGACAACTTCTACGGAATATAAATATGGCTTATACCATTAATGAAAACCTGTCCAAGGACTCAACAGACCTGCAGCTACCTGAGGCTTTACAGGGTCTTTGCGACGGAGAAGGATAGAAAAGACAGCAAATGAAAAAGGTGAGAGTAAAAAAAAAACGAAGGAGGAGAAAGAAAGACAAGAACAGTTTGAGAAGATCACAGGAGATTTACGGAAACACTTACCGTCATTGTTTTGCAGCAAGATAGCCAGAATTTCACTGCAGTACAGCTTATTAGCATCAAATGGCATCTTTGCCTGTGAGGGAAAGAAATCAAATTCCAAGCTTTCTGAATTGGTTCATCTAGAAATTCTATAATGATAAATCTTCTATCTATAATAATAATGCAGCATAAATAACCTTAGTCATTCCCTGACATATTCTTACCTTGATCCTCTTGAGCAGCCACTGCATCAGTCCCTGTGGGGCGGCTTCAGTGCACATACCTGGTCTGAACTCTGCCATGTTTTCTATAATAGCTGAACATGAAATATCAAAAGTCAGAAATCACTCTCTAGGTTTCCACCACTGTGTACTGGATGCATGCATGAACTATCAGGGGTGATTACGACATATGCTGCCAATCAATTCATCGCACCTCAGTTTTCCAAGTCTAAAAACTTACCATAATTAAAATCACATAACTACAAAAGGGTCATTTTGCTTGTACTAAAGAGATTCTACAAGTGAATACAGGCTTTGTCCTCCATTTTTGCAGAGGACAGTATGTATGCACATGCATACAAATGACGTGAAAGGCAGCTGCTCTGCTTTTGATACATTGGTCGACTAATAAGCTTATTCTTCCTGGGGCTTTGGCTAAATGTAAATCAGAAAGGACTGGAAGAACATGTAGAAATTCCCAGGACCTTTGATGAAAAGCACCGAAAGCAATTTACATCTGTCTTAAGCTGTCACCTATGACATTCTCAATGTGAACACAGTTCTTGATTTACTGTATCTACATAGATAAATAAATAAATAAATAAAAAGGTCAAAGCAACTAACTACTGTATGTGAAGCTTTGTGTTAGTATGCATGCCTCAGTTCATTCCCCGTGGTATTTATTGAAAAACCCCAATATCAAAGTTCTCCGTCACGACTTAATATATACAGATGATACGCAAAGAGACTTTAAAGCAAAAGAACTGTGGATTATGACAGTTGTCGCTTCATAGAGTTCGTCTGAGTTTGGTTCCAGCTTCTTCTAATATTATCATTAGAGAGCTGTCTGCCATATGATATCTCTATCAGAGCAGACTGCAGCAGAAGGGGACAGGGGAGAGAGAAAAGATGGGGGGTGGTAATGAAGAGGGGGAAACTAAATGGATGGGAGGGAAGGAGGTATAAAGCCAAGATGAGAGGTGGAAAGCTGAGGGATTCAAAGAGTGCTGGAATGGAGAAAGGTAGCAAGAATGCTACTATTAAAATGACATAAAATCCAAAAAAAGACCAACATCTGGAGAGAGTGGCTGCAGATGAAAGAAAGAAACGTTGGGAGACAGAAAGAGTAGAAGTGATGAAGAGGGTGCAGAGGGAGGGAGGGGGACTTTATCTGTGATTCAAACAGAGCAGACAGCCTGCCTCCTGGAGGACAGCAACCTCAGAGCAGAGAGCAGCCAAGGCAGACAAAAGGCTTATTCAAGCTTGGAGAGCTCCCTTGATAACACGCACACAAACAGAATAGAGGATGCACAAGCACCGCTCCCTTGATAAAGCAGACACTAACACGCAGAGCCAAACACACATACACCTAAACAGCCCTCCTGACACACGGCCTCAATCTGGCAATAAAGGGAAAATCATGTTCGTAGACTAATTCAACAGAAAAAAGTGCTGAGAGGCAGAAAATTCTGAGTCATGTGAGGCTCAATACAGAGTCCATGACTTCTAAAACTCTGCTGGGCCATGCACTGTCCAAGACCTTGGAGTCTAAATCTTAAATCTGTCAT
Organism: Macropodus opercularis; assembly: GCA_030770545.1. Lineage (NCBI taxonomy): Eukaryota > Metazoa > Chordata > Actinopteri > Anabantiformes > Osphronemidae > Macropodus > Macropodus opercularis. Next base: position 8,048,201 of record CM061095.1, on the reverse strand, counting down.
GTCTATGATGAAAACAATTACTTTATAAACTGCATACTTGACTCACTGGCTTCCTATTTGCCAAAATATTTAATGAAACATTCCTTGTTTCATGAACTGCTTCCTATCGCTGTCAATAGACAAAAGACACTTGGCAGCAGATGGGCTGAATGTTAAACCATAAGGAATACAAATAAAGTTAGGTTATACCCCCCGTGCAATGTCAAATGCAAGTCTGTGAGGACTCGCTGTCAGTGTACTGTCCCAAGGTCTAACAGTAGCTCACAAACATCTTAAAGACACACCTCAAAGTTGTCATGGAGGACACGCAACAAACTATTCAACACGAGTACGACTTTATTATTGAAGCTAGTTAAGATGAATTCATATTTAAATAGAATTCATGTTTCTTTTAGCAGGAACACTAAGCTTCATTGTTAAGGATTTGGGGTTTAATCCTTACCCAGTGTGTTATAGATGCCGTCAGCCTCCTCTTTCACCTGTTCATCCAAGCGCTCCATGTTCTGCACCAGCAAGGCAACAACCTGACCCTCCAACTACAAACACAGGGCGTGAAAAAGAACAGATATTAATTTCCAGAACTTTACAAACTGTATTCTAATGAAAGTGACATGACATCTACAATGCAAAAGCGCGTGCATCCCATCATGGCTATTGTGTGATTATTATTGTTGGGGTTGTGAATGCGATAATTATAAAACAACTTTCCACCATTAATGCAATGGTTTACATTTTTTAACAACCTTGTAAAACATTGTGTGTTAAAAATGTAGAGGAACGGAGGCATGGCAGAGTGAAGATTCCATTTTAAGCCTCCGTTTTGGCAGAGAAAACCTGGTTCCTGCCTTCGCTTCTCTGAACATGTCCAAGTGTTATCAGTCATGTCAAAAATGGAGACTCATTACTGAACAGAGGTGCAAGGCGCTGACTGGATGGATAGAACTACAATCGCGGATGAAAGAAGATGGACAGCCGACCCAGATTTATGATCACCGGTGACTGTTGTGGATCATTTTGCTTCATCTTATCAAGGATACCACCTGGCCTTCTGGCAAACAGGACACAGAAGCTGGATGCATTAAAGAGAAGAGACAAATGGGTTCAACCAACCCTCGCCACCCCCGGAACCGCTGCTGTAAAGGAGAGTGTTGTTCATGGGTGCTTCATTGCGTCGTAAATGGACTGCATTTATACAATGCCTGTAATGCTGACAGTGTGTCAAAAGCACCTGAGCAACTGTCTGAGCAACTGTCACACCACAAGCCTTTCTTCCTATAAGATAATTGCAGTCAGCCAACTAATAAAACAACCACTTTTTAACATTGGTTCTGAGAGATTAAAATATTATTCTGTTGTAAACCTAAATCCGATTTTTTTAACATTACAACATCAGATGTTTCACTTTGCTGAGGAAAAGCAGTTTTGTGCATTTACTAGGATGTGTTTGTGAAAGGGTTTAACCTCATAACCGGCATAATGTACATACAGAGGTGTGTGAAATGTTTTATTTTATTCTTCATTTGCAAATGAACTGTCTAAACCAACATTGTGGCTCTTTGTGGTTTAATGTGTAAGATAACCCAAAATTTAAGAAAAAAATAAGGACTTTAATGTCCCTTTGACTCAGCCATTTTCTTCATTGCTTGTCCCCGTTAAGTGAGGCCGCCAGTCTACAACAGGGCCATCACACACAATTTAGAGTCACCATTTAACCTGACTGCATGTTTTTGGAATGAAGCCAGACTACCCAGAGAGAACCCAGACAGACACAAGGACACACAAACCCCAACACAGGCACATAAACTTATATTTTGGCTTGGCATATTCAAGCCAACAGATCATTTATTGAAGTTTTATAGTGGCTGCAATGAAAGAGCAGAGTTCTGTATATCACCACATTAGCATACTGTGACCTTTGTATGTCTTGCTTTAAATGTCAACATAAGGAGGCGTCAAAAGTATGAGAAAAGAACAGATGCCAACGCACAGCTGAAGAGCTATTAAATAATCTATTTCAATCAATCAATACAAGATCAAATGAAGACAGACAGTTGTTTGAAGAAAGAGCTGATACTGCAAATACAACACATCTTTCAATAACAACCAACAGAATGCTTGCATTTGATTCGTTAAGAGACCGATAGAAATCAATCTTCTCTGGCTCTCTGGATTGGAGTCCAGAGCTCCAAAAAGAATGTATTGACTCTTCAAAGTGCTGCATCATCATTTTACACCAAAAATACTGAACTTACCAAAGCATCTATGAGCACCTCAGCACCCTCCTCGCTCTCATGGAGTGTGTCGATATCAGTCAGCTCCTGCAGCAGGTCCACCACAGCTATGGCAACATGTGGTTCAAGCTAAGGACACCTTTAAAGCTTTGTGCATTTATGTTTATTTTAAATAAGCTTATTTTCATTTTTTTTCTTTATCTTAACTTCAATCATTTTGTTTCATTTTAGAGAGCTAAGGAGTTTTCTAAGAAAAACTAATCTAGTGACTATAGTTTTCAACTAATGTTAACCACCATAAATGAAAGGATATCAGTGTTTTCATGACTGAGGAGGCCCAGCAGCGAGTGGACAGCATTCAGCTCCACCAGCAGATGGTAGAGGTCTGGCATTGTAGCAATCACATGCATTTCTTGGATAATGTCGTTTAGGTCCAGCTCCGATTCCATGAACCTGGTTTAAAAAGCATGTTAACACTCTTACTTACTGTAATTTACAAACTATAGCAGTTATTAAAAATGAGAAGGATCCATAAACACATAAACAATATGGAGAGTTTTATTAATGGTCTTACTTCTCTGGATTATCTGGAAACTTAATCCTTAGCTCCTGATTTTTATATGACCTTTTCTCAAAGGTTAGGATCATTTTCTTCACTGAACTTTCATCCACTGGCTCTGTCTGTTGGAGACAGGGATCAAGGAATGAAAACGAAAGCCAGAATGAGAAAAAACATTGATTTTGCATTTGTTAAAAAATGGGAAGAAAGACAACAGGGTCACTCTAATTATGCAAGCGACCAGAAGTGTTGTAAAATGAAAAGGAATAGTGCATTTGACCGAAGAGTGAATGTGTCTGACAACCTGATTGTTTAAAAGCCTCTAAAGTGTTGGACTGATAATGACAGGTTAGGAAATTTTAATTGCCTTACATTATGGAACTTAGCACTTTACTCTGCGTAGGTCTCACTAATGGATATTTAAAAGGGTGTGAAATAATAAGAACAGATAACTGATGTGCCGTTTTCTAGAAACTATTAGGAGAAACTACAGCCTAAGATGAAAAATCACAGTTGTCTTGTTTCCACAAGCCATCACCACTCATTGTCATTGTGCAGGCCCAGAAAGTCTACCTTACATTTAGTTTTGTGAAGTTGTTGAGTTGCGTGAGTGACATCTGAGTCTCATCGGTTATAAAGGTTCAAGCTTTAGATTGCATGTCTCCACGTCATTAAATTGTGATTTCAGGAAATTCATCAATTAAACAGCAGTAGCCCAAATATTAGGCAATAAAGCTTATGCAGTATAATAAATAGCAGTTCCAATTTGTATAATTTATATCTATGACAAAACAATTTCTTCTGTAAATAGAACAACTTTCCCCCACCTCAGGTTCCTCCTCATCCTGGTCCATAAGTTTCTCCATGATCATCTTTTTGTCCCCAGTCAGCTCAGCAGTCTCCCTCATCTCAAGTCCTCCTTCATTTCCTGCTCCCCCTGCTTCTGATTCCCGGTATCTAGCCAGCTCCCTGGCACTCATGCCTTTCTGGTGCTTCCCTCTTCTGGAGTCCTCCTCTCCTCCCGCTGCTCCTCCATCCTCCTCCCTGGGACGCTTTGCCCCTCTATCTGGCTGTAAAGTGAAGGAAGACAGTGATGTCATCATTAGAGAGATAAGTAAGAAAAGATGCGAGAGAATAGTAACAAGGATGCAGAATCTCAGTGGATTCAAAACGTAGTCTTTTGTTTCTTGATTCACATATATTGCACATTCCAAACAACACTAACACAAACATTAGCACCAATAACGTCAACTTTAAAAAGAAGCAGTAACAGGGAGTTTGAAATAAGGTAAAAGGTCAAACTGAAATAACGTTTCTTTTTTCCAAAATTGCTAATTAATAAAAGCAGTTAGTAAACGACGCGTTTCCACATTCTAAACAGCAAATGGTGTATGTCTACTATAATACATCAACCAGCCGAACACATTATACTGGACATTAATTTAAAGGACACGAGGTGAACACCGTATTTGCCTAAACCCTGTCCAAAGAGTCCAAGTGCACGTTTTTGTGTATATGACTAATTTAGGCAATAGAAGCTATTTGTATCGTAGCCTGTTTAGCTAGCATGCTAACGCTATTTACTGATGCACAAGGACTTAATTTAAGTTGTGCTAAACGCTGGTAACACAGTGCGATTCACTGGTGGTTAACGGAAATAAAAGCGTATAGTAAAGCAGTCAAAGTCTAGCTAAATTAAATCCTAAACTAAATCCTCTTCAGTAACGCTATCGTCCAATGAATGGGACAAAGTTAGATCAGACTTCTGCAGGAACAAAAAGGAGAATAAAATACCTGGTAGTTCAGGAGCTCGCCAACATCCATTTGTCTGAATTAGTAGACGTAACTGTAACACGGTTTAGTTTAGTTTAGGGGATTAAACAGCTTGCAAAATACACCGTTAGCTTTGGGCTAACAACAACCTTCCTACGTACACATGCCTGCCGTAAAACGACTTCATAGCCGTAGAAACATACTGACGCAAACCGTGTCGTAAAGCCTGACCTGCAGCGTTGGCGACTTTATCTGGTGACATAAAAAGACAAAGCTATTAAAAAATAAAGAATTAATGCTGTTTTGAAGTCATTAATATTTGGATTACGAAACAATAACATGCGTCTGAAGTGATGTTTTAGCTATACGGATTTTTAAGTCAAATTATTGTATATATATTTAAAAGAAATCATAATATATTATTATATGTGCCAGATCTGTAATAAATGATGTTTTGTAAGCTGAGAATGTTGTTGTTGTAGATACTATCTGTAATAGATGCTTTGTTGAATAAAGGCTTTTTGTTGTGTTTACAGTATGTTACACTGTGTAAAGCATATGCATGTACAGTACTTGTAGTATGTAATAGCAGTATTGGACATCATACATCAAGGCATACAACACTATCTGTTGAATCATATTTAATTTAATTGAATATAGCCCTGTGTGGGCTGAGGACTTCTACTGATTTATGCAATGCCATTTTAGTTCAAAGAAATGTTTTGTTTTCGGTCGCAGAGCAAAATAAAGTATATTAATGGCAGCTAAATTCAGTTTTGCTTTCGTTTCAGTTACACATTGAATTGTGCATGCTTGTTTACTGGGGTACTTAAACAGAGCCACGGGGCCACCATTAGTAACACTTTTCCTTGTACAGCAAACCCAGGCACAACAAGACAAGCTGATGTGCATATGCATTTTTCAAAGTCATTTCACAGTGCACTACCTGCAAACTCATATGATAAATATTGTACAAATACATCAAATACAGTTACAACTATAAATAAACTAAATCTGAATTTCATCCTGTGCTGCAGCTGCTTCAAAGCCTCCATTATTACAAATCCTTTTGTTCTACACAATGATTAACACATTCCTCAATCCCTGAAGGAGCTGAAAGCTTTTCATACACAACTGTCTGCTTAATGACATCTCCTCATCATTTCCCTGCAGAATTATTCCAGGGTAACGCAGCAGGATCATTTCTACAGACTCATATGCTATTTCTTTTTAAACAGAACAATACAATTTCACACAAGCTGTGAGAGCTGATTGCATTAAATCACATGAGGTCAATTTGATTGCATCACGCTGCGGAGGCCAGCATAAGTGTGTTCAAAATTCAGAGTGGCAGTGCTCATTAAAAGCAAGTGAGAGAGAGATGATGAGGGGACATTCTTCTCATCATTTTTCCTTTGGTAAGTCGAGTGTTGCAATGAAATGATTTTTTTCTCATCTGAGATGTGATTTGACTTATGCACAACATTGTTAGAGAATATAGAAAGAAATGAGAAATATATTTTCCTCTTAATGCACAATCAAGGCCAAGACTAAAGAGCTAAAAAGTTGTAGGTTCACAATGAATAAAGACATTATATGATTGTATAATATTTATTAGACAAGCAGTTCTCTTTGCTATCGTAATAATAGTTACTCTCTAAAAGAGAGTAACTATTATGGGCTCTAGACCAAATAAACATAAGCGATATGTTTTCTAATCTTATATAGTTATGTCACAGCAATGGCATTAAGTACTCTTTTAAAGTAGAATCTATACAACTGAGGAAACTGAGGAGCATCTTATCTCAAAGTGATGCTGAAAAATGACTGCATGCATTTGTTACTTCGAGATTAGACTACTGCGACCCTCAGCTAATAAGATGTCACAGTAAGTGTACCAGTAAAAATACAGTGTACACATGCGAACGTCACGGTAGGGTGGAGAAACATTTAAAATGCTTCCAAAAATGACATTTCCCTACTTGTTTTTTTAGGTGAAACGGTGCCTGATGCTGCAGCATTTGGCTTTCTGTCAAACAAATAAATAAATAAATGGCAAAGGCAGATTACAGCAGTCTGAATTTGTCACATTAAATGTAAATTTGCTCAATGACATCAAATTAGCATTACATTTTCAGCCAATGCATATCAGAGCTGCAGCAGCTTAGAAAGGTCCTGCGTTTAAACTGACCCTTCTTCTCTGCATAAGCAGAGGAGGGAACATCTTTTCTGATTCTCATTCAGTTTTGCCAGCTGCTGACAAATGACATCCTGTAGCCTTATTTCTATACAACACGTTCAAGTTCCCTAATAATAATCTTTTCATTGTTTCATACATAAAACTGACAGAAAGACGCTGGAAGATGCTGCTTGGCCTCCTGGAACTTAGTGGATGGAGGGAGAACAGGGGACAGAGACACTAGCAGTCAGAGAAAGAGGAGTGGGAAAGCAAACTAACTTCCTTACATCCTACACTGTTCTTGCCTTGACAGAAGAGGTTCTAGAACAGAATTCAGAACAAGTTGTAATACAAAAACTGTCCATTGAAACGAATACTGATTAAAGTGTTTTAGGTGGATTAGCAGCTCCTTAAAGGCAGGAGAATTAATGAAATTAATTTATCTACGCACCCCAGAGTATAGTAAGTGGAAACCCAATTTAAAGTCACAGACCCTCTAAACGCATTCGGCTCCTGTTTAAATTGCATCTTCGCAATGTTAATGGTCTTGGGATGATCTTTCATATATGCAATCAACAGACTGACACCTGAGGAGACAACACAACACAACCCCCCCCCCCCCCCCCCAAAAAATATTGATATTATCACTGTGTATTGACAGGGGAAATTTAAATATGCTTTTAGATGTGACAATATGATTTTGTGATAGTGAACAACTTACAAATTGCTATTTGTGCTTGTAAAAACCTAGCAGTCAAACTTAGTGAATGCATGACTAGTGTCACACAACCCCTGCCCACCGTCATTTGGGGCTTTTTTCCCAGGGATGCGACACAAATGACTGAGCCATTAAAAGCCATTAACAGCCAGTGAGTGTTGAGACGTGTCAAAAAGTCAAAGGGTCATATACTGTATGTCAGTATCATCCTGTGAAAGCAAAGAATGTCTGCAGTAGAGAGTTCACTAAATCAGCAGTGTAGGTGTAGTGGGTTGACAGATTGCCTGTCTCAGTAACTGTTGGCTGGGGAACTTAACCACTTCTGGAGCCATGCTGCAGGTGACTGTGAGGTAGTTTTCTCAACTTAACTGTGCAGAAATGTAACAGAATTCAGAGGTCAAAATGTATCGGCCAATTACACTAACGCATACAGGTCTTAGTGTGTGGTTCTCACCAGTTTATAATAGTGAATACATAAACATATGTTTACTGCATTTCTGGGGGGAATCATTTGTTCACTTATAACTCCACTATTTAGAGGAAAGCTCAAGTCACATGGGATGTTTGAAACTCAAATGTGTCTTTACACTATAATTAATTATGCCTCCCTTCACTGAAGAAATCCCTTTGGATTAAACTCCTGCTTTCACACGCAGGACAGAGCACATCAATGTACATGCACACACAGTTGCACAGTGCGTACATACAGTAGAACACACAGCTTGTCCTCCTTCACGTTCTCTTTATCTTCCTTCATATGCATAATTGCATTCCCACAGAACAGTTATCTAACAAAAGGATTAGCTGCAGTAGAAAATTCTGCAACATTAAATCTGAGTTTCAGGTTCAAAGATCAATTTTGACAGAGAGAAAGACAGTGTTGATTTCCTATTGAGGGAAAAGACGTTTCTACCCAAACATTTTTCAAATCTTCCTCCAATGCATTCAAATCAGTTGGGAAACTCCTTTTACCATTTGAGGTCATGAGCGTAGACAGGTCACCTTTTGGATAATAACCAGCAAATGAAAGACATTTTACTCTATCAATTTAATTATTCATGAGGCGATTAAACAATTACTGCATAACCCTTAGCTCAAACAAACTCAACCATCAACCCAAGAGTTTAAAGGTTAGCTCTATGAATACCAGCATGTGGTGAGACAGCAGGATTCTGTATGTTTTCCTCCTTATTGTAAATGTGTTCTGACTCTGATAGCGCCGCTTGTACTGTAGTAACAGAAACAGATGTGAGCGGTCAGCTTGCTCAATGAGCAAACAGCAGGGAGGATGAATAGATAAAAGGTTTGCTTGCATTAGAGCGGGACAAACAAAATGTTTGGGTATTTTTAATCCTCCTCTAAGGTGTAATTACAACGGGGGTAAGACGTTGCTTCAGTCAGACTGAAGCACATTGCTCCAGGTAATTTACGATATGAGGCTGTGAATGCGGAGGAAGCTCTGAGAGGTTGGCATGGAGTTGGAACTATTAATAAGCAAAGAGCATGTAAGCATGTTATATTCAACGTTTGGTCACATGCACTACCGTGCATCAGGAGGATGCTGCTATGTGTGGACATGTTTCTCTGAGGGTGAGTGCATGTACAGATGTTTCCTCCCCTCTGCTGACGCCCTGAGGTCTACATAAAGCAGCTAAAGTAAAGCAACACTATTCCACATAAACCAGCAACAGAGAGAAATAAGAGAAACCCAACCGCCAACAGGCAGCTTGGGTTGTAAAATCCATGTCAGAAATGGGATACTTGTGGGCGAACAAGCAAGATGAGATGTTTACTGTCTGTTTTGAAGGACGTAAAGGACACAATCTGCATTTCAGCAGGAGGAAGAGAAATCCAATTTCACTGTGAACACTGTGGTTGAATTTTAATGTCAGACGTAAATGTACTCCAGCTCAATCGTGTCCAGAAGCAAACTGAATGTGAGATGAATGTTAAGGGGCTGTAAGTAAAACTGTTACTGCCTTCTAGCATGAAATGACCGCAGTGTGTCTGCTGGACTGTAATTAGGCCGGTGCTGTAATGAGCAAACTTAAGCGTCACTCTGCCTTCAGTTACAGGCTGTGGCAGCTCAAGGCAATGGGTCAAATTAGATGATTTGACTTCCATCGATCATTTCCTGTATTTCCCGCTTTTGGATCACTTCAGGTGAAACATAACTAAAAGATCTTTCACTCCGCGTGTACGTATAGCCGCTGCCTGTCTGTCTCTCTGCCTGTGTAATCCATTCCTACCGTCCTCAGCTGCAGTGAGCCACAGGCGGTTGGCCTCTCTCTGTATGAGTCTGGTCCCCACCGCCTGTGAAGTCAAATGTTGACAGAGAATCACGAACTACATCAGAATACTAATAAGGCCAGAGGGTGTCTTTATGTGAGAGAGAGAGAAGGATAAGGAAAGCACACAACAGGCCTGTGTGTATCCGTACGCCCTGGTGTCCTCGCATTTCCGCATTTTGTGTCAAGAATTATCACCCTTACCTCAGCTGATAATTCTCTTACATTCCACTTCATTTCAAATGACCTCTTTCAGGGAATAATCATGGAGTCTGCAAACTTTTCTGTTCTTTTCTTACTCGTTTTTTTTTTTAAGCACATGTCCTGAAACAGCTCACATAATACTGGGAGTCTACTGCAGCTGACTGAAACTATCTTGGAATAAGGCTGATGGACTGTGATAACAAATAAAATCTCCTGCCAGCCTTGTCATATTTTGCAGCGGTGCCTATTATTCTTATGGGGGCTTTGGGTGTGAGCGTGTGCTTGCGTGCAGAACGAGAGTAGGAGACTAGAAAAGATCCAGATAGAGGTGAAGGACCAGCGAGGTCGACTGGTCTGCATGGCCCTGTGGTTTCTGAAGGGTGTTTTGGCCTCCCATGCAAATGAACGTACACTTTATCAGCCTGGCAACACCAAAGTCAAAATAATGAACAGCGGCGGCAGCGGTGGGGCGCGCTTGATCTGCTCTGTCGACCACGTGGTAGCCTCCAGAATCAAAAGCGCTTGGCCTTAGTTGCAACGAGAGTCAGGCTTGATGAAGCGCGTGTAACCTCCACTGAAGAGATGCAATCTCTGAGCGTAAAGACTCCGCATTTATTAACAGTGCTTTTCGGTAATGTCAGGGAATTTCATTTTCTAGCCTGCTGTATAATGAACCAGCAAGTGAAAGTTGTGCATGTGATCATGCGAAAAACTAACAGCATTGGACCAACTGCACGCTGTGTGTACGTCAGCGTTGTTCCGTGTGTAAATGTGACAATTATGAAGAGATAATAATGCAAACTATGCAAATTATGCCCCCACATATGCTCTGCTCTAATTGCGACGATCATACTTACGGTATGGTTGTTTTTATAGAAAATAACTAAAAATGGTGATAACTAGATCAAACTCATTCACTTCAGCTTTATTCATTTTTCCTTTAATTCAGTTTAATTAATATCCATCAAACCCACTCAAGCCAATCCTGGCTGCCACAGTCAGAGCACCCAGCTCAACTGAACAGTACATTTGAGCACAGAACTTTCTAGCTGTGAGGAAACATCTGCCGCCATCACGTATCCTCTTAAAAATCCTCTAACCCTAACTGATTCGCTTAAAACACCAATCAGGGGACACCAGGTCTTGGGGACGTTGGGTGTCGTGCCGTCTTGTTCGCGGTGCCAAACACGTCATCCAAATTCTGTAGTTTGTTTGCCGACAGAGAAGGCGTGGGATTAGAAATGACTGGGACATTGCTTTGCCCCACTGATGAAGTGAGCAGATTGGAAAAGGGAAGGTTAATGAGATTTTCACAAAGTGTCCATCTAGCAGTTTGAACTAAGATTAAATTGACACACTCTGATTAAAATTAATTGACCTGTGAAATGAGTGTGTCCCTCAACAGTTAAGGATTGATGGATATCACAGAGGGGTCAATAGGGACGAAGCCAGTGATAAAAAATGAATATTATCTTAGTTTGGATGTTAGTAAAGGGCAGATATGATGAGAGCCAGCTTAGACTCCTTAGTACTGGATAAACAGGAGCATGGAGCACAATGGCAGATCTACGTATGGGCAACATGGGAAAGTTCTAATTTGCTTTTATCTGAAATACAGACACTACTTTAAATAACACAAGAATTTACAGCAGAGCCTGTAAACAAAGTGAACAAAGTGTTAACATCAGCATATTGAATGTTGCCACACTGATGGTTAGCAGGTTCAGTTCATGCAACTGTTTTCATAATATACATGTGAGGCTAATGTCATTAGAACCGTCCTAACCTCAAATATACACTGAGTGACAGAGAATGAAATGAATTCTCTTTACATACAACACTGAAGAGAGACGTGAACTGAATGCGTTCTGTGTTTTCAGGCTCCTGCTGGTGTCAGAATCATAATTGCAAACACAATCACATCATCATTTGTATCACGCACAACTAAAGTAAAATTCAATTCAATTCAATTCAACTTTATTTATATAGCGCCAATTCACAACATCAGTTATCTCAGGGCACTTTACAAGTAAGGTTTTAAGACCTTACACAACTAAACCCAACAATTCCCACATAGAGCAAGCTTTTAATAGCCAATCGATTAATTGTACAGTTAAATAGCGACAGCGGAGAGGAAAAACTCCCTCTCTAACGAGGAAGAAACCTCCAGCAGACCCAGGCTCAGTGTGGGCGGCCATCTGCCTTGACCGGTTGGGGTGAGGGGATAGAGAAGAGAGAAAAGGACACAACAACAACAACAAAACAAGCAGCAACAGAACACAGGCAGGATGGTTGGACCAGCAACTGAACACTGGAGACACACGACTCTGAGTCTGATGATACCTGTAGATGAGAATAGAGAGAGACAGAAGGGGAGAAGCACAACTAGGAGAGAAAAGGGACAAAGTTAGTCACATGTGGAAATGGAGGCATGTTAGTGGATAGAAGAAAAAGAGAAAAAGAGCTCAGTCAATAAAGGACGTCCCCCAGCAGTCTAAGTCTATAGCAGCTTAACTAAGAGATGGTTCAGAGAGACCAGAACCATCTCTAACTATACGCTTTGTCAAAAAGAAAGGTTTTAAGCCTAGTTTTAAAACTAGCGAGGGTGTCTGCTTCTCGAACCTGGACTGGAAGCTGGTTCCATAGGAGAGGAGCTTGGTAGCTAAATGCTCTGCCTCCCATTCTACTTTTAGAAACTCTAGGAACCACAAGCAGACCAGCGCTCTGAGAACGAAGCGTTCTGTTGGGAGCATAAGGAGCCATGAGGTCTTTAAGATAAGATGGAGCTTTATTATGAAGAGCTTTGTAGGTGAGGAGAAGAATTTTGAATTCTATCCTAGTTTTGACAGGGAGCCAATGCAGAGAAGCTAATGTTGGAGAAATGTGATCTCTCTTCCTAAGTCCAGTCAGAACTCTGGCTGCAGCATTTTGAATTAATTGGAGGATTTTCAAAGAGTTATTGGGACAACCTATGAGTAGCGAGTTACAGTAGTCAAGCCTAGAGGTAACAAATGCATGGATTAATTTTTCAGCATCACTCTGTGAGAGGATGCTCCTAATTTTAGCAATATTCCTCAGGTGGAAGTAGGCAGTTCTAGAGATTTCTTTAATATATGGTGTAAAGGACAGATCTTGGTCAACAATGACACCAAGGTTCCTGACAGTAGAACTTGAAGCTAACGTTATGTCATCCAGAGTAACAATCTGATTCAATAAAGAGTCTCTCTGGTTTTTAGCACCAATTATAATAACCTCAGTTTTATCTGAATTCAGTTGGAGAAAGTTATGGGACATCCAGGATTTGATATCATTTAAACAAGTTTGAAGTTTGACTAATTGGTTTGTTTCCTCTGGTTTCATGGACAAATATAACTGAGTATCATCTGCATAGCAGTGGAAATTTATAGAATGTTTTCTAATAATATTACCAAGGGGAGACATGTAAAGACTGAAAAGTATTGGACCAAGCACAGAACCCTGTGGAACTCCAAAGCTAATTCCTGTGCGGATGGAAGATTGATCATGAACATGGACGAATTGGAATCTGTTCAACAGATAAGACTTAAACCATCCCAGTGCTTTTCCTTTAATCCCAATGCTATGTTCCAGTCTCTGCAATAGAATCTTGTGATCTATCGTATCAAATGCTGCACTAAGATCTAACAGGACAAGTACAGAAACTAGACCATTGTCTGAAGCTGTGAGAAGATCATTAGTGACTCTAATTAGAGCTGTTTCTGTGCTATGATGTAATCTGAATCCTGACTGGAAATCTTCATATAGGTCATTTCTACGCAAGTGGTCACATAATTGTTTAGCTACGGTTTTTTCAAGAACTTTAGAAATAAAGGGCAGATTGGATATAGGCCTATAATTTGCAAGTTCTCTAGGGTCAAGAGTAGGTTTTTTCAATAAAGGTTTGACCACAGCAACTTTAAAAGCCTGTGGTACGTGGCCTGTAACCAGCGATTGGTTGATTTGATTTAATATGGACGTGCTGATTAATGGAAGAATTTCTTTGAGTAATCTGGTTGGGATTGGGTCTAAGAGACAAGTAGCTGATTTAGCAGAGTTAATTATTGAAGTTAACTCAGTCTGATCTATGGGGGAAAAACAGTTTAAGTAAGACATAGGTCTAACCAGCAGATCTAAGGCTGTTGGATCTGCAGATCGGTTTATGACTTTTGTTGACAGATTCTGATAAATCTTTTCTCTAATGGTTATGATTTTATTGGTAAAGAAATTCATAAAGTCGTTGCTGCTGAGATTTAAAGGGACACTAGGCTCAACACAACTATGACTCTTAGTCAGCCTGGCTACAGTGCTGAAAAGAAACCTGGGGTTGTTTTTATTTTCCTCAATTAATGATGAATAGTATGTGGTTCTAGCAACCCGAAGTGCTTTTTTATATAGTATTAAACTGTTTTTCCATGCTAGACAGGATTCACCTAATTTGTTGGAACGCCACAGTCTTTCTAGTTTTCGAGTCCTCTGCTTAAGGCTGCGGATCTCTGAGTTATACCATGGAGCTAACCTCCTCTGATTCACTGGCTTCTTCTTCAGAGGAGCAACAGTGTCTAAAATTGTACGCAGTGAAGCTGCAGCACCATCAACAAGACAATCTACCTGCTCATGATTCAGATGACTGCTCTCCTCTGTGTAGCTACAAGGGAATGAGACAAAAGATGATGGAATCATCTCCTTAAATCTAATAACAGCATCATCAGATAAACATCTGCTGTAATAGAACTTATTTCCAACTGTTGTCAGGTCTGTTATGGTAAATTCAAATTTTATTAAGAAATGGTCAGATAACAGAGGGTTTTGAGGCAGAACTTTTAAATGATCAATCTCAACCCCATAAGTCAGGACAAGATCGAGAGTATGATTAAGACAGTGAGTGGGTTCATTCACACGCTGACTAAAACCAATAGAATCCAGTAGTGAATTAAATGCAATGTTGAGACAGTTACTGTCAACATCTACATGAATGTTAAAGTCGCCCACTACAATCACTTTATCTGTGCTGAGAACTAAGTTAGATAAAAACTCTGAGAATTCAGTTAAGAACTCTGAATATGGACCAGGAGGACGGTAGACAACACAGAACACAACTGGTTTCTGGGTTTTACAGTCTGAGTGAGAAAGGCTCAGAGTGAGGCTCTCAAAAGAATTATAGTTATGTTTAGGGCTAGGAATAATTAATAAATCTGAGTTATATATTGCTGCTACTCCTCCACCTCTACCTGAACTTCTAGGAATATGATGGTTGATGTGACTGGTTGGAGTTGACTCATTCAGACAAACGTATTCATCCTGCTGCAGCCAGGTTTCAGTGAGACTAAATAAATCTATGTGATGGTCACTTATCAAGTCATTTATTAACAGAGATTTAGAAGAGAGAGATCTGATATTTAATAGACCACATTTAATTATTTTATTGTTACTTTGTTCTGTAAGAGGAGCTGTCTTGATGTTTATTAGATTCCTGTGAATCACTCCTCTTTTATTTATTTGTGATTTATATAATTTAGGTGGTCGGGGAGCAGACACAGTCTCGATGGGAGTGTTACAGCTACGAGCGGGTGGCGGCTGAGAGTCTGCAGAGAGGCGTGTAAGACTGCGACTCTGCGTCCTGGGCTCCACTCTGGGTCATGGTTTAGGGAGTCTAATCAACTTGGCCATGTTACTAGAGAGCAGAGACGCTCCATCCAAAGTGGGATGGACGCCGTCTCTTCTAATCAGCCCAGGTTTTCCCCAAAAACTGCTCCAATTGTCTACAAAGCCCACATCGTTTGCTGGACACCACCTAGACAGCCAGCGGTGAAGCGACGACAGGCGGCTAAACATGTCGTCGCTGGTCAGATTGGGGAGGGGTCCAGAGAAAACTACGGAGTCCGACATCGTTTTGGCAAATGAACACACCGACTCAATGTTAGTTTTAGTGACTTCCGATTGGCGTAACCGGGAGTCATTAGTTCCTGCGTGTATTACGATCTTACTGTATTTACGCTTATCCTTATGCAGGAGCTTCAGGTAAGACTGGATGTCGCCCGCTCTGGCCCCAGGGATGCACTTAACTATGACCGCTGGCGTCTCTAACTTCACGTTTCTGACTATGGAGTCACCAATGATCAGGGTGGGTTTCTCAGCGGGTGTGTCGCTGAGTGGGGAAAATCTGTTTGAAACGTGAAGCGGCTGGTGGTGAACCGTGGGCGACTGCCTAGAACTACGACTCCTACGAACCGTCACCCAGTCACATCCCGGCTGCTCGGGACCCACTGAGGGACGATTAGCAGCTAAGCTAGGAGGCTCCGCACTAGCTAACAGGGCCTGACTAGCTGACTGGTTTTCCACAGTGCGGAGCCGAGATTCCAAATCAGTCAGCCTCGCCTCCAGTGCTGCCACTATCTCACACTTATTACAGATACCATTAACACTAATGGAGGCAGAGGACGAGCTAAACATAAGGCACACCGAGCAAGAAAAAGAAGGAGAAGACAGGGAAGCCATGGCAGAAAGTTAAGCTAGCTTAGCCGAAAAGACCAGAAAGCTACGAAATTAGCAGTGCTTTTAATGAGAGGGGAATAAGGTGCTTGAGTATTACAAGCGTGCGACCCTTAGGCACTCGAAGTAAGTTAGAAAAACAACAGTAAAGAGATAAAAGTGAGGAGAGTTGTTTAGCAAAAAACGGTGCTGCGACCAGCAACAGACCAGCAGGAAACCTCGGTGACAGGAAGTGACGCGATACGCTTACCGTCAGTCAGCCAATCCAGTAAAATGATTTGTCTTTGTGCCATTCAAGCAGAGACACACTAACCACTGAGTCACACCAGCAGACATCAGACGTGGACGCTGCACGGAGACATTTATAGATACATATTAAATCTTTACATAACAAACTCTACATTACTAATAGAAATAAAACAGTGCTCACAAACCCTTTTTTTTCTTTCAAACGCTTGTCTTACAGTAAGAATGATGAGATAATAGTCTTTGGCTGATGAAGCATTTGAAATCTTCATATAAATTATTCCCTCAACATTCAGTCTATGTGAGATGGGACTGTCTCTCATTATTGTAACAGCCCTATGATTTCATCCCGGAGGTAAAATCCATTTTCACCCCCCAAATGGCCCCTTTGTACAAACAGTTGACTGCAGTTCATAGACTACAGTGTTGGGTAATTCACTTTCAGTTCAAAGTGAAGGGAAATCTAATTGAACAGCCATTAAGTCAGCAATGAGAAAGCCACTTCAGGATTTAACTGAACAGAAACAGAGTTGCCTATTTATTCTACGAAGCAGAAACCGCTCATCATCGTTTATCAGAAGGACATTAAGGGGTTAATTACTGCTTCCCTCACATATGTTCGGTGCGAAGACACGAAGCAGGACAACGAGACCAAAGATGCTACAGACCTTGCTGGAAGCAGGGATATAAAAATCAATGTGCCTTGCATTCGAGAAAGTCATGTCTCACAAATATAACAAGGATGTTGACGATAGTAGTGACAGTCCAGTGAGTGTGCATTATAGCTGCAAGCCATGACAGGGCTGTGGCGGACGGGTGGTGCTACGGAGAATGTCAAACTTGGAAAGATGATTGTATGTTTCATAAAAGGATGTTCCGCTTCACTGGCAAACTGTCAATCATGTTTATTAGGAGGCATGAGATGGTCTTAAATGACCTAACACGGACCTTTCCTTTCGAGGAAAAATAAACATTTTCAAGGCTGAATTCATACGTCCAGGATGCAAATTATAATTAGCAGGGTTAATATAGATTTTCATTCATTAGAATAAATGCAGGGTGGCATTTAATAATGGAAAGCATGTTACAAGGAAGAAGTCGAAATAAATGTGGCTGGCTCACACTCCCAGGCCTCAGCAACAGCCAAAACTGAATGTGCATGCTGAGATTGATTAATAACGCTAAATAACACACCAGAGAAATCCTCAAGTACAATACTCAGTAACAAAAGGTGTAATGAAAAATGTTGTGGTTCGGTGACAGGGAGTAGTTCAAAATATTGCAACTTGTCAGTTATGCTGAATGTGATCGTGGTAATTAATCAGGTTGCAATCACAATCCTCACTAAACATAACTGTGATAGTTATGAGCAGTGTAGTGCTTAAAAAATGTTTACAAGACTGGGTTGTGTAGATGTTATCCAAACACGGTGAAAATAGATAATGCTTTGACAAATGGCTGAGGTTCTGGCCTTTCATTCTTCACTGACGCCTCTAGGACCAGAGTCGACTATTTTCACCAGCTAATCGCTGCTGTGTGTGTTTGTCAAAATGTCCGTAATAAACCTGACCCATGACCCAAACAAACGTGGCAACCGTCAAGAAAGCAGGTAACATTAACACGCCTTTGGTGTAGTTAGCTCGTCTGTTTGACAAGAGCATCTTCAATTCTCCCTCATAAACACATTTAGCACCACAGGGAAGCAGATCCAGGAACTGTTGGATTATATAATTATTCTATCATCTAAAATTGCGCCGCCATTACCCACCACGTAACTTGTTAATATGCCGATCAGCTTTCTGCTTTTGCTCGGTGGTGACACTGAAACTGAAAGCGTAGCATGAAATCATAATTACTGTGCAAATAAGTCACGTAAATGACACGTCGGCTGGGAACACAGTCTCTATCACTGCTGTCCAATCTTTAATATCCATTCAAGCATGTGAGCGATGTATTACATTAAAGTAACTGCTTTCAACTCTGCCTGAACCTAGAAGGTGTTTTTTCAAGGAATATGTTTTTAGGTATGTGTGAAATTGATCAACCTGGCAAAACATGAAGATGTTATAGTATTTGTAAACACGTCTTCCTTTGTTCTTTGACGTCCTCACCCCTTTCTTCCTCTAGTCTTCCAACTCTTCTCATATTATCTCCCTTTTGTCTCTCCCCTCTCGTCATCGCTATTGCCTCCCTCCTCTGCCTTCTCTTTCTCCTCTTTCCTTTTCCTCCCACCGTTGTGTGTCTTCTTCCTCCTTCCACCTCTCCCAGGTCTGACTGATGGTGTGTTGAGGTAAGGCAGACGGACGGTAGGTGAAGGATTGCCCCCGCCAGCCTTTGACATTGGGCCCTATTCAGGCCACGGAAGTGATCGATGTTAAATCTAATTTTAAACGCCCCCGGTTTAACTCCGGCAGACAGACGGAAAGTGGAGCCCAGCGTCTGGCAACACAGCTGGGGCAACCTGATAAGACCTACAGCAGAAGCCTACCTGCAGGTGTGTGTGAGTGTGTGTGTGCATCTGCATGTGTGTGTGTGTGTTCCCATCTTATTTGAAACAGCTTAGTTGACACCATCTGTCCTGTACTTAAAGGGGAGTTGGAGGTCAAGACTAAGATAAGGATTTCCAAGTGTATAATGTTAAATCCACCAGTGTCACTCAATCAAACAGCACAGACGCCAACATTTGCTGACATACAGCCTGAGAATTAATGTGCGCTCACATAAATATACAAATCTATAGATTTGGTATTAGCCACTGGAGAGTGTTTTAAAACTGGAGGAAGTCGCTTGGACTTGACGGCATCCAGGTCATGGTTCAGATGTTTTATGTTTTTTTAAGACGTACACGCAGACTCAGCAGATTCTCCCAGAGGGACTAAGTATATTGCTCAATGTATTGAACTCATCTAGTCAGAAACAGGTTGGAGTGTATTTGATAAATAGTGTGTGATGCCAGGAGCCGGTCCAGAGACTAAAGGGCTCTATGATCGAAGTTGGAGGCAGGAAGCAATTTCCACCACATTAAACGAGTTAATGATGATAATTGTCGTGGAGAAATTAGCAGAATAACATTGATTTTCTTCTAAACAATGGTTGATGTCAGGTTCTGAGAATATTAGGCAGTAAGGGAACGGCTGGTAACTCAGGGGCTCTCAGTCCCAGTCAGCTGAAGTGTGTAGCTCCCCACAAACGATGAACCAGCGCAAGATCCGAGCCCGAGGGCAGTGACGCAGCCACATCTTTTAAAAACAATTTCAACATTATAATGATGTTATGGGACGAACGACTCACAACACAGCGTGCATCACACCCTGCGTTCACACCGGCGTTCTCCTCCCTGCAGAGGTCCGTCATGGTTCGGTCTAAATGTTACCCAAGTATTTCATTTTAGAAGTTGAATAATTTATAATTACCAAATCAAAATTAGTTCTAAGCCATTGTACTCATCTGAACCATATTCAAGACGCTTTAATTCTGTGTTGATTCAATTTGAGTGAGAAAATCAATGTGCTGTTTGCTTTGTGTTCCACCTAGAAAGCCGAGGACAGCGAACCCACATTCACAGCAGTAGAACAACAAGCTCTGAGCAGTGAAACTTTCATCTGGTATTCGTAGCAGTGACTTCTTCTATATGTTGCTGTTTGCTACCAAGCCCCCGGTTCCGCCCGTTAACAGGGCAAATGGTCCATTCGCCACACACTAGCTTGTGGAATTGATCCACTGCAGAGCAACAGGCTTTTACCGCAGTGACGGTCATGTGCGCTTTGGTGTTTAAACTTTGGTAACGTAGGCTGATGGTGATTTATGGCTGGCTGAGCGAGCTGATTAAATCACCGAATAAAATGCCAGGCAGCATTACCAAGGCCATCGCCACTCTATGCGGCAGCCATGTTCCTGTCCGTCTGCGCTTTGGACCCTTCACGCTTACACTGTCCTTACTCTTTCTGCCTCTCACTGCTTCCCTTTCTCTACACGCACGCAGTGTCTAGAGAGAAATCGACACAAGGGTCCCAATGAATTGAATTAATCTCCATGGATACAGCAGCACAGAGCTGGGTTTCTGTTGTGTGCTGCTATTTTATACAGCTCGACAAAGGGCAGCAGTGATGTGTGAGGCCGCTGCAACGGTGTTTACATGTTTAAATGAGGTCGTGCAGGCAGGTCTGGTGTGTATGCAATAATATATCTGCGCAGGCTCCAGCTCCACTGCTGCAGTCACACTGAAATATGGATGTAACTCTCTGCGGTATAATGCGTTATCGCTGTTCATTGAGTTGCAGTCTAGGTGTCGCATGCTTCTGTCTTTACTTCAGATACCAGCAGCATTTTGGCTTTATTTATCTATTTTTTTAACAAATACAGTTCAAGTAGAATTTTGCTCGCTGTAAAAGCCCTCGGTTAGTCGATTACAGAATAAATGATTAACAAGAACGTCTGAAAACTGTGTGATGATTGACGACTGGATGTCTTATTACTAGATCTACGAAGGTCTAAGACGAGACAGCGTGACAGCGAACAAGCGAGGGGCCGCGCAGAGGTTAAATAAAACAGGTGTAGCCACTCTTCAACTGTGCTCACGCAGTGTAACGCAGTATAAAAGGTATTCCTGATACGTTGGGGTTAAAGCGGCGAATATATGTGCTGTAAATGCTCTGTCATGTCAGACACCTAATATACCAGTTAAACAGCCTCCCAGCAGCCCCAGCAGTTGATGGCCTGTAAATTGTTGATCAGTGGCTTGGCACAGGCAGGGTAAATTGATTCCAGGAGAATTCTCCAGGAGCAGAGCTGTCTCTACAAAGGCCAGATATACAGCCATGCATGAGAATAAGATGGGGGAGAGAAAGCAGGAGAGGCTGCGTGAAGGTGGCGGGAAAGAGAGAAATGGAGAAAGAAGGGCAGGAATGTTAGTGGTCCGGGGAGCGTGAGAAGGACAAGAGACACGGTTATAATGGTTCTGTGAAAGCCCGAAAGCGAGCGACTGTACCTGTGTTATTTTAATTCTAAATCCATTACTCAGGAGTACAGGAGTGTACACCTGCATTAGGACAGCGTTCTCACAGAGTCCACTGCTGCTGTGTGAACAACAAGCCACCGAGAAGTTTGACTTTCCAGACCCTCTCAGATGTCCCCAGTTGTTACTTGGCACCTCATGAATATGTTGAACACACTGTGGAGCCCTGCAGCCAAGACTGGCATTGGTTCTCAAAACGAACTGAGGAACTTGTAGGAGAGATGGTCCTTGCATCGACCTTTGCTGGCTGGCTTCACACAGAGTGCTCAGTGGATGGTTCATGATTATATAAGGCATCACTGGCCTGATTTATTTATAGAGCCAACGTTTTACTAATAGGGGTTGACAAGAAATTAAAAATGCATGTACCCCCAGATCGGCTGCAGTTTTTAATACCTACCCTGACTTTTGCCAGTTTACGCCTGGTTGTTGAAAGTGAGGTATTGACTACACCGTGTATTTAAAGCATGGAGTACAGTAGATGGTGTAATACTGACGCACACCAGACACAATACACACAGAGACTGTAACGTAGGGAAGACTAGTCGCTCGAACGAACTACAAAATACAAAGAAAAGTCTAGTTAATACAATCAAATCAGCCAAGCTAAGTTCTGTCTAAACAGAGATCCTGCCTCTCGCCTTTCCACACATGGGGGGTGTTCAAAATGATGGGAGCTGTGTGTCTGATAACGCTGGGGTTCATCTATCTCTCTTAATGATCGGTGTGACATTGTGAACCTTTTAATTTGTAAATGGGCTGGTGTGAGGTTTAAGCAACTTGATGACAACACTAAGGGTCACGGTTGAAAGAAAACCTTTATCTGTTCACTAAACAGTAGCAGTATCACGGCTTGAACATAATAACATCATTCAGTGGGCGATGTCAGTTGACATCACTCCAAGTATTATGCATCATTTGGTGAATATTGTCAATAAAGCACTTTTTAATTATAAAGAGCTAAACTTCACATTTCTGCTATTTCTTTGTCAGGTGTCAACTATACAAATATACAAATATGGAACTGGAAACAACTGATGCTCTTTCAGCAGCGAAGGATTGAATCTGAGAAATGTATCTACGTTTTAGAAGAAAAATGCTACAGACGACACAGGGAAGCTGAGAGAAATAAAGATTGCCACCTTCAATTCTCTGTCCAGGGATAGAGAGATCGCTACCCTCCATTTTACACGTCTGTCCCTGATGAGCTGGTTTAGTCGGTTCTGCTTAGAGGTTGGCCAGCTACAATTACTGGCAATCCACTTAAGTCGTGACAGCTTCCCTAAACGAGATAAATTACACTGGCGGCGTAGAAATAACATTCTGAACTTTTGTTTGACAAATTTGGTCTCTGTTTTGTTCCAAACTTTGTAAGGTAATGAGCAAAGTCCCTCAACTCCCAAGGTTTTAATTGGTGTGTTTCATTGGCTTTGGTATTGTGAGTTTTGCGAGACAGACCAGAGTTAATCTGTGTGTCTAATTTGTCCAGCATTACCACACAAAACAGCATTCAGGGCAACAATCTGCTGCAATGTGGAAAGAGAGAAGAAAAGTGATTTGAAGCTGTGCCACCAATTTGAATTTGCAGAGTTTGTTGGTGCTTTTTGGAGATGCCGGATCGTGATACCTGACTGCAGCTCTCTAAAGCGATTTGATTCCCCCGATGTCATCATCAAGTGCTGATTTTCTTTGTAGTGTTTTGTTCTTGTTCAGAGAGCTGTTTGTTCATCAGTTACTTTGCCGCCAGAAAAGTGTGTTTTCTTTTACTTTAAATGTACGTGTGTATGTTTGTGGGTTGGAGTTTGTTAACAAAGTTGTAACACTTCCAAGTCTGGGCAAACTGTGAAAGGAGAAATCAGAGTGCAGCCTTGGTTTGCACTTTTAAATCCAGCCTCCATTAAGGCTTCATCTTGCAGTGGGGTGTATGGTTTAATGGTGGCAGATGGAGTTTGACTCCCTCACAGTTATATTCAAAATTAATTCTCGCTCTAAAATCGATAGAAAGAGAGGCATTAATTGGAAAATGATTATAATTTAGGCTTCACATAAACCTCCCGATGCATTTACTATTGAAAAATAGGTTAGATATACATACATATATGGCGCTGCTTAGATCACACTGATAAAGAGAAATGGTTGGCTTTCAGTGGGCCCAATATAGTTTGATTTACCTGTGGTCGTTTTGAAAGGGAGCACAATATTCCCCCTAATGTGAATTGAAAAGCACTGGAGGAGAAAATCATTTCATCACTCTATCTGTGATGGTGTCAGCAGAGGGAGCGTGAACTGCGTAACGTGTGTGTGTGTGTGTGGCTGCCAGTAGTTTTAGTGAATTCAAAGAGGATAAAATAATTACCTCTGTTAAGATGAAGCTCTGAGGTGAGGTCTGTGTGACGCTGTGATATTAAAGTCCAGGTGTGGAGCCTATCGACCGCGGCGCCTTCACGTCCACACTGTATGGACTGTGCAGCGACGCACAGTGTGTAGCCACAGTGTACAGCCTTATGCAGAATCCGTGTGTTCTGCGCTCACGTTCAAGTCCTCTGTTGCGTTTGTTTAAGCTTAACTTGAAATCCTGTACTTGAAATACGGTCCTTTCCGCCATTTTGGAATGTGTGGGTGAGGTTTGAGTTTGAGTGGGACCCAATCTCAGTCGAGCGCTGAGCGATATTGACTGGATCGCCCTGGTGCGGCTTTGAGCAGGGGAGTGGAGCGGATAAACAGCAAGAAGTAGTAGTGCTTTACTTTACAGCCCAATAATAAAGTAAGAAATTAGTAATATTTAAATGGCTGTCAATAACTTTGGTATCATCATATATTATTAAACTAGAACTTGTATGAGCACACTCTCTTACAGATGCAGTAGAAATCTATAGTTTGTATGATCTCTCCTCTGAAAACTACCTCGACATCGACCATTTCAAATGGGGCAGTGACCAAACAAGATGCTCGATGTAACTGTCTCAGTGTTACTATAGCAACCCAGTCCCCTGCAGACTGTGTGCATACACCTATATCCTGTACTGTGGGGTTTACATATGCTGTGCTCCTTCTTATCGATGTGTATTTTACCAGACTGGCGGAGCAACCACTTCACAGATGTCACTACGTCCCCATTTGTTCAGCTTTGGGTTTTTTCCTGCCAGCGTTACAATCGCTGATTCAGTTCACTTCATTCATCAGTGCTATTTCAATTTAAAAGCTCTGTCCAACTCATTTTTTTTGGTAATAAAGATTTTTTGCACATTTCTTCGTGCTTGTTCAATTTTTAAACAATATTGTTGGCTTGGTTCTGGCAGTGCTGATGGCCCAGGCGTCATCTATAGAGTGAAATGTAACTGCAATCGCGTATGACTTTTAATCCCGTCTTTCAAATTATTGCATCAGGGTTGTGGCGCTAACTGCTTGCTGGAAATTGCATCCAAGTAGCCTTAATTATTTAAAAACTCTCTCAAATGTTATCAGAGCTTTACATCACATAGAATCTGTGACAAGGTGAAGGTAGAGCTGCACGTTTAAAATTTGAGAAAGCATGCAAACCAGTTAGGATCCTCTCCGTACGTGTTTCAAATGTAGCATTTCTCAGCATGCTGTAATATTGCTATAATTATGTTGACATTTATTATTTATACAATATTGATCTGTCCTGTGGTTTAATCTGATGAAGCTTCATCAGAGACAGAAGCTGTAAATTGTGCGCTGTTGGCCCGATACACACTGCAGGCGGTGATCAAACTCAGCCATTCAGTTTATTTAACTATCACAAAACGGCACCTTAACTCTAACAAATACCCAAACTAAAGTGCTACGGCTATATCTGCTGTCAGATATCACATACATCATCACACAAAATCATCAATACTGATGACAGCAAAGCCACTAAGCAACCAAAACCACAATAAAAGCAACAATATGTCTGCCGTCAGCCCAATCAGGCTTCAAACCTGAGACTTGAGTCCCTACCACAGTACAGTGCAGTGCTTGTGAGTGGGAGACCTTCCCATTCAGGCTTCTGACCGCCAGGCAGCTACTCCGACAAGGTTAATTACACAGGGAGCGACATGATCTCACGGACATGACCTGCAAATGCACCACAGTGAAACAGTCTTTCTGCTGTGCATGCTACTGTGCGGACGCTACACTACGCTGCTCCTGACATCGGGCAGACTGGGCAGCTGCCCATGTCACCCGTCTGCTGCTGCCATGGCAGTGAAGAAAGCAGGAGCAGCCTTTCCCTCAGGTGACTGAGAACGGCAACGCAGGGAGTAACCAGCAATTACATGTCTCCAGTCTATCTGTTATACTGTGGGGCCATTATGATGAGTATGAGCCTTTGCAGTGTGATCTCAACAGCACTATTTGCCACCAAACACTGGTGAGCATGTTTTAGAAGAGTCCAGGATTTGCATTCACCCAGTAATAACACAAGGACAGTGCTCTCGCTCGACAGCCTATGTTGTATTGTCTCCGTTTCTTAGATACATAAATAGAAGCAGTTGTTGGCAGGATGCAGTAAAGCAGGCAGGAGGCTGCTGAATGCAGACAGAATTTGGACAGAGCTGGAGAGAGCACCGATATAGATTTGGGCTATTTTTAGAGGCATTCAGGATGACAGGGTTTTTCAAGACAATTTTAGGGAGTAGCTGCACAGATATTCAGCTACGGTGTATACATTTAAAGAAATTTAATTCTTTTGAAGAGCTGGATTTATTTAATCATCTCTTACTTGTTATTAACTATAATTATAAATATGCAGTAGATAAAAGACTTCATAACTAAAGTTCAAAAAAAACAACAAGATGGGAGAGAAGTACTGTTCACTGGCCATTTCTCAAATAGTTTGGTCTGGACCCAACTATGGGTGGAAGTGGGGGAACTAACACTGAGCAGCTTGGTCGTGTCTAAAGTCAGGTATTCTGTATGAATGGAAATTGGAAGAATTTAGGAGTTGCCTAATTTTATTTTTATTTTTAATTTTAATGCAGTGCTTGTTGTGACATATCATCGTCTACTGTATCTACATGTTTGTGGTTTTCTTTCCAGCGCTTTTGGAGCCACGTGGATACTCTCTCCCGAGAATACCACACACTCACCTTTTCTCTCGGTGGCATTATACTTGAAGTGTGTCCAAATGTCAACCTGTTTTTCCCAACTAGGCTCCCCTGTTGCTGTCATGTTCTGTTCCCGTCACCGCACAGCATGATGCCATACGGTAGCTCCTACAGCCACGCAGTTACAGTCCGTGCGGAAGCCAGAACTAGGGGGCACGGCTGACCGTGTGTTCATGGGTGTGTAGAGTCCACAGACCAGCGACTGACTGAAAGGAAGGTGTTTGTGAGTGGTGAAAAAAAGCAGCTTATATTGACTTTCCCCATTCAAGTAGCCTGTGTTTTCTGCCCATTGTCCCTTGTTTCCCTTTCTATTACGTTAAGAATGCTAACACGCAAGAAACCTTCACAGCACCGCATCAACACAGCCTGTGTTCCCAACCTTCCTTTGACTCTGCGCCCAAAATAAAATCTAGTGGATGAAATTACCTTGAAGGCCACTGCAGCATTCTCGACGATCGCTTGCACGAATCTAAAGACAAAGATCAAACGCAGAAAGACTTATTTCTAAAACTAACTTCCAATTACCTAACCTTAATTTACACAACCTTGATGTAAGCCGTTCTCTTCCTTTTATCTTATTTTCCCTCTCTTCCTCCTTTGTTTGTAAATGTATCAACCTCAATTCTCCTTGGTATGCTGGCTTTTAGCAGAAAATTAGACTTCATATTTTCTCTCCGTCCCTATTTGTCTCTCTCTCTCTCACTGTTCCTCTCTTTTTCTGCCTTCTTGCTAGTATCGAAATGCGCGCAGCGTGAAATTAAAGCCAATGCATTTCTGCCTCTGAAATAAATTTGCCCCTCTGATGAGGTTGGAGTTGGTCCAAGGCTCTGCGATGAAAACACGTTCAACACTGATTTCCCTTCATGGTGGAATTATCCACTGCATATTATTGTTCAGCCTACATGACTCTTTCCTCTGGGATTGTGGCTGCCACGCTGAAAAGAGCTCGCTGTTTTCTCTGACAATTAGTTTCTTTGGCAGGTTTTTTTTTTCTGTGCGTGTGCCGTGAGCTTAATGTAGAATAATAGGTATATATAGGCATAATAGGTGCATTTTAATTCTTCACACCATCTTCTTTAGGCTCCCAAATACGCTGTCCTGCCCAGCTTCAGGTGAGCTGCCGCATATCCTAGTATTCCATTTGTTTAACTTTCCAAAAGACAAAGTCATAAAATGATCTATAAAGTTTCTGCACTTAGTGATTTCCACACTATAATAACCTACTTGGACAATTATTATGTTTGTTATGCATTATTTCATTTATTATATGGCCTCGCTGCCTCTGTGTGAATGTGTTTTCTTCTGTGCCTATAGTAAAATTTGTGTTTTGGGCTCAGTCATGGATGACTGATGATTTAAACTTAAAGCATTGTATCATCTGGTAACAGTAGAACCGCAGAATAAAATATATCTTATGTTTAAATGAGACTATAGTTAATCTAATAGTGCCAAGTTATATTTTATTTTACTGAATAGAATTTTAAATGTTAGGTGAATCGTAAATACGTATTATTAAAACATACATTATGCTCTTGCATATAAAGGCTTACGAGATCTAAAATATAGCCAGTCCTGTTTTATTGATGGCTTTGCTCCTATAGTCCCCAGAGGCGTCGTTATTGTTGAATTGGCAAATAACTGCCACTGAACCTTTTTCCTTCTCCACTCATTCATAAGAATTGCCCATTGATTATCACCCTGAGAAGCCGGGGCCTTGTTTAAAATTTCAGCTTATTTCCCCTTTTAATGCTCGATGATTATAACTCATGCAGCAGGGCTCCAGCTCTACGCCGGTGATTATTTATCCACCGGCCCATTTCTCTCTTGGCTGAGGTTGCTCCCAGTCCAGTCATATTAATCAACTGCTGCTCTAACTGACTGATTAAGTCATGTCTCCAGAAGCCAAAATGGCTGACTGACTCATTAAACTATGACACATATTCTGGTTGCAAAATGGCTGACTGCAATCCAATTTCATTGACTTTTATGGTCAGTATAATGGGTTTTTTTCTTTCCTATTTCATGTTAAGCACTAAAGGAGACAGGTACATATGACCTCTTTGGAAATACTGAACTGAACTTGGTTTAAATGAAATAACTGGCTACGCTCACAGATACACATACAATGAAAAAAGGATGCTTGACCTTGCAGGCAGGTCAAAGTCAGTCCTTCATTCATTCTCACTTAGGGCAGCTCATAACATCTGTTGATTGTGTTCATCCGCCTCCCAGTAGTCAAAGTCACCTGAAAGAGGAACATTTACACCTTCTGCTGCTGTCGTCTCCATAGCTACATTAAGCACATTTACTTTCTTCTGCAATGCGAAAAGAGGAAATGAAAATTAAATGACGTATGTGCTTTTATAGGAAAATTAACGAAAGGCTTTCACGAGTCTTGCTTCCAAAATGAGGATGAATCTGTCAGATGAGTCCCTGGCTGAAAAGTAAGGCTCGCTTTGGAGAGAAACGGTGCCATCGGTGAGCTGGCAAGTCAGCGCAAGACCCTGCTGGGTCCAATTCATTTATATTAGAAAGCCCTATAGGCAGCAATACCAAGAGTTTGACATCCATCTGCACTGGGCTAATGAGGCAGAGCTTGGCTGGCGAGTATTGGTCAGTCTGGATAACACGCTCATTGTAGCCCACGCACACATAAATATGCACACATAATACAGGGAATAATACAGTTACACCTCAGTCCTCACTGTACCAATGATCGGGCCTCGCATGCAGAAACGGCCAAACCAAGATGTGCATTAGGTGGAAGCACACACAAGCAATCACACGTACGCACGACACGCTGTCCCTGAGAGGTAACGAACCCCACGCTGAACAGCGCCGAAAGACGGAAGCTGTCTAGCCGCTAGAGCAAACAAATAGCCCGGCTGACCGATGCGCCTCCAGCAGCTGCGGGCTACATCACAGCAGCGTTAGCCAGCGTTGCTAATGAGCTATTACAGCGGTGACCTTCAGGACAAACTCATTACCAGGTGACAATAGACGGCAGAGAGAAGCTGGGTTCATTATCATAATTATTGGCGCCACCTTTATTGCAGCTCACTGGGGTTGCTGGTCGAGGTGCATGCTCGTGTGTGAGCGACTCAATGGAAACACAGCCGTATAGGTGTTAATATTTCATTTGATGAGGCCTTTACTTCTTGCTGCTTTTTAGTTTTTTCTTTTTTATGTACCATAATTGGTGGGAACACCGGCTCTGTGTCTGGCAAATACAGCCGTTACAAATCCTGTCTCGCTTCGCTCGCGAGTTGGAGGATGGACGGCCACTTCAGGGCTTTGCAGCTGTTCCATCTGTTCGGTAGGATCCATCAAACGCCTATCCATCAATCTACCCCGTCGCTGCTCGCTCTGGTCGACTTGCAGCAGAAAGTTTACAAAGTTCTGCTTCTCAGACTGCAACACAGAGGGAGGAGTCGAGGAGCAGCCCTTATGATTGATCTTGAGTCTGCTGGTACCAGGAGCTCGACTTATATACACAGCAAGTAAACGTAATAGGCTGCAAATCCCGGTGTTTTGCATTACTTCCACCTCAACTGCCTGCTTGCACCAAACGCAGGTTCGATGCAAGAAAAAGAAGGTGAATGAATGGTGTAGAATGGAGCAGGGGGATAGAGAGAATGTGATGAAATGGAAAAGGGGGGTGAAAAAAGGGATGTTCAGGAGAAGAAAAGTGATCAAGATTAAAGAGCGAAGGGGTAATAAAGACCAGATGGATGGGAGGGAGGAAAATCATTGAAGACAAAAAGGAGGCAGGGAGGAGGGAGTGAACGGGGGAAGATAGGACAGGTATGAATTGAAGACAGGGGAGGGAAGGAAGGGGAAAGAGGAGGAGGCGAGTGCCAGAGAAAGGAGGAGAAAGATTTAAAGAGAAGAAAGAGTTTGAAGGCGATGGCGAGTTAAGAAGGAAGGAATGTGATCAACACTGAGGAGGGAGAGGTGGATAAAGGAGAGGATGACGAGAGGGAGGCCGTGACGAGGAGCCATTAATAATTTATGATAGCCTCAGCTTTTCAAAGCAGCCCAGTGGTCCCGCTCCCTGCTTTCCCCTGACGTTTAATTTGTCTGAAAATCAGCGAGCGTGGAGTCTGATTATCGTCTCCGTCTGCCAACGCCTCTGCTTCAATCTCCCTGACACCGAGGTGAGATCACAAGCTGTTCAGTACACACATGTCAGCCTGGCATTCTTCGGGTTCAAACAGCCCTCGTGTGTTGGCCCCATCTCTCTGTAAAGCATCTCCAAACCTCTTAGAGCTGACTGAAATTAAATGCCCCAGTACAGACCTGATTTCTTCTGTATTATTCCATTTATAAGGTCATTATATTAGCAGGTAGTAGAAAGAGATGTGCTGTAAAGTGCCTTTATCCGAGGCCTCTGTATAGTTTTACAGACTGTCTGATGGGCCTATTTCTGGACAGGAAACGCTTGGTATCTTACAGTAATGCATCTCCAGTCTCTCTCAGCAGTGAGGTATGGATTAGAGTGGGCAAAACTGGGACATTAGGAAAATTACTTGATCCTGGATTCTCTCCAGCTTCTTCCCACAGTCCAAAGACAATGCAGGGTTCATTGGTGACTTTAAATTGCCTGTTGAATGTGAATGGTTGTCTCTAGTGGTCCTGTGATGGACTGATGACATGTCCAGTGTGCACCCTGCCTCACAATCAAGCAGCTGCGACAGGCTCCAGCACCCGCGCCACCTTTTTAAGTTTTGATAATGAATAGACTGGGTGAATTTACGATAAACATGAATAAAACACATTGTTAAAGATGAAACCAGCATTTGATTAACTACCTCTTTTACTGTGTGACCCTGTGCAAACATGCCAGTTGAGGTCGTTGTCTAGCTTTTACATTTGTGGATTGTTTGTGCGGCCACGACTCAGCACAAGTGAAAATCTGTGGGGCTGAACCGTCTCTTTCTCTTCATTCCAAACCTATTAATCATCTCCTTCAGCTTTACTTTGCTTTGAGCCACGCTGACAAATACTGATACAACCTCTTCATTGCTGCAGAATCACTGGACCAGGCATGATAGAATGCTGAGATCATATATGTACAAATAACAATAGCAAAAATAACTAAGTCTCAGGTGGAAACTACAATGCTGCCACCTGGTGGAACTATTTTATTATTAAGTAACTCCAATCAAATCCAACAAAGTCACTTGATCGCTCGTCCTTTACCAAGTTTTAATAAAAACCTTTGCGGCTTCAGTTTTTGTTAAACTATTAATATTCCCTCAGCTTAACAAGTCACCTGGTTATGATTTTAATGTGCAGGAAATTACTAACTACAGTAGCAGAATAAGCAAGTGGACATGTCTGCGGGCGTTTTTAGCAATGGTGGCCAAAAGATGATGGAGTCTTAGTGAGTGTGATATTTAAAAAGTGGTCTGATCAGTCATTTTGATCATAACAATTAATATTTATATAAAATTTGGATTTCACACCTTACACTCAACAAGGGCCTGAGAAGCAACCAGGAGCTACGGGAGACTCCTATGATATTTACTTTAAGCACAAGAGTGAAACAAAAACACACAAAAAACCCGACAACATAGATGAACACACAACCTTGTGCTGAACAAACAGAGGGAGAGAGAAAGACACAGCACGAAAGGATAAAATAGAGAGGATGAAACATGCAGAGTAGGACCAGGCAGGATCCAAAGCACTAGCTGTGCTCAATGTTCAATGCTGAAGAACCTTAGAACAAACACGCTGCTCATGCCGACATGACAGAGACTTTGCAGTAGCTCGTGGCAACAATGCTGGGACTGTGACTATGTGAGAACGTGGACATCAGCAGTTTAGTGCCAGGGGAAGTGGCCTTGATGGACACTTTCGTCGCTAGCTTTTCACCTGGCCTCAGGAGGACCAGCCTGGGAGAGAGTGAGAGGGAAAAGGTAAGCAATAATACTAAAAGGATCAATTAGTAGGAGAGTCATCATATGATCATTAATACCGCCAATAAGTCTGTGAATACTCAGCCAGGCTCTCAGAACCAGAGCCGAAGCCAAAAAAATTACGTTTCATGGTTGAAGTCCAGTATTTAAGTTGTCAAATATTGTAAATCAGCGAGATGTCCGCAGAATCACTTTTTGTATTAACCGCGATGAGATGTGTTATTCATCGCATGCACCAGTAAAGGTCAAGGTAATTCACAAATATATTAGGACATTTACAGTGTGATTGTTACACAAACTGATTAACCAGTGAAGAAAATCTGAACTTCAATTCAAACGGTGAAAAAACAGGGACCACTGCATGAATATAGTCACACAACCAGGTTACACAAACACAATCAGGAGGAACAACATACTGTACGCTTCATTACAAAAACAATCACCGACTACATTCCCAGACCTTATCCGTCAGATTCTCACAGCACAGACCTTGGTTTCTTCCCAACCCGAACATAAAACTAAGATGTGTCTGATAACGTTGGAATGTGACCCACAGACAAATATTATCTCTTAAAGCCACACCTTCGTCGAGCCAAGAGGCCATGAGGGCGACAGCTACACCGCATAAATGTGAAGCCTCCTTGTTTTTATTGGACGTCTACCTCAGGAGACTGACCTGGCTTCATGTTTGCCCTGTAACAGTCCAGATCCAGCCACAGTCAGCACAGCTCCACTTAGCGTTTTAGTGAGTCTGTTGACGAAGGACACGTGGGCCGTGTGCTCCCTGTTCACCTGCATCTCGCCCCCTCCTTCGATCTGCATTACAGTGAGGTCAGACATGAAATAAAATCATCTTTCGTAAAAAAAAAAGTAAATGTAAACAGATAGATGTAGTGGTGAACACATTTGCCATTGTACAGCTAATAGAAGGAGATTTTGTTTTGTATCCATCACAAGGTGCTGCTTTACCTCTATGGTTATCTGTGGTGAGCTCATGTTAAACTCCTGTGTAGCTAGAACTCTCTCTTCAGTCCGTACGTCCTTTATCACCACTGCCAAATTGACGATGTCATCACCTGCCAGGACTGACTCGTACGCAGAGGCAGGGATGCTGTGGCACAGTGTTAAAACTGCAGAGAACGTAAAGGACGCAGGTGTATAAACACGACACCAGGATCCGGGCGACACTACAGGACGAGTTAAAGGGCTCCTCACCTCCACCAGGTTGTATGTGCAGCTCTCGGTGGGCTTTCCAGAAACACTCCTGTGGGCCTCTGTTGTACTCTTTCACCTGAGCGTTGACGTGCTCCATCAGGACTCTCGAGCTGTTTGACCAGTTTGTGACTCTCACACTCATGCTGATGCTCGCGCCCACTGACGGCGCCCCATCTACGTTCAGGGACACCTCCAAACTAGGCGACAATCCTCCTGGAAGTGAAGGTTACACATGTGTCCACTGTTTCAAATAGCACTTAAACCATCTCAGGATGCTCACTGAGCCAGCAAGTACAGGACAAAAACCTGGACCAGTTGAAGTCTTGGAAAATGTAGCTCAGTCAAACTGATCTCTGGTAAAACAGGCAGAAGGTGAGGCCAGAAAGTGGCATCAACCACAGGAAACCATTCACCCTGCTTGTCAAAGCTGCCATTGGTGTGACATCATGTGGGATGTTTCTTTTTCTCACACCCTGAGGCTCCACATCACATCACAGCATATCTGAGTATTGCTGTGCATCCGTTATAGCCACAATTTGCCTTCAACACAGAGCATAGGATAATGGTTTTGTAACACGAGAACATGTCTTGTTACGCCGACACTGACCTCTCCGTGCTGTGCCACAGAGGTTGGAGTCTTGCTGTCCCCCTGAAAAATAAATGACATTTTATATAATCTATAAAACTGTCCCTTGTTTTATTTCAATTTGTAGGAAGTTCACTTGCTTTTGTTGCTTTTATAAGCATGTGTTAAATCGTCCGGTGCGTCTGAGCCAACGCTCTTGGTGTAGATCAGCTGTCCCACTGACACAGTGTCCACAGTCCTCCCCACCGCCCGGCCATCACGTACAATCACACGCACCACATCGGCATCGACGGAGGCGTAGATGAACGGGGCGTCGTACGGGGCACCGAAGCAGCGCCGCTGGATGGCAGCGACGGGGCAAGGACCACAGACAAACGTCCCTACGGAAGAACGCGTCAGCTTCGTTAGCTCCATTCACTAATCAGTCACTTTAGTAACATTTACAGCAGAAATAAGTCTGACATTTCCTTCCACGCATTCACAGCTCAGGTTTTACATTCATGAAGCGCGTAGAAACCCCACCTGTACTCCTTTCCTGAGGAGTTGGGTCCACAACCTGCCAGCCGTCGAACTCCGCACCAAGATCTGGCCGCCTCATCCAGCACTCCACCCAGGCGTGAAAGTTCCTGCAAGAGGAAACATTTAAACCACTGACGAGCCAGATGAATTACCAGGCACAGACACCAACCATATGCTGTCCTTTGACAGGTTGAGCTTCTCTCCTGTACTCGAGTAAAACTCTTCTATTTTCAGAGTGGCATCAGTGTCGTGGGCTGCGTTAAAGATGGTCACCACCCTGGAAGGAATCCCCAGCGCTCTCAGTACTGGAAAAAACAAAGCATGGCATAGTTTTTTCTCAAATTTTTATTTGACATAAATATGCAAAACTGTTTAAAGTACCTGTGCAAAGGACAGATGCGTACACCCAGCACTGTCCGTAGCGCACGGGGCTGCAGCTGGAAGAGACCCAGCGGTGAAGGATGTCTGCACTGCCGCTCCACTCCATCGGCCTGACGCCGTCTTTGTAGCTGCCCTGCCACTTCCCCTCCAAAACACCCAGGTCATCATTGCAGTTCACCTTCACGGGAGGAGACATGTTACACACCTGCCTGCAGAGAACTGACCCTTGCGTCCTTGTGGGGCTCACCATCGCACAGAGCACCCTGCTGAGATAGACCGGCTCTGCTCTGCGAATGTAGTCTTTGTGTTTGTCCCTCAGGTGCTGCGGGCTGACTTGCAGGAGCTTTAGACACGCCTCTAGGACCCCAGGCTCATACTGGATTTATGGAAGTACATATGCAGGAATGCAAATAATACTCTCTTTATTATATTCATAATATATGCCGTTTACAGTCACATACCTGACCAAACGACCAGGGCCGCTTGCTCACATTTCCAGTGGTGCCCATGTACACCAAGCCGTAATCGCTCTTGACGTACTCTTCTATATGTGCATCCAGTGGCATGTGCACGGGATCAGCTGAAAACCAGTGAAAGTGACGTGTAATGACTTCAATAACAAGACAACGTCAGAAACCGGAGCAGCAGCGCAGCATGAATGTGTGGGTGCACCTTTTAACCGAGGGTTGCAAAGAAGTACAAACGTTCCCACGGTGAAGCTTCTTCTGCTTTGTTTGGTCTCTGTGTGGACGAGGAGGTCGTACGCAGCCACTGAGGATAAAACCGGGGAGCACACGTGGACGGTGACTGACTGAGGCTGCATGTCGCCTGGGTGGATTTTGGCAGACCACTGTTGGGGATCAGACCTCTGGT
Organism: Macropodus opercularis; assembly: GCA_030770545.1. Taxonomy (NCBI): domain Eukaryota; kingdom Metazoa; phylum Chordata; class Actinopteri; order Anabantiformes; family Osphronemidae; genus Macropodus; species Macropodus opercularis. The sequence goes on along the minus strand of CM061095.1, from coordinate 8,011,873 downwards.
CAGAAAGCTGGACTGGAACCCTCTGCGATAGACTTCCTGTACAGCAAAGGAGAACGTACTGAAACGAAACACTGCAAAGTCAGGAAATCAAATCATCCAGTTAACTAACATTAGATAAATGTGCCCCATGTAAGACTGAAACATCAAGACAACTGAGTGAACTGGGCTGAACAGGTCGTAATCCCATCATTAGTACCTAGAAAAACCTCCAGGACTAGACCCTCAGCGTGAGGATTCCACCTGCTGTGAAACATGAGCGTGAGCCTGAACGGTTTCCCTCGTCGCACTACTAGGTGCTTTCTGCTGAGCCCCAGGGTCTCGTGGGAAATGTGGTTTTCATAAGCGTGAAAGTCGACAAACTTGAGTCTGCAGTGGCCATAACCAGCACCTATAAAACAATAATGAAATAATATTTAGCACCTGAAAGGAGCCTCCTGCAACTATTAGATTAGCATTTTCAACATTTCACGTACAACAAACTGACTGATAGTCATTGAGTTCAGATGGAAGATGGTCTGATGAGCATATAATCTGAGAGGGGATTATTATAAGAAAGTACATCATGTTGTCCAACAATTCAATTTGACAGAAATAACAGTAAAACCATGCACACGTATGAATGTAAAAACGGACTCACCGCTGCTGTGAGTTGTCTGCCTCACAGAGTCCATGGTCTGATAGCTGTGTTGCAAACGCTTGAAGGAATGACAAGCATGCTCCACCTTCCCGCTGACACAGAGCTGCTGCTCTCGCACTTCACAGACGCAGGCTGATCTTTTAACGGTGATTAAACAAACAGATGCGGATCAGGGACGAATCAAAGAAGTTTGCAACCGTTGAAAACGTTCTCATGTTCGAGTGATCTGGAAATTGAGTCATTGCAGCCCCACGTTGGTTCTGTTAGTTGGAAACGCCTCCTACTCAGTCATTTCTGGCAGCATTCCACAGGTGAGGAGTGAAACACTGGGTTCAGTTGCAGGGACTCGACTATCAGACGTAAAAGGAATGAATGACTGGACATGCAGACCTCAGAAACACACTCATGCACATCTTTCTCTAGAAAGGTGACGCAAGTGAGGGCGTCATTCAGATCCACCCATATACATTACTGAATGTAGCACTGATGCACTGAATTCAATGAATTACGCTCAGGACAAACAACATTACAACAAATACAGTACTAGATAAAAAACCTTTTTACCAGTAAGGATTTGAGACAATCGGCTTTAATATTCACAAAAAGGGAGCGACTGAACCTCCGACGCAATGTCAGTTAATCAAATTAAGGGTTTTACACTCAAAGCTCTCCATCCTGAAACCACATACTACAGACAGCAGATTATTCACGGCTACTTTTCTGTCTTGTGCTCAGTGAGGGGCTCCCTCTAGCTGCGTAAGTGGAACTTGAAAAATACCTACTGACCTATTTTCCATTGGTTCTCTTTCTGGCAATGACAATATTTTTGATTTTCTTGTGATCGAAGACCATTTTTGGGAGCTAGTTTTTATATGTAGTGTTCAAATGTGTAACACCACTAAACTGTGCCACTGTATTATTGTTTTAAAAACAAGGAGCCTGATACAAATGACCGTGTTGAGGCCCACTCAGTAAGTCAAGTACAACCGTGTGTTGTTGTAAATGAACGACAGATGACTTAAGCTTAAGGGTTAGGGTTAGCTACAATTTCTCTTAAATGCACTTTGAACAACTAAATTGGGTTTGACACACTAGAAAAATTTTACTTTTAGAAAATTTTGAGAACAACACTGACAAGACACATTTTATTAAAATGCTGATAGTGCTGCATTTACATAGCTTGGATCAAACTGATTAATTCCTTACAGCCCTGTTCACGAATGCTTTGATTCCTACAAGTCCAAATATCCATAATCAGAAGTTTCTTTACATTTTAACTCAAAGTGACATGCAAGTTTTAAAAATGAACTTTTTACCCAAACAAGATTTCACAATACACACACTGGAAAAAACACAGCTGAGTTTCACCGAGACCTCACCAAAAAAATTAAAGAAAATCCTGATTTCAATATTCATAATTAATATTTAACAAGGCACTGCATTTGTCCTGCAGAGAAAAATATTTAAAACTTCACAGAGAACAACAATATGACCTGATCAGATCAGCTGATGGTCAAAGTTAGATGCACAGACAGACAAACTGAATACATTCTGAGAGTTATGTAGACGAGGTTTCAGTTTCTGGTTAGAAATTCTTGAAACTTGCTTCGGAAATTTAGTTTAAAAAAAAAATAATAAATTGAAGGTGTCAATAAAACAGAAAGTGACTGTAGTTATAAAGATGACCAAATAATAAAGGTGCAACATTAGAAAAGCAATGTTTGCCTCCAACATGGAGAAACAAAATATCTAATGTGTTGTTTGTGAACTTAACAGCAAAACAACTGAATCTTTTAAAACTATTTCATGTCATAATTCAACATGAAGGTTGCACAAGCAAATCTTTCCTACATGAGGGGAAATTGGAAACACACACACACGTATGTTTCCAATTTAAAGCTAATGTACAAACATAATTTTTTTATTGACTAATAAAGGAAACATTTACCATTTAAGTAAAATTATTGATGCAAAGTCCCTTCCTGTCAAAATTGATAAAACATTGTGTACCTTTCTACTATTAAGCCCAGTTTTTAAAAAAATAAATACAAAATTCAACAAAAACATATTTTCCACACACACGCACCCACACACATTAAAACCCCAAACTTCAGAATTGCAAAAACAAATCAGCAAAAATATAAAATGTCTGTGACATTTCTAACTATAACATTAGACAACACATTGCAGGACACGTTTTCTTCTCGGATGAATATGTGACGCGAAAACGCTTCGTATTGCTGCTTATTTTGACTGGAAACTAACGTGGTTTCTATAAAAACACAACCACGTCACATAGTAGTGAAGATAAAGTCTGACGCTAGATAGAAGGTAGAAAAACAAGAAAGAGCTGCTCCCTTTGAGGCCGAGAGACTCCTGCAGTCACTGATTTAAGGCATGAACAGATTTCACTGAAGTGCATAAACTGAAGTCCTCAGAAGGCTCTGTTTCAAGTCTCCTTCGCAAAGGTACAGTAAAAGCCCAGATGCATTTGAGGCTGTATCTGTCTGTGAGAGATTTGCAACAAACCATGCAACAAACCATGCAACAAAGAATTGATGGTTTGTGATGACGAATCGAACGTCATCGACAGCGTGTCATCAACCCTGCCTCCAAAAAATTATTGTTGCATATAACTAATGTGCAAACACAAATATGTCTTTTGTGGGAAACATAACTACTGGATTATATTTTCTATTAACATAATACAGCTATGTTGATAACCTGGTTCAAAACACTGAAAATGCGAGCACATTTGTTTCCAGATTCCAGGCATTTGGTTTTTTTTCCCCAGGCAAATGAAGCAGATGGTTAAAGATGAGGAATAAAACAAAATGTGTTTATCAAGGTTCAAACTAAGACACCGCCTACAACACAAAGGCCTGTGAAGCTGTGAGGAAACTTCATTTGGAGAAGACAGAGCTGCTGTCAGGAAGCTCCAGAGTTGGGCGCTTACAGGAGCTTTAGTCTACGTGCATCTGTCAAAACCTCCTTCACTTCAACCCTTCACTGAAAAAGCTCCAACCTCCGCTGTCTTTCGAACACTTTCGAATCATGACATTTGTCGACGTCACCTACAAAACACACCTAAAACACTTACACTCGTACTTGCATCAAAAAAAATTAACTTAAGACTTGAGACACCTGAGACTATGGCTAAACGCCTAGCTAACTAATAGAGAATATGTTCAGTATTAGTTTTTACCCGCTAGCATAACTGCAGCAGTCTGTCATCACCTGGTTACCTACACACCAAACACACATGCAGCGCTACGTCAACTGCTTTCCTTCAACCACACTGCTTGTCCGGCTGAATGTTTCTGAAATGGCTTTTCTGCACCTGACAGTAAGTCCAGCTCCCCAAAAGCATCTGTGTTCTTAATTTGTGTTCTCACTTTTAGTTACAGGGACGTTGGAGGTCCAGATCCAGTTTTCAGGATTCCAGTGTTTATTAAGCCTGTTACGTTTGTTTCCCCTTGTAGGAAAATAGGCCAAGATTCTATGGAGAGCTGAGGCACTGGGTCAGTGCGACGTTTCATTTGGGTTCTGTTAAAGCAGTTCAAGCCTATAGTTGCAGGAGGAAACATTTGCCCTGTGAAGCAAACGCCTCAAACTGAAAACACCTGTGAGGTGTAGAACGTACAAGAATCAGTGTTAAGAAAACCAGGCATCCATACCGCAAACACCTAAACAACCCACATAGATAAAACATCAATGACATCAAGAACAAACTCCATATCAAAATAACATTCATATAAATAATTTAAATAGCTAAAGCTAAAGTCTTAAGTCTGAACATTTTTAAATGGCCAAAGAGAAGTGCTAATAATGTGCTGTACACTTTTGGGGACTAGTTGAGGTGGTACCTTGGACGATAACCACATCAACATTTTATCATAATTCGCAATTAATCAAAGAAATCAGACAACGACCTACATTTAAGATAGTAGCAAACATATTCCTGCTGTCATATTTTCTTTCCATCTAACTCTGTCCCAAAACCTGAGACAGGTCACCAAAGTCACAATCAAACAGTTCACTGATGCCTTCATGGTCCTCCAGTCCAAAGTGGTAGTCGTGACTGTGAGGTGGGGACAGGTTGATCAAACCGTCCAATGGAAGGACCTCTCCGTTCAGGAAGTCCGAGGAGAGGGGCGAGAAGTTAAAATCGGCCATGTCACCCAGACCGGAAAACGGGTCGCCTCCCAGGAGCGAATCTGTCACACAAAGCACGACGTGAAAAACTAATGACGACGCGGATACAGATGTTACGATGAAACGGTTACTAAAAGGAAGGACTAACAATCATTGCATTCACGAAGGCTGCATGATGAATTATCACGTCAGTAACATGCACGTTAGGGACAGACAGTTACTAAAAGTGCTGCTGATACTCATATGTACAGCAGTAGAAAGCGTCTGGTTTAAGTCTCACATGTTCATCTGAAAGTTTACATTTAGGTGTTTTAGTCACATAAATATAATTCCGCCCTCTAACTGTGAACGCTCACCTGTGTCACCACCTAACACCAGAGATGAGGGGTCTTGCTGGGAGGCTGCTGTCACTGTGGATGACGTGGACGCCGGCGACGATAAACCCACCTCCAAGACAGCAGTAGACGTTCTGGGCTGAGGTTGGTCCCTGGGTTGTGTTGGAGACGAGACCAGGGGTGCATCGCTGTTGGCTTTAGAGGGACTACTTCCTGTCACAGGGCTGCAGACTCCGGGGCTCTCATCTGGAAAGAGGAAAACGTCGATTGGACCGCGGGTGCTCTTGAGCGACACCTGGTAGCCCTGAGAGATGGAGACAGACATGCATCGTCACGTAAGGCTAAGAATAGACACTTCTTGTCAGTCAATGCAGAACAATCAAAGCCCGTACCTCACTGGGTTCTGACACTTGCATCTGGGTCTCTGGTGGAGCTCTGACCACCATGACCAGCTGGTCAGGATTATCAAACGCCTTCCTTAAGTCCTGGCAGCGCACGTATCCCAGCGTGATGAAAGAAACGATTAAGGAAGACAGATGTTTTTTTCCACATCCTCCTTGTTTAACAGATGATGTGTAAATAAATGTGCAACAACACACATTTGCCTTAAATGTCCACCTGCACAAATAATGTCATCACGCTAGTATGAAACTTGCTGTGCATCCATTCCACATCCACCAGTCAACTGAAGGTCAGCCAAAGGATATTTCTTGTTCTGTGGATCCTCTGTGAGCAGTCGAAGCTGTAGGTTGCATTTGGAAATCAGGTCATCCAGCTGTTCCTCAGCTTCTGTGAGGTCACATACCTCCCTCTGCAACTCCTTATGGCGTGAAACCAACGTTGTGTCAATTCGGTTACCACTGTGAAGCACAAACACGCCTAGAAGCTTTAGTACTGCACATATGTAAAATTATCATCGCCTTATATTCTTCATTCATATGCCAGTGTTTTTACACAATGGTATCACTCACGTAAAGAATATACTCACAGCCATTGAATGTTGTTCTTAGACTTCTTGGAGATGAGCTGAATTCCCTCAAGGACGTTAGTTATGTCATAGATGCGCCTCTTCTGGACGTCCAGAACCTGTGAGGCCCAATTCAGATCCACCACACCATCCGGCGACTGGGACAACAGGTTCAAAAAGCGCTTGGTGGTCAGGTTCAGTGAAGTGTCATAGCGGGACTTCTCTGTTGTGGATCGAGGAACTGAATCAAAAGGAAAGTGAAGACAGTGATTGAAATTTAAAAAGGTGTTTATAAAAGCACTGGGTGGAAACTACATGCTGACTGGCACTATGCTCTCAGACCACTATATTGTTGCTCCTGCCTTGAATTTTGGGCCACATGCTATTGCCAAAATGGAGCATACCCTGTAATAAATAAAAAGTGGCCATAAGTGTACCTCTGGGAGGTGCTGGTGTGGAGGATGGCACTTGGCCTGCTGACAGTCGAGTGGTGCTAACATACTGATGGTCACTATCTAGGTCCAACTTTCTCTTCACCTGAAAAACACAAATAGTTGCAAATAGAAACCATCATTAACTAAACCAACTAATTGCAAAAAACATGGAAAAAAAGAAACATTAAAAAACTAAATCAACAGTATTGAAGACCAAACACAACTGTGTACACATTTATTCTCCTCAGCTAACCACTTGTCTTCTCTCTTCTGCCCCCTCCCACAAGCCCCCTCTTCCCCTCTCCTCACCGGAGGTCTTCCCAGAGCCGGTCGTCTCTTGTCTTGCTTGCCGGCATCATCAGGGCCCTGTGGCGTGACAAACAGGAGGACTTCCCCCGTGGTGGTTGGGGCGACAGCCGGGTGGAGTGCCTCGTTGCTGGGGCTGGTGATTATCACTATCTGGTGGTCCTCGCCCAGATCAATAGTCCCAGAGTTCAGCAAAGTCTCAAAGTCTGCTAACAGGTCCTCCGATGTCTGTCCGGTTATCAGAGTCTCTGACATTGCAGTGTGTCTCTGTGTGTCCCTTGACTGGACTTTGTGGGTGTTGAAGGGTCACAATATAAGATCTTAACAATAACTTGCATTTACTGACTTGGATTTACTGCATTGAACGACGGTGAAACCACCTGAAAGCTTGCTTGCACTGGTTCATAACCAACCATAATAACATATTTTTTTTAAATATCTACCTTTCCAGTTTATGTTATGGTTTACAAACAAGCTACTGGACACATAATCTCTAACAATATAACTTTATAACAAAGTGATAATCATAGCAGGCGACGGCATAAATAAAATGTAAAGACTTTGGACCGAAACAGAAAGACGGGGTGTTCTACCAAACAGGAAATTTAGCAAGTACCATAACATTGCTAAATGCATAACAAGTCTGCGTCTTCAGGCTCCACCGCTGGTATGTTAGCAAACAGCGATCGGCCGTGGTCGTAAATTACGCTTAAAATTAGCGAGCTAGCAAAGGAGCAGGCTAATCTTTTGTTTTCATCTCTCCTGTTGGTACATTACAGCCGCGAGGCCTGGCCACACTGTCCTCAACACAGCTACCGACACTGCTAACGAGTTAGCTTGTGTCCCAACAACAAAGACCGACACAAGTTAACAAACAACCCCGTGCGTCCGTCAAACTAGCCAAATGGAGCTATAAAACAATATTATGGATCCTTAAGCGTGAGACTGAGTTTAATTAAAATGCTATAAAAACTTTATAGAAGCTTCCAAGAGTAAGCTATAGACATGAAATATCTACTGTGCAGAAGGCATCATCATAATTCTGAAGCACATTTAACCGTGCCCACGTGAAACTCACGCTCAGTTAAGCACATAATGTATAAATATCGCTGAATATGAAAATATAGGGCAAGTTAGCATGCTAGCCGAGTTATTAGCCGTAGTTCTTCAGCCCCCTCGTTTTGTTAGGGCACGCAGGAAGCAGCCCGAAAAAACTGGAAACATGGGGAAATAAAGCTGTAAAATACTCGCGCATTCGCTGGAACAACTGTTGGTTGTTTGGTTGGTTCAATCAGCCGCGGTCCATTTGTAAAAGCGACGCCCGGACCCCGTTGTCGACAGTTATTGTTGTTATTGTCCCAGCTGATCCACGTCTAAACACGGATCCTAAGGTTTTCGCGCGAAATCTTTTTTGCCGCGAAACCGGCACGTGCCTCATACCGAGCGTTCCTATTGGTCAAAAAGTGTAACTTTCGGCAGCGTTTAAGCGACGTTTTCTGATTGGTTTAGACAGATGTCCATCTGAACACCGAGCGCAGATTTATCGATCTTACGGTGCATTCACGTTCCACAAAAAACTAAAACTTGCTATCATTGTTATAATTTTTTCATCTTACCTTAGCTTAACATTATGTTACGCTTGACATTACACAGACTATTACCTATGAAATACTGAACGCGGTATACCTTTATTTAAAATGGTCAATTAGAGGATCAAAATCTCAGTCGATATGGTTTGAAGTTTTGGGCATAAAGCTATATTTTTAAGGGGAACTTCTAATCTCCCGGGTAAGTGTCTTGTGAGCAGCAATCAGGAAAACATTTCCCCCCCAACCTCCTGCTTTTTGTGTTTTTATGGCCCTTGCTATCGATTGGAGCGTTCCTTAACAGGCAGCCCTAGCTAATCGAGCACCTATCGCACAACAGGAGATCAACAAGATGGCGCAGGCAATATTTGAAGTGCTTGAAGGTAGGAACAATTTGTTAATACAACGTTACCACAACTGCAATAAAGGGTAAATTGACATTTTAACCAATATCAATATATCTGGCTCGTGTCTCTGCACTGAAATCACATTATGAAATAATTAAACTGCGTATATATTTGTGACAGTACTCAAAACATCACATACCAGGGACTGTAAACAAACGAACGGATTAAATATTTAGACATCAAGGACAGGTTATGACTGTTAATTCGTATTATTTTGCAGTAAAATGCTTTACACTGTATGTTACAATTTGCATATTTTTGGAAATGCCTTGTAAGATGAATATTGAATGGATCGGATTACTTTCTATGAAGCTGCAAGTCTTATACCAAACACTTTCATTTGGGTGGCGAACTTATTATGAAGGTGTTTTATGATCTTTCTGAGTGTGCGTCTTCTTATTTCAGGCATGGATAACCAGACAGTGTTGGCAGTCCAGTCTCTGCTGGACGGCCAAGGAGGAGTTCCTGACCCAAACAACCAGAACGTCTCTGGATCACCTAATATTCAGTCCATGGGTAGGTAGAGCAGAGGCTCTGATTCTTGCTTTATGATTCACACAATAGAAAACAGGCCTACAGTAATGTGCTGCCTCTGGGTCTCTCCATCTTACAGATGACGAGGATGTGTTCCTGTGTGGGAAGTGTAAAAAACAATTCAATTCTCTGCCAGCCTTCATGACACACAAGAGGGAGCAGTGCCAGTCCAGCGCCCCCTCCCTGTCCACAGTGTCTTTAGCCTCCACCAATGCCTACACACACACACCGGTCCCATCAATCAGCTCTGGGCCACAAGCTCTTGCCAACAGACAGGTGAGAAAAGAGAAGAGAAATTTATGTATTTATTATTGACCAATTTGACAAACTGATTTACGTTTCTCGTGTCCACTAGGTGTCCACCTATATCACAGTCCCTCCCTCCCCTCTGACACACACTTTGGTTCAAGGCAACTTGCTGGTTAGTGATGATGTTCTCATGTCAGCTATCTCAGCCTTCACCTCCATTGACCAGCCTATGTCCACCATGCAGACACCTATACAGGTAAAACAACACATTGTCACATTACACAGTAGATCTTGGCCTCTTGCCACATTATATGTATATAAGATATAAAGTGTATCAAGCTTTGACTTCATATCAACACGAACTAATACAATTTGCACTGCTATCTGCTAATCTTTGTGTTTTGTTTCCTGTATTGTAGAGTAACCTGAGCATGCACACAGCGGGTGTCTCCTACCTTCAGCATCACCATCACCACCATCATCATCACCATCAACAGCAGCAGTCCTCCCACTCCATGCCTTCCAGCCAGACACCAGCCCACCCACTACCAGCTGGACAGCCTGCCCAACAGCCACATTCATCACAAGTCCCAGTGAGCCACAGCAACTCAGTGGTTCAGGTGTATAGCACGCTGCCCCATATGGCCGGAGGTGGTGGTGCAGAAATCCACACCCTGGGTCCACAGCCTTTCCATCCTGTACAAGTGAGCACAGTTTGATGTTTGTTCTCTGTCTTCCAAGGCTGTCTGTGTATGAAGCACACAGAAAAAATAGGAAAGCTCTTTGAACATAATGGCTGAATGGTATATTAAATATACCCTTTTTATTTTAAAAATCCAAAACTCACAATGAAAATGAGTCAATGACAAAGCAGTGACGTGTGTTTGCGTAGGTGCCCAGTCAGTGTGTGGAGAGCCAGTCATTCACCACCCCTCCTGTGTACAGCCCTGGGAAGCAGGGCACGAAAACGAAGACCTGCAGCATCACCACCAGCCTAACAGAGTTGGGCGACTTTGAAAAGGTCATTATTCCCAAACGACCCAGAAGCAGCAAAAAAAGCCCTGATGGATCAACAGGTATATCTAATAAAGGCGTACATTTCACATCAATGTTGATGATGACTGTGTAATCAATTTTATCTCCCTAAAATTCACTCCTCAGCAGAGCAACTGAAGAGAAAGGGTTCAAAATTGAAGTGTAATTTCTGTGACAAGATCTTCTCAAAAAACTTTGACCTTCAGCAGCACATCAGAAGGTGAGTTTCTGGCCACCACAGTAGAATGTGTCCATCTACAACAAGAAAAAGTCTGTCCTCAACAAAGTCTGAGTCTTTCTTTCTTTTACAGCCACACAGGAGAGAAACCATTTCAGTGCATTGTCTGTGGCAGAGCCTTTGCCCAAAAGTCCAATGTGAAGAAACATATGCAGACGCACAAGGTTCCTGCAACAGATCAGTTTCTTTAAACACATTTTTTATTTCTGAATGCACAAATGATATAATAGACTCAACTGATATGCCATATACTGTTGTGAAATATATTTCTAAATGTATTCATCTGTCAGTTTAAACTTTGAATAGATTCCCTCAGTTTCCTCAGACAGGAAAGAATGTAGTATGACAACACAATGACCGTCTTTACCTATTAGGTGTGGCCCATGGGTGCGGCTAGCACGGTGTCCAGGTTACCAGTCACAGTCAAGGTGGTGCCACTGTCATCTAATGAGGAGGAGAGTGGAGGGGAGCAGCAACAGCAGCAAGGTGAACAAGAAGAGGAAGTGCCACAGCAGCAGAGCAGCCAAACACAGACAGAAGATGAAGCGTCTCAAACAGGTTGTGTTTTTGTTATGTTCATGCATTTTTGTTGTTAAAGTAATGTGATGGGTCCAGCCCTGACAGTAATTATTCATTATAGAATCTGCAGGGGATTTAGAGGAGTGTGCGACAGAGGCTCGGGCTGACGTGGAGGGCAGCCAAGGGGCAGCCATGCAGAACGGACATCCTCCTGCACAGGTGCAGCCTGACCAGAGCAAACAGTGCCAAGCTCAGACCAAACAAATTGTTGTGATAGACAGCTCCTACCAGTGCCAGTTTTGTGCCAGCAAGTTCAAGACCTATTTCCAACTTAAGTCCCACCTAACACAGCATAAAGCGGAACAGGTAGGTACTTATATTTGTTTCTTCTTCTAAAATTGGGTTTAGAGGCATCAATTTGCAGATTTATTTTTGAAGCTATGGACATGTTTTCATTCAACTTTCTTGCATAAAACCACTGCTTCTCTGTAGGTATATAAGTGTGTGCTGAAGTCCTGCTCCCAGACCTTCCAGAAGCTGGATCACTTTTTGGAGCACATCAGGACACACCAAGAGCAGCTGACTTACCGCTGCCACCTCTGCAGCAAAGTCTTCCCATCCCTGTTTGAACTGGGCGTTCACCAGTACTCTCACTGTTTCTGCCCACAGCAAAATACACGCAAAGAAACCAGTGTCTACAGGTCAGCAAATTAATTGTATCCAACATCATCTGTCCATCACTTCAGGCAACTGTTCCTCATTTTTGTTCCTGCACCATTTTGTGCACTTCCCTTCAGGTGTGTAAAATGTCAAAGCAGATATTCTACTCAGGAGGCACTGGAACAACATCTACTGACAGCCTCACACAGCTTTCCCTGCCCACACTGTCAGAAGGTACAGTCCTCAAACATGTGAACTCACAGATTATACTGCTTTGAAATTACAGTAGCTCTAAGGCGCCCATGCTTAATATATTCGCACATATATCATTTATAGTTCACTATCTGCGGTCTGAAGTCTAAGATCATTTTGAGACCTTGGTGATGTGTCTGTTTTCTTTCTTGCCATCAGGTTTTCCCGTGTGAACGATATTTCAGACGCCACCTTCCCACTCACGGTGTTGGAGGGAGGTTTAAATGTCAGATCTGCAAGAAGGCCTTCAAGACAGAGCACTACCTCAAACTGCACACACGCATTCACTCAGGTCTGAAAGATGTGAAGCAGTCAGTTGTTTGACTGTAGATTGTAACCTGTTGACGATGCAGTTTCTGTATTTACTACTTTTGGTATGTGTTGAGTCATGACAGCCGTCACTGGTCTGGTTTGTTAACCTGACCAGTGACGGCTGTCATGACTCAACACATACAAGTGGCAGTAGTACTCACATAATATTTATATATTTATCATCTTAAAGATATCTACGAAGTCATGAATCAAAGTAAAGATGTAAACTCTATTTTCAGGTGAAAAGCCATATAAATGCTCCCTCTGTGAGGCAACGTTCAACAGGAAGGACAAAGTGAAGCGGCACATGCTCATCCACGAACCTTTCAAGAAATACAAATGTCCCTTCAGGTAAGTTTACCGACTTACGGAGCTCATCTATGGTTTCCTTCTCGCACATGACTTTCATTTTGAATTGTGTTTAATTTTTCCTCGCTAGGACCCATGTAGGCTGCACCAAAGAATTCAACAGACCTGACAAACTCAAAGCCCATATTCTGTCACATTCTGGTGAGTGAAAAACAATACTTGCTTTTACTTAAGCAGAGATAATGTCATAGTTTGGAGACATTCTGCTAAATATGTGTGTAACTTTCCTTCCCACCAATTCTAACCTACTCCTTTTATCTCCAGGTATCAAACCCTACAAATGTTTATTTTGTCAGAAGGCGTTCAGCCGCAGAGCTCACATGCTGGAGCATCAGCAGTCCCACACAGATAATTACCGGTTTAGATGCTCCACCTGCAACAAGGGATTTACCAGACAGAGCTATTATAGAGATCACAAGTGCCCTGCAACAGGTAATGGGACAAGAACAGAAGCAGGGACTGGAGAGACAGAGGGAGACAAGGGTATAGGAGCGCTGATGCCAGAGGAGAAGGATGGAGAAGATGGCGGGGGAAGAAGGAGGTGGCTGAGAAAAGCAAAAAAGCCAGAGTATGGGAGAGATGACGGAGAGGAGGCAGAGAGCTCAAACTGTAGCCATGAGCAAGTGGACACACATGAGGAGGAGGAGCAAGAGGAAGAGGAAAGGACTGATGAGGATGCAATGGCTGCTGACCACGTTGGAGGGCAGGCAGAAAGAGAAGATGCGGAGCATGGTGGGATAGCAATTGAGCAGATTCAGAGCAATGACCAAAACTGTTTGCAGCAGCCATGTTTGTAGTTTTAATTATTATCATTGAAGAAACATTTCCTCAACCTGGACCAACACACATAATGTCAAAACGAAATCTAGGTATATAGGAGATGCTTTTATTAATTGTTTTAAATTAAAACTGTTAAATTATGTGGTGTCGTTTTACTCAGCAGATTATTTGCAGGATGTTATTGTTAAGGTCTGCTGTACAGTGTCACCAAGACAACCAGTGCAGTTTAGTGCAATTCACCACAATGTGAAATTTTAAAAAGCAAAAAACACTACAGGTGTATGTCAAAGTGTATTTGTATACATGTATGTGTATACTAAACTTGCATTTTCAGTAAAGATCCACCTCTGACACTTCAGTGAATCATTGTTAAATGTCTTTGTTGGTGAGTGTCACAGTTTTAAAAAAAAAGACAAATCTGGGTCTTAACTAAGTCTGATGTGTCTAATGATAACAGAGTTATAAAGCTGCTAAAAAGTGGATACCAGGCCAGACCTTGGTGTGAAGACAATGGAGTTGATAAGGAGCCTTCACACTATGGCAAAATATTAATATTTATAAACCCCCACATTTTAACTCTAAAATGGTTCATTCTCCAAATGCCCTTTACTGAACAGTGAGCTGGAAAAAATGAAACCAAAAGGAACTGAAAATAATACACATTTGTTCGTCCAAGTACGAACAGAAATAGTTTTGACTTAATTTATTAAGGTGACAATTTCTATATTACACATCTTTCATGTACATCAGAAATCAAACAGGGAAAAGAAAATATAGCGTAACCATAAACCTCTTATTAAAACCTCTCTTTTACAAAAGAAAATTAGTTGTTATTGACACCATTTACAACCTTTTCATGTACAGGAGAGTGACAGTGATATAGTTGACTTCAGTTAAGTCTAGAGAAAGTAAAAAGAGCAGTGAATTATGGTATTTACACATTTGCTTAACTACTATGTACGACCCAGAACACTACTCTGCATTATGGGTAAAGATCTGAGGTAAAAATGTAATTAGGCAACTAAACCAAGCAACTTTTCATTGATACATTTGTTATACTACACAGAACTGTGTCAGTTGTTGTCTTTTCAAAAGGCTAATGACAAGCACCAAAAGCTTTTTAAAAACCAAGGGTCTAGAATTAGTAACGCAGCCCCCACATGCTGGAAGAAAATCAAGTAGAAGCAGCTTTTTATTAGTAACCAAAAATCGACGTTTAGTGATTTTACTGTGAATACAGTTTGTTATCAGACCCGTCTTTTCTTGTGTTTCTTGGAGTTTCTCATTACTAATAGGTTACCGCACCCACCAGTGATGTATTTCACGCATATAAATGAGATTAATATCGCTCTGTGACCATTGATACCGTAGAAGATCCGAACCAATTATAGACTATATGGATTTGCTACTGGTAAAACATTGGGAAGTTTCCTTGCACCCAGATGTGTATAACCAATTAATTAAAATCCAAAATGAACATCATAGTAAGAACCTTTATCCTCACCACACCTTTCGAAATGAATGCATGCACATAGACTCTTTTACTGCAGGGGAATAAGATGAAAAGAATTCTGTTAGGAAGTGAAAAATACTTTGAGGTAAAAAATATGAAGGAAAAACTGGTGCAAAAAATGTCTTTTTCATTTTGTGGTTTGCTTTTGGGCACTGATGGAGTTACACTAAGATACTGACTGTCCATTAGCCTCACAGGCTACATGTGTACGAACAGCTACAGGAAGTGTCTTCTTGAATTCTGTCTGCATTCAACATGTCTGTTTTTATTTGGTTTCACTCAGAACTAGAGGCCTGACTTTTCCCAAGTACTGAACACACGGACTGATACCCTTAAAACACTTACTTCACCCCCCCATTGGATTTCTTCAGCACGAATAAGACCCATTCTACAAAATTAAACGAAATAAGGCATCTAAAGTTAACATTGCATTGAATAACTTAAGAGTCTCCCAGAGTAAATCTCGCAGTACAATGTCCAGCCCTATAAAACTAGGGAAAAATTAAGTTCTTCCATATATCCCACCACTATAAATAATGGAGGTTACAACACTTTTCACAATCTCAAAGTGGTCTGTAGGTCAATACTATAAACTCAGTAACCCACATGGTTCTTGTTATTCAGTTTACACAGGTTTTCCTCGTGCTCTTTAAAACATTATGATTGGTAATTTAGCATTACTTTAGTCATAAAATGCAGAATAACAGGGTGACAAATTTAAAGGTCAAGCTCAAAGTGGGTTCAACTCTTTCTAATGCTAAAACAACAAAGACTGATGTTTGGTAAAACATAACCATGTTTGAAAATAAATGCACCCTCATTTTTTATGAAACACAGACGCTTTGCCATCTAACTGATGCATTTCTGTTTATGGGGCACCTGTTTATTCATTCACAGTCATAATTGTGGGGGAGAGAAAACAACTGCGGATGTAAACAGATGTCGCTCACGGTGAGTTTTCAGGAACTCGTGCATCAATCTGATCACATTCTGAGACAGAGGAGCAGCTTCTATGTTTTGGTTTAAAAGAACAGAAAAGTCATCACATAACAATCAGGCTTTGGAAGATCTGCTGTGAGCATGGATGTGCACGGAAGACGCCAGTTCCCAAATCTCACCTCCTTTGCAATGACATGCAGTCTGGGAGAAGCACCCATTCAAGTATCATACAGGTGCATGCATGCATGAACTCAAACACACGGACGACCTCCCTTTATTTGAAAAGACTCCCTGATTTCAACAACTGTGATCTCGTACCCTCAGCCACGTCTCCTGCTTTACGCTCACTCCTGCCCAAAGCCTTCTGTCTCCTCTATGGCAAACATTAGTTTCTCCTTTAGCTGATCATAGCTCTTGTATGGTGGCAAGTCAAGCCTGTTAAAACTGAAAAAGAAAGACGGAGGAAATATATTTCAGTTCAACAGCTGATTCCACAATACTATAATTGTCTAATAATAGACAATAGTCTCCAATAACAGATTAGTTACTCTATGGGCAACTGTCAATGTCAACTTTAAGGTTTTGATTTACAATAAGTGATTCTATACGTGTTCTAATTACTCACCATGTGTGACTTCTGGGAAGCCAGTTTTCTTTTCCCACCTTCTCAATGCAGAACTTCTGCGGACCATTGCTTCCTGTAAAGTGAAGCTCGGGTCAGAATTGTTGTGGTTACAACCGTGACCAATGTGGCATTTTTAATAGACTGGGACATGTAATCAGGATGTATTGATGTCTCTCTCTGCAATATCAGACTGTGCTGTGACACAGCCACAAATCTGTAGGAATCCTGCTTTAACCAGAAAAAGGGTTCATCTAAGCCACATAACTAGTAAAACCGTACTACTACAAGTAGCAAATAGACATTTTAAAACTATACAGACAGATTATTAATAAAAATATCCAAAATCAATATAAAATATTGGTTACCCATAAGGTCAGCAAAGCCTCCGACAGGCAGGCGACAGGTACCGGTGACAAACTGCAGCAGCCTCATCCTCTTTTCATTGTCCATCTCCTTTATGAACTAAAAGAAATGGAGGCAAGATTTTAGATTTGAAAAATTATGAATGTGCTTCATCACGTTTTTAATATGCATTACAATATGCAACATACGAAACTCAAAGACACATAAGGCACCCTGCAACCTTCTGATTTAAAATTTCAAGGTGTATGTAAATCGTTCAAGACAATAGTTTGACACTCTCCACAACCCTGCTGAGATCGTCTGATCGTCTCACACTGACCTGCCAGAACCAGACAATCTGTTTGCTGTTTCGAGCATAGTGTCTGTAGATTGTGTTTCTCTGCCAGTCTCCAAGGTCTATTTCCTGCATGCCACACAGCATAACCTGTAACAAAACACAACATATAACTTCTCTAAGTAAAAAACTTATTAGGTCTGGCATAATAATAGAAATCAGTTCCTAGTTTATCTACCTCCAGCTCTTTAGCATCAAAATACTGCAGGTACTGCTGAGGAAGGACCTCGTTGAAGCCTTCAAAGAAAGCCTGAGTCTGCTCCTCCACTCCTCTAGACAATCTCCACTCTGCTACAAGCCTGTGAAGCGAAAGAAAGAAACAGTCACAAAACAATCAAACAGTAATACTGATCTAGGAACTACTTTGTGTATATATTATGTCTGGAATAAGAAAGTCGTCCCACCTGATGTATTCCTCTTTGTTCTCCTCAGTGACTTGGATGTCTCCTCCTCCAGGTTTCAGCTCATGAGTGGTGATTTCCCCCAGAATGTCTTTGTCAACACAGAAGAACATCTCAAGCCCACACTCTTCAATGTCGTTATCCCTGGAGAAAAACACACAAACTGTCACAGCAGCAGGCACATCTACTTACTTAACACAATAAAATAAATCCCAAAACAAACATTACTGAAAGATAAAAATTCAGCCAGTTTTTTACTATCAAAGTAAAGTCTGTCAACTACCCTTCAAGTAGTTCTGTGTACTCACTTGATCCACATGAGAGAGTTGTAAAACTCTGGGTCTATTGACTCCAGGTCTTTGAGGGCCAATGGTTTGTTTAAAATGCGCTTGTAAAATGGCAGTGAGAATCCAGTGTCGATAAACTTGCCATGAAAAAGAGCCTGTGAACACAAACAAATTACGACAAAATTATTTACTTACTAAAACTAGTACAGAAAACTAACATTCTTAACTTAAACTATACATTTTTTGATGACACTGCTTGAAAATTTAAAATGCAAAATGTAGTAATGACAAACCATGGCAATGAAGCGTCCTATAAACTTGAAATATTTGAGGTGATCAGGGTTGATGTAGGAGGCTGGGTTGATCTGGAGACTGTAGTTATCTTTACCAGCATATTCAAACAGGCAGTACATGGGGTTTAAAACCTCGTGGGACAAGAGGAAGAACCACTCCCTGGAGAAGAGGAGACGACACAAGTGAGGAAGAGACAAACTGGCTACGCAAGTATTCAGAGAAAACTTTTCTTTATATGCTTGACAACATTTTTACAACCATTTATGTGCAGCTATTCTCTAACTTACCTGGCAACGCCTCCATAATCAAGACCTTCTTCACCTGGGAAAATGATCCACAGCCTCCTTCGCAGGTCTGGTGCATTAAAGCTCATTATCTAAAATAACAAATGCGTTGACAGATTAGTAATATAATCTGTGCATTAAACAACAGAAATCATATTCAGCAAACATCTCAAGGTAGAACACTTCCAAGCCAAGTTTGTCACTGCCATAAAGCACGCCTTCATAATTTCCTAAACTGAAACAAAATTAAATGTCTGACACAAGACACCAAATTTGCATAAAGTTAGCGATGACAACCACGTCTATACAGAAAATAAATAACAAACAAGCACAGGTTTCTTTTCTTACAACACTTTTTTCTGCCGCGTTTCCTGTTCAGTACTTTTTAAGCCGAGCTAAGTTATAAATAAATCCAAATTAACCTACATAGCTCTCAGCAGTACAGTTCAGAGTGCAGATCGTTTGTGTTGTGTGAAGGGACTGTAGCTGTGTCAGTTTACCTGTTGAAAGGAATCTTCAAACAGGGTTTTTCTGGTTACAGTGATCTTGATGTGCTGAGGCAACACAAGTTGCTAGAGAGTAGGGAAAACAGCAGAAACAGTCAGAAGTCAAACGTGCTGTTGGTTGTAATAGACCATGAACCATGATAGAAATTAAGCATTATGTGAAAGACATCCACCAACGGTCAATATAGACCATTAGCAACAGAAGACAAGATCAAAATTACATAAACCGTTTGCCCTAAGCAAACCTCACACACTCCTTTTGCAAGGTTTGCCAGTAAACGTTTGGTCTTGGTGTAGTCTTTATTGTTTACTATGATACACAGGCATTTATGACAGTTATGAAAGTTTACTTAACAACGATTAACCATTTCAACAGCACGCCCAAAATAAACTCTTACCTGGCACCAGGACCTGAAGTACTGAACTTTGGCTTTAAAGTCTCGAACATATGTGATCTCAGGTCCATTTTCCCTGTGAGGGGAAAAAAAAGCAGTCACTCTAATATGTTCTAATATTTAGAAGCAAATTAAAATTTTTAACTAACTGACTTCTCCTGTAGTTGATATAGTTTTTAAGAAAACTTCAACACCCAGCTCTTGTAACAGTGTACTGTAAATTTGTTGGGGTTAAGCTTCTGACAGCTCACCAAACTGGTTTTTCCATCGCTGGGACCCAACAAAATGTTAAGTTCACCACAATTCATGATCATGAGTTGAATGTTTTATGTGTGACAGTCATAGAACATAAAAAAAAAAGTGTCTACACGACACATTAATCACATCAGGATAAGGCGTCACAACTCTAATAATAGAAAATACAATGGTGAAAGCGACACTGATCTACATGTCAAATACATGCTACACTAACAAAGATGTAAAAATATAAAGCATCTGCCAGCCAAAACGTCACTTTCAGGAATGAAGGACACATCAGTATGTTGACATGGGAGGTAAACTGTAGTGCATTTTAGTTGAGGTACATTTTTCTATTGAGCTCCTGAACCATAATCCTTTAGTTTAGCCTCCAGCAAGATAGTGAGACATTGTCTTAATACAGCATTTTGTTTGTGTGTGCACTCTCTGTAAACTGGATTCATCAGCTTTGCCCTGTTGATGTTTCCAAATTTCTCAGAATGCTTTTATAAAAACAAGAAACCTATTTGTTTATAAAAAAACACAAGAGTAAATGTCTGCTGCTTCTTACAATGATGAAATGACCACAGGCTTTGTTCTTAAGCACAAAGTAGAGTAACTAATCTTACAAATAACTATTATTATTATTATTATTATGATATCTTTATTTTTAATCAAAGCAGAAGATGAAGGTTAACAATAATATGTTGAGGACATACAGTGATGATTTTCCAGTGCGAGGGTCGATGTAGGTGGTGGTTCTCCTGGTGTGGTCTACAAAGTAAGGAGTGCCGTCTACAGTGAACCGCATTTCCCAGCCTTCTGGAAGAGGCTTCTCATTCAGCAGTCTAAAAAAAAAAATGGTGCTTAGAGTGAATATTTTCATACAAATACTTGTCATATACACCCGTAGAGCATTTACATGTCCATCTGATACAGTGCAACACGCAAACACACACAAACTAACCCCTGTGTTCGTGGGTCCTCCCACTGTGTTGACCGCGTTGGGTGATGTACAAAATAAACTCTGCCATTACCGTCTGTTCTCTTCTCTAAAAGACAGAAAAGTAGGAATAATGTCCATTTGAAGCATCTCTGGATTTTACTGTGTTGTTTGTTGTTATTATAAAATATCAAGTAGGTCAACCATAACCATAACTGAGGTGCTGATTAGAGAGGTAAACACTGAAAGTTAAACATTGTGAGCAAGCAAACATCTTCAGCAAGTTCTTTCAAGACTAGTGATGTTTGTGTTAGGCATGAGATGAATACTGAACGTATACTTTCACAAATTAAGCGATGTCTCAGAAACATATTTCAGTTGAAAAGCTGTAAAGATCTTACCCCATCCTGCTGGCAGAGGGCCGAGAGGATCAATCTCCTTATTCTGAGCGGCTGAAGCCTGATCTTGCTGCTACACATCAGATAATCACAACAGGTCACATTAATCAAATGTCATGTATATAGAAAACATTAGAATCAAGCTCTAGACATTTAAGCAAATTTGTTGATAACATTATTAAAAAACAAACATATTTTTGATCTAGTCTAGTCAATGTGTTGTGACGGACACTGATAAACGTAATCAACAAGCAGTGGGAGACGTCTACATTTAAACACATGGAAATATAACACTTCTATTTTGCCATGACCACATCCCGGTATACTACCAACCACATCAGCCCACTGTCGCATGAGAGAGGCAGTCTCACCCCAACTATGAACCTCTGGTTAAACTGCTGCATGGCGCCCTGCAGCTGGCTGCGGTGGTGCTGCCATTGCTCGTAGTACCGCATCGTCTCCATCGTGGGGCGTTGCCAGGTGGTTGTGCGTGCGATGTGGTCAACAAAGTAGGCCCGTCCCAGCTGGTCAACACGACGCTCCCAGCTACAGACCAGTGAATGGAGAGCACAATGGAAGTTTAACCAAGTGATCAATAGAATCTATTTTGATTTCAAATCTACATTTAGTGTGTGGCCTTATAAAAAACTGCAGCCCTGACACAGACGTCAAACCTGGTAGAGCAAAGCTTAAAAGCATAAATACCTTAGCTAAAGTCAAACTACAGTGAAGTGAATGAACCAGTCACAGGATCTAAGCCTCTGTTGAACTCATATTACACATTTACTTATAGAATCACAAAATCTGTTGTCTACATATTTACTTTTGAACTCATACTCTGCCAGTTTACAGTAAGTCTCTCTTTAGAGTGAGAATATGCAGTGACTAACTATGTTGTTGTGACCTACAGTTGCAGAAACTGTAATGAAATGAGCTGCTACATCACTTACCAACGTACCAATCTACAAAATTAGTTTAAGATAACCTATAGTTTCCCAGTAAACAACATAATGTTTACTAGTGTTTTTCACTGGGTTTCGTGTGTTGTTCTGGCCTGACAGGTGTGCCACCTGATAAAAGGCTTCAATGTTTTAAAAACAGTCTGCCCTTGATAGATGCAGTGCTGTATTTCCTTTGTTACCACCAAAAACTGTGGAACAATAACAACAGTCACATGTAAGTACATATTCTTCTGTGTCTTCGCTGGTAGAGAATGAGATAAAAACAAAATGGAAACACGTCACAGTTAGCACACTGCTAGCAAACACACTTTCCTAGATAGATGAATCACTCTTTAAACCTTGAAGAAAAGTGTAACTATACAATTGTTTATCTGAGAAGGATCCAATGAGAAGGACTTTGTACCCAGGAGGTAGTGGTTCAGGGCGTTCCCACGTTGTTTTCTTTTCTATGTGATCAACAAAATACATCCTGCCGTTCTGATCTACCCTCTGCTCCCACCTGGACAAAATAGCGACAATTAGAGTTTAAGAAAGTTGGCAACGAGGCACAACTTCATCTTTTCATGTCACCTATAGATTGTAAACAGCTATGCAAATAGTCAGTAAACATGACAACAATATAATAAGTCAGAGAGGCATTTGGGCAAATACGGTGATAAACATGAGATATGGCACGAAAAGAAACACAGATGGTAGAATGTCTTAGAAATGTTAGAAATGTCCTTAATGACAGACAGATGTAATCAAATGTACATTTATTAGAAAATAAAAGCTAACCCATGGGGCAGCGGCCCAGCGTTAACTGCGGGAACCCTAGCGGTGGCGGTGCTGGCTGGCTGTCTGGTTGCTGTGGCTCCAGAGCTGGAGGTCGGTGTAGAGTTCCTGTCTGCACCTGATGATGGACTTGAATCTGGGGCTGACAAGGGTATTCGCACAGGTGTATCAGAACCTGACTGACCATTACTGCCATCAGCTGGTGCAGAGCCATTGCTGGAGGATGCTGAGGACAGAATGTGAAATTATTGGATATATAATTTCTTCATGGTGGTGGCCATTTACAGTGAGTGCATTAAATCTAAATAAACCTCTGGCAGGAAGCAGCAAACTATATTTCTCTATTGTTTTAACTTGTGAAGAATAATTTAGAAGGAGACCACAGCAAAGTAAATGTCCGACCTGGTGAAGAAGTGGGCCTGCGGGGGGTTGGAGGAGGAGGTCTGGATGGTCTGGGTGGGCGGAGAGGCTTTGAGTTCCCTGATGATACTGAGGGAGACCCCGTGTTGTTCGCAGACCTCTGTATACTGGGAGAAGACCTGTGCTCTACAGTGTCCACAGCTGGAGAACTGTCTCGACTGCGCCTGTGCAGAGGTTGGGAGGACGCAGATAAACAAAGCAGGAAAAAAAGATAGAAACTAGAAACATGACACGAGGGAAATTAATTATATGGGTTCTGCACCTTAAGGAAGGATCACCATTTGGCTGCAATTCCCCATTTGATGTGCCTAAAACAGAAACAAACAAACAAGGCCAAAAAAAACACAGTGCTCTCAAAAAATCTGGGCAAACAATACAAATAAAAGCAATTTATGTTGTAACTATATCAGAACATGCCACATGCAACAACAAACTTAACTGTTAACCAGGCGCAGCAGAATAACTTCATTCAGAATAACTGAAATCTCAATCAAGTTAAACTCGAAAATAATAAGTGCTTCTTTTCTTTTAAACTCATTTCAGCTAGTGACTCTTCTGGGACTCACTGTGATGGTCGGCCTCAGCTGAGGCAAACATCTCGGGGTCGACACTCATGCCATCCAAGCAGACACAAAGATCCCCGACCGCATCTGACTGGTCTCCGTCTGCCCACAGCTGTAACGTCTGCACAATTTCAGCGACTAGGGGAGATGACAAAAACCATAATAATAACAACAATAATTAGATCTACTGTCATTCAGGATGATGGTTAATTCATGAAGGGCACATTAAACATCATCAAGTCTAGAAGATGTGTATTTAGTTCAGTCGTAGTTCATTTCACCAAACCTAATGGAACAGCAGTCTGTTGTGACACTGAACACCAATGACATGTGATTCACACAGAGAATAAATGCCAATTTGCTAAACAGTGTGCATGCATGTGGGGCTGAATGCATTCTTTATAAGAAAACTAAAACCTGCAGTCTCCTCAACAAAAGTAAAATGGTGTACTACTACTGATCCACTACTTGTCCATACAGACGTGACTATGTGTCTGGCTAAGCCACAGTGCTGAGGAAGATCGCTCAACAATACTGTGAGTACAGAAAAAAGACAATTTGTGGTACAGCTGTGTGTTTCACAGACTCACTTGTCATGTCGTTAGACTTGAGCGTGTCGCTGATGTCCAACGTGGCCATGCCCAGCAAAACATCTGACTTCAGGGTTTGGTGGCTCCACACTCGAAACACCAATTTGCTGAATGGGGTCACGATCCTATTAAAACAAAACAATGGATATATAGAATGTGAAGCCGATCGTCATCTGTTTTTTAAAGCAGGAACTAACTATCAAGACTTTACCAATATTTTATTCATGAAAAATATAAGCTCAATAACCTTTGAGTGAATGATGATTGCTCTTTTTAGGTTACATTTTATTCTCTAAATAAAAAAAATTTGACGTAATATACACATCCAATTTTCTAACCATTTACTGAAAGCAACAATTAAATTATGTCACACATAAAACATCATAAGGGTGCCACACAATAAAATACATAACGTCTAACATAATGTCTGTGTGAGCAAAGGTCTGTGAAGTGAAAACTCTGCACAACATCATAGAAAATTAGGTTTAAGAAGATTATCGGGCACCACTGTCTATTACATATCCTTATGACAACTGTTGTGCTGGTGCCTTCATCAGCCGCTAGAAAAGACATTTGTGAACAAACAGGCTCAGGCTGTATGAGACACAGATGTGGCTGAACTGAAGAGTGAACTTAAACACTGACAACACGTCATAAGAAGCGGGTAAAGCCAGCAGGACCTACACAGTGAGCGGCTGTTTCCATTTGGGGCTGTGGGTGTTGCTACATTTCTCTGTTTTCTTGGACTGCCCGTCGACTGTCACTTCCACATAAGGACTGGGACCAAACCAGTTTTTCTTGTTCTCTTTCAGTTTTGCTGACAGCACTGAAACAGAGGGCAGAGTAGAAACAATCGTATAACAGACAATTACTCATGGGAGTGCAGAGAAAAAGAGGGAAACAGTGACAAATGTTCAGAAACAAGAATGAGGGAACATGTCTGCAATTAAATCTGTATTTTAACACTTACAAGTGTTAAATACTGTACAGATGCAGCAAAAGCCCATCTGTGTTTCTCTTATTACTGAAACTGCAATTTCACATTCTTGAGTGAAGCAGCACCAGATGAACACCACCACACATCGTCACTGTGCCAAACACAGTACACAACAGATATTTTGACTCATCGCAGCAGGAAAAGCACAGGTGTCTCTTATGACATTGACAATGGCTCTGCGGTGTTTGCTTCGAGTAAGACGTGACAAAGAGGTGACTCAGTGAGCACAATGACGATTAAACACATACCAGTAATTTGCAGCTGTGCCTTCACAGGAAAACCATTGGAGGTGCCTGACTTGGATACTCCACTGGCCATGACATAGGGCTGAGAGGAAGGCCTGCAGCATAGAGACATCATCAGATCATTGGAGTAAGTATGATTGCATTATCGACAGTTTTCCATTAGGTGTTGTGCAGCACCCACACATAACACTTACTCATTATAAACTTTACAGAGACAGCCTACAGCAATGTGCGACAATCCTGTAATGTTGCCGACACAATCTCCTTGTTATCACCTTAAATTATGTCCTTGTTCATGTCTGTACTTGAAACCATTTGACTACATACTCTGACTACACGCTCTAATTTTACTTAAAGCCTTGAGCAGTTTTAATTCACAACATTATGCCTGGCTGTATTGGCAACTTAAGAAAAAACAAGAAAGACAGTCAAGTAGTCAGAGTCTTTTTCTCTTCTTCTTATGACCTCAGTTCCAGTAATGACATCAATAATGATGTTTGCAAGCTTCGTTGATATATCTTGATTGTAATTACTCTGATCAATTTGATAATTGTTTAAAATAATTACGCACTGAACAAATGGCCCCATGGAAGAACCCATATTCTCGTGCTAAACGTTTCCTTCTTCTGTATGAAGCCTGATTGGCATAAATGTTCCAGCACAGGTTCAAAGACTCTTAAATACACAGATCAGTGATACATCACTAATTTCAAACTGACTGGAGTCACCTGTTCATGAGGAGATGTCTGTTCATGAAATTTGATCATTAACATAATCAACAGCCCTGTCTCTTCTGCTTCATTTGGCTTCACTCAAAAAGATGTGAAAAATAGAGTATGACAGCTTGAAGCTACCTATCAGAAGTCAGCAAAACAAAACAAAAATACTTTGTTCGCTGTAGAAGAATTCAAGTTCAAACGATTCATTTTGTTCCTTATATTATTTGGCACAGGCCACCTGCATAGGTTATGACTTCACCGTACGTCTTCGCTGGAACGTACACATTTTAAAATGACCTGTGTGATTTTTGGGCACACTTTTATCATCCTACTGGGCTCTCCGACTCGCCCAACAACGTAGGTGTGTGTCTTTCCCTCTTCTTTGGGGACTACATTTGTCCACTATGTAATCCAGGTCCTTTGCACTAAAAAGATCAATGTGCAGATGAGAGTTGACCCAAATGCAAAACACACACATTTATCATAAAATGTGCTGATCTATTGACCAGCCAAGATCTCAAACCTGCATCATCAAGTGTTTGCATTTGAAACTACAATGAGAACAGATTTACTTAAGAAACATCACGGCAGTCAAGCTTTGCACTCACTTTGCTGACATCATTATGCGAAACACACATATGTTGTTTCAGTATAAAAGGTTATAAAGGGAGACAAAGGAAACACCTTCAGTTTACTACAGAATACAATGTGTGACTGCGTTTGTGCAAAAGAATATGGATAAATTTGTATTTATGCTTCTTTTATAACTAACTACACATTTTAACATTGCTTTAAACTCTTCAAGGACAGCGAAAGACCCAATGTTTATGCTTTTATTTCAGATCACTGGATCGCTTTCTTCACTGTTGCTGACAACATTGTTGCCTGGTGTTGGAGATAATTTTACATTTGAAGTCTAAAAGCAAATTAGTAAGCATAGGAAAATGTGAAATTAACCACAGAGCCCAAATTGAAATGTAGATAAATGACTGACATAAAATACATAAAATGCATAAAGTAAAATTTGGAACGTATGATAAGATAAGCAGAATTCTCAGGCATCAACTAGGACAGTTTTTATTCTTATACTTTGTTTATATTTTTATTTTTAAAGGGTTCAGTGCATTTAGAACCAGTTTACTTTACCTGGTCTCTCAATAGATATACTGGTAAATAGCACCAATAATGTCTATCTATGTCAATCTATTTGTATAAGGACAGATTTTAATCTTGCTACACTGCCCCACTGACAAGTAATTTAAAGGAAAGGAAAATACTGGCACAATATTTAGGTTACATAATGTTCCCTAAATGTGAGCTGTTACCTTCATGTCATAAAATATGTATGTTTCTCAGGCCCTTTCTCTTATGCAAATGGGAGAGAAGGAAAGAGTGAGCAGTTCCTGGTAGACTTTCACTTTGGCTACTGCTTTAGTCTTGGTCAATAATTAATTGCAACTGCTTACTTACTTGCAGACTTCTGAGCAAACCAATGGG
Source organism: Macropodus opercularis (assembly GCA_030770545.1). Classification (NCBI taxonomy): domain Eukaryota; kingdom Metazoa; phylum Chordata; class Actinopteri; order Anabantiformes; family Osphronemidae; genus Macropodus; species Macropodus opercularis. The sequence goes on along the minus strand of CM061095.1, from coordinate 7,983,812 downwards.
TGAGGGTGTTTACTAAGTAATAAAATTACCTATTATCACATATTTGTGTCAGATAAGTAATATCATCCACAGACCAGTAAATTGTGCTTAGTGCAGCTCTGAGGCATTCTGAATGACTGAGATCAAAATGCTACACATCCTTGATCATGCTGAACACATTTTATAAAGTTTTGTCCATTTATATATCCTAAACTACAGGTTAGACTTGTTGAATGTTAACGTCTTGTACTTGTTAACCCCTAGACCTGTAAATGTTTACACCAAGAACGCTGCATACCTCCAAACTATACCTTTAAGGTGACACAGTATTAGAATAAAATGACAAACTGGTCTGTTATGATGCAGTACAGAAAAAACAAACTAGGGAATTTGTGTCCTCTTTCCTCTTAATCAATTATGAATTTAAGAGAAGGAGCAAGGTTACATTTAAAGCCAATATATAAAACATGAATTCTAAATAGCTAGCTGAAATGTCCAGGAATATAATGGGTTGCTTCCAGTAATGTTCCAAAAACAGATACATAGTACAAATGTCATAACCAACCATATATTTAGAAAGAATTAAAACATGTCTTGTGCCATTCAATTCAAGATACTGTGGTGCAATATTTGGATTAATTATTAATTGTCAGAACACTTCCCATAATGCCATGATAACTCCAGGAAAGCAGAAGACGAGTAAGTAAGTCACAGTCACCTGATGACTAAATGACAATGGTAAGAAATCATTTTAGCAGCTGCGTGGGTCACAGACCAAGACATGTTTTCCCACTACAGTTTAAAAATATTTTACACCAAACTCCAATCTTAAAGTTAGTTAACACATGTAACTTTAAAATGGAATATCACTGGACAATAAATTGTTATTAATTGACAACCGGGTAGTATAATAACAACAATTATCTTAAATAGTTAAATAACTTAAATTACTAGTCTTAAATGAAATCAATTTTCATCCCATATTATTGCTTAATAGTAATCTCGTAAAGTTTATTTGCAGTTTACTTACATTGAATCTGTACATATTTGTAGATAATATTTTACATTTATGTAACGACACTGAGGAAGTGGACATCTGTGATTGTATGACAAGTACGTATGATTGAACCTACAACTGTTAATTATGTTGTCAACGGTTCTTTTCTTTTTTCTTTAAACTGTGTGTATTTAGGGCGTCAGACTTGAGTAACAACTTGAGTAACAACATTTGAGTGGTTCTTGTGCTTGTAGCTGAGTGAACGTTTGTGTTGCCTTAACAGTTTGTCAACTGTTTACTGGATTTGCAACCACTGTGGATGAGTGGGCAAACATTTTACACAACTTGGAGAACTCAAAACGTCTAATGTACAGTTTTTTTGTTAGAGTCACTAGTCTCCATGCAGCTTGATATGCTGTTTAGGTCTTCTTGAAACAATAACTTCATCGCTGTAGTTATTCTACTTGTAGCTACGACAACAATCTGGGGCTTTGTCTTCCATGACATTTAATGGGACAGAGCGTAAACACCAAGCTAGAACCTGAGAAAGGAAGTCTGGCGCAGCGTTGGTGCTCTCTACACGAAAATAAGCAGCGTTGGCTTTAGGAAGCTCGTATATTACACGACATGTCCATGACTTTTTGACTTTTATCCCCAATCGCTCTGTGGTGATATAAGATAGCACACGCTGGTACAGATTACATAATTTTACATAACATAACGTGCTAAAGCTAATTTCGCTATCCGTATAATGGAGGACAGCGTGTCCTCGATATCCAACAAACGACGTGTAAGTTAATGTATATTTAGAGAAGCTATGTGGTAACATGACAACGTCACATTTTGAACAGCAGCTGTGACAACCTGCTGCTATCTGAAGCCGGCTAACTGCTAACCTACTAGCTCGAGACATCATAATGGCTGGCTGGAAATCCCAAAGTCCAAAGGCTATAAAATCGACAAACTGCGCTTTTGGAAAACGCACCAACGGATTTCTGTCACTTACTCGGATGCGAAGCTGGGGCGAAGAACCAAAGCGAAGCCGCTGGCGTGAATTCCCAGCCCCTTATCGTGCAGGATGTTTGGGTTTCAGTGGGGACTTCACTTCAAGGAAGCAGAAACTTCCACCATCTTCGTATGCTCGCGTCACGTGACCGAAACAAGGTGCGGCGCACGCGACTCTCCCTTTCCCCTGTGATTGGACCAGAGTTGAAGCACGATGGACCAATGGGCGACAAGTAAACACACTGACGCGTTTAGGAACTACAAAAAATAAAATAATAAAACATTAGATGTGTTTAATTACTTCGTGTTTCAAACGAGCTATGTCATTTTATTATATTTTTATTTCATAAAATAGGAAAATAGAAAACAGTACACATTGTAGTGCATGTGTAATAAATCCCTACACGCTGGTGTTTGATTCAGTCGTTGGATTTGGACATTAATTTAAACTCCACCCATTCCGTAAAATAACGTTAAATTATTATTTCTAAATGCTTTGCAACCATTTCAGACTGAATAGGTGAAGTGGGTTACGCAGCAACAGCAGATGGCATCGTTGCACTTTACTTTGAACAGCTCATCAATCTTCGCAATGCGCATTGACCATAGATGTTTTATGAGAATATATAAGGTAACAACTTCCTAATAAATAATTTTGTTTATAATTATTTATTAATAATTGTATATGTTATTAAAACTAATACTTATTAAAACAGTTTCCTGTTTGTGTTATAACCAATAAAACAAGCTATTTGAGCCATTATATTATTAGTAGCATGTCATTATGTGGACGGTTCTGACAAGAAGCTGAATTGCATAGTTTGCATATAGAAGATCTATTAAAAAAAATTATATATATAGAAATGTAATCCAAAATAGAGTGACAACCACTACAAAATGAGTTACACGACTAGTGTACTGCCAATAAAATATACTAGGTGCATTCAGTTACCTATTAACCAAGAAACAACGTCAGAGGGATGTTTTATTTTGAAAGTTGTAACAGGAAAACATGTGTTCTGTGCCCAGCTTGATGGCTGTGGAGTGCTTGGGGTTGGTCAGTGTTGATAGAAGGGCAACATGAGTTGCTTCTCTGCCCCGATCATACAAGCATGGGGAAATTTGGAGGAAAAATCAGATTGGCAACACTTTCACTGAAAAGGTAAGCCAGCAATCTCTGTTTCTAAATACCCTCCAGGCTTGAGTTATTATTGGGATGTGTCTTAGGGGGTTCAGTTGAATGTGGAGAGGTGAAATGTGTCCATACATTTTGTGTTGTTTGAAAAGAAACAAACTATACCAATGCATTAAATTGTAAACAAAAAAACTGGTGACCTAAATATATTCTAAGAAATGCAAGTCCATTACAAGATAAATGGTTTTAAGACCAAACAGCAATATCACATGACATGTTATCGCAGTAAAGGATAATTAGGCCACTTAAGTTAACCATTGATGAGCTCACAATAATAAATCCTGTTTCACCAAAATTAACAGGAACATCACAGTGATATTGTCATCTGCTGGGGTGTAAACCATATTACTGAGGATAACTGCAGGTTAAGGGAAGGTCACACCCTGGGCTGTTCCACCTCTGGTCTAGTTCAATCCTTAGCAGCATGTTATTAGGGATAGAAGTAGAACTGAAATGAATGATCACTTAATGCAACTGATAACCAAAAGAGAATAAGGCAGCATTGCTGGAATAATCATTTACTGGATCAGCAGAGCTCTGCTCAGTTAATCTATTATTACCTTCCAGTGACACAAAGAAAATAATAAAGTACATTTATTCAAATAATAAATACAAATTCGCTTCTATTTTTTTTTAATTTAAAGACATTACATCTTATTAGCTTTTGAAATGTAACACAAAACCTCAAAAAACATTTATTTGCAATGTGACAAAAGGTGATAAGGTCTGCAACTTTGATACAGGGTTCATTTTTCTCTAAGTACCGACAAAGGGTGACTTTAGTTACTGTTAGTAAATAATTGTTTGTCTAACATTTAACTAATTTCATTTTAGGATTCCTTTAAAACACAGGTGATTTTAGAGAATTTGCACTTGTTTACAAACCAGTTTAGTAGCTTAATCTCCATTAGTGAAACCCAAATTAATGGCTGTAAAATGTATCAAAGTATCAAATATAATATTAAGCATATATGCACGTGTGTTGTTTGATAATAAAACAGAGCAAATGAACAAAGAGACCCGATTCACATTTGACATTTGAGAGTTAAACAATCCTCATGAATGTATAGTTACAGTACACTAATATGTCCCGAACCTGTTCCCAGTTGACTGAATGTGCCTTGTTGTTTTCTTTTTTATTTGCATTTCTCCACTGTGATTTTCATTCAGTTTTACATACACATTAGCATTTACCAGTAAACAACGCACACTTGCAGGAGTTTGTTTTCAAGGTAATCATTTTTGTCCCTTGCTGTGTCTGAAACACATAGAAAAAGAAACCTAATCATGATCTGTGTTACATGTACACTTGCATATTGTCATATTTTATTGCTTGTATGTTGAAATGACACTCAGTAATATTGTTCTAACACCACTCTTAACCTTGTGCCTGCCTGTAGACATTTTTAAGGGATCTTTTCTTCATCAGCAGGGGCTATTTCTGTTAGTTTTGTGTGTTTCTATCTATAATTAGCTCCGTTGCAGTGTGCAGTGCCTTCAGGAATATCCTTTACCCCCTCCACTCAGTGCCAAGTTGTAATTCCCCTACCTAGGACATCAATGCCGAACCAGCTCTTAATTTGACTTTCGAAGGGCTCAACATAATTCCAGCAATTGCATTTGCTCGTGGGAAAGATTCACCCCCAGCCCACCAGTGTCCCAGCGTGTGTTTGACCGGAACAGCCTGCTCTTGCCAGACAGTTATCAGTATATTTATAGGTGTTTTTGGCTTTTGCTCTGGATCCCCCCCCCCATAACACAAACAAGCCAACAACCTTACACCCCCCCACAGCAGACTTGTGTGTATTTTAGGCTCAGTGATAGATAGCTGACATGTCAGGGATGCATACTGAGTGAATATTAAGAGCTGAGGTTGTAGTTAAAGTAATTTTTGTTACAAATAAAATGCTGTGTCGATGGCCATTTACCAGCGATGACACCAGATCACAGTAGCAACTGGCTTTAGAGGCTGAGTCATCAAGGTGAAGTTATATGAAGGAATAAATTTAAGGTCAGATCACAATAAACACGTCCAGTTTACCAAGAATTACATTAGAAGGGACTAAAACTAAAATCAGTCTCTCAGCAACTTAAAAACTGTGCTGTATTTGGTTTTAAATAATGTGGTTGTGTGCGTGATAGTTGTTATTAATTAATCTAGATGCTTTTTGTTATCTTGTGTATGTGCAATCTGATCTCCGGTCTCTTTGTCAAAGCAAGTCTAGATTTCAACTTTGTGGATAAATAAAGCTTAGAACAACAACCCATGATCTGCGTTAATACACAGGCTAGATAGATGTGCTTTCCTTGGGGCCCCAGTCGTGAATATTCAGCTTTCAAGTCCTACTTTCTCTGCTGTCTGTTTAATTCTGGTTCTTTGCACAGCCACAGAGCTTGTCCACTGGATGATCTTGCAGCAATGCGACATTTTACACAGATAGCCTAATGTCTAGAGGAACTATGGCACAGCATTTTTTTTACAGAACACAAATGAATACCAGGATCTTCAGAAATCCGCTTAATCTTCCTCATCAAATTTAAGAGACAAGGGGGATTAGATCATGTTTAACTATTGTGTCTAGGGAGCAACTCTTCCATGTGCTGTGCTGCATGTGCTGCAGGGACACAACATACAAAGCCGGAGAAGCTATTTTAAGGTCCCGCTATGGGAAAATAACCACGTCCAAAATCACTCAAACATGAATAGCTCAGTTTCTGTAAATCCCGGCTCTCGTATTTGATTTACAGGGTCAGACTGTGTGAAGAGCTCGCTCTCGACACAACTTAAGGCCACGCAAGCTCATTTTAACATCAGGGGCATACGGTGCTGCAAAGCACAGAACCCCAGAACCAAATGAGGGATGGGCCAAAATGCAACACTATATCTGATGTAGACCTCTGTCAAGATTAACTGGGGTACTGCATTCAAAACATTTGTTCTTTGAAGGTGCCTGCACATTTCTGGGCCTCATTTGACCTGTAATTGAACCTCTTGCATAACAGGCTCTTGGGTGTTTCTTGCTTTGTGACTCTCAGTGTGCATACGTGATCCATTTCAAAATAATAATCTAATTTCTAGCAACTGTTTCGGCTGTGGCCTGCTTCACCCCATGAAAGTCCCGTTCGTGTCCCTTTGTTTATGTGCAACAATGGCTTATTTTTAACCTGATGGGCTGTTTAAGCGTGTAGAGCAGAGCGAAGGGAGGAAGTGGTTGAAATAAGACAGAGGAAGACAATACAGCCTTAAACCTTCATCCTTCCTCCACACTCCTTCACTTACAAACAACCAACAGATGCCCAAATTAAACGCAGTTGTGGCTTTCATCCTATTGTATGTCATCCAGAGAAACCCAAACCCACAGTACGTAACTTTAGCTTGTGCCAGAATAAGTCGCAGCCATGCTCTGTTGTGAACTGCTGTACTCTGCCCAACACCTGAGTTTATTGTAGCTATAAAACTACTCGTGAGACTGCAGAAACTGAAAGTGAGAGCTTTCATACCTGAGGAAACTTTATAGCACACTACAAAATAAAAGCCGTTCACTCAGTTGTTACTGGAAGCAAAACGTAAGTTTGAACTTTCCCTTTTATTCTGTGCAGCTATGTTAGATGCAACTATTTGACAGATATAGACATTTTAAACATAGGGATGAAACCTACTCTAACGCCACCTCTGTGACCCCTCTACGCGGAGGCTAAATATGTGGAGACCACTTGAAGCACCCTGGCCTCTAAGTTGGGAAGCAGTGCACAGAATTGGCTCACTGTCCAGTGCAAAGTAGACGGGTCAGCTGTAGTGTAGCTATATATATATATATATATATATATATATAGAGATAGGGCTATTTCTCTATGGAGCAGCGCCTTTACATTTAGCCGATTATAATTCGGTAATTTATATAAGGTTGTTGTATTGGTGCTTTCCTTCCTTCATTTCCTTCCTGATATTGTTTCTGGTCAATATCTCATCAATACTCCCACTTGCAACACAACATGTAACAGTTCATCTGAGCTGAGTTTGTGTCGCTAACAGGAGGATTCACTCCGCTGCTGTTGTTGCTTGCTGTTTGAATCACGTGCTACATTTTTCCTGTTTATTTAAGCACTTGTTCTGTTCTCTCCTAAGCATTTTGGATTTTCAGCACTTCTCCAAACAACTGCATTCAATTACCTCATAGTCCCCGCACTAAACATTTCCCTGCAGCTAATATCAAATATACCTCCATGATAAGAACTCTAGAAGGGTAAAGCAAACAATCCTGTATTTTTTTAAAAGACATTCTTTTACTCCTGCTCATACTTCTGGTAATAAAGACTGCTGGGGTCAGGACTAAATCCTGTTTTACGTCACAGCAGCATCTGCAGCCCATTTCCCAGGGTGCAACGGCCAATAAACCTAAATCTGTTTCAGCAAAACAACAATATTTGGTTTTCCCATCGCTGGATCTGATGTCACATGGTCCCGTGAGAGAAGCATAAATCTGGACTTAAAAACATCTGACATGCAGACATGCCATGACATATGCAGCTATACAGTGATACCAAGTTGCAGATTTGAACTATCACATCCTCGTGAGACTACATTTCGTGGCCTTGCAGTGTCTCTCGCCTTTTGCCCCACTGAAAATCTAATTTTTCCCACTTTCCCATTAAAAATGTCAGCTATGCATCAATAGACAATTTTATGACAGATATTATATTACGGAGTGGTGATCTTTAAACTCAGGAAGGACATGAAAGGGTGGAACGCTGGCTATACACTACACTTGTTTTAAGTAAAGGTCTCATAGCCAGGAAAGCGCTTTCTAAATTATTGACACTGTTCTGCTGCTTTGTTGGCTGTTGCCAGGTGTGGTCTGAATGTGAGGCTGCATCCTAATGTGTCTCAGGATGAGTTGTTGAGAAATAAAACTCCTGTTTATATCAGACCAAAATGTTCTGACTTTCAGCAAGAACGCATTGTTCTGGTAAAAAAAACCACTCGGAGCCACTCTCTTCATGCTGCTTATAAGCCAGTCAAGAGAAATACTGATGGTTTAGTCCCTTCGCTTACAATACTGCTGACATTGTTTTGCCCTGTGATTCTTCAATTTCCTCAGTCGATGTTTGTCCCTCCTTAATCCAATTAAACCAGGCAATATTCACGTTTCATTGTTTGTCAGATATCATCATCATTACCTCAGTGCTTAGTTTCAGGTTTCACATTGCTTTCTGGAGGCTGATATGCGCGTTAAATGTGAGCAGAGAAAAAGGCAAAGGTAACAGCTGATGATTTTCTCCTGTATTCCCTTGTGTGGTCTTGATTTAGGGGTTTGTACACAGTGTGCTCCTTGCTTAGTTTTGGTTCTGCAGCTGCCTTTAGACACGTAAACCAAGCATTCCAGTTTTCCACTGTCTGCTCTCAGACATCTAAACATCAGACTGACCATTCCTTTCAAGGAATAGAATCAAGCTATTGGAAGGTGTATCAGCAAATGTAGCAATGATGAACTAATCTTGCATTATGTGTGTGTCACTGGTTGTGTTCTGCTTGTTCAGCGAAATGTTGCCTGCTGATGGTACTTTCAGTACATTACTGTCTTTTCACAAATGAATAGTGACAGTCTAGAAAGAGAAATACCCCAAGACAGAAACTCATTCCAAAAAAACTGCATTAAAGAGAGAAAATGAGAGGACAACACAGAACATGAGAGAAGATGTAAGAAGACGCTTAGAAGAATGATGCAGACACACGAGTGTCCACTAAATAAATGCAATGTATTTTACTGTAGGCTCACTTATATGCTAAAATCAAACACCTGAATACAGCAGGGAGGTTTCACTTGCATGATTCCCGGAAGACTAATACCAATGAAAGAGTTTGGCTACAGCTCACACATAGATTACATGTTGGTATCAGTGGCACACAGCAAGCATGCCAGGATATTATAAAATGTGTCCTTGAGTCTACAGTGTCCTGATCAGAGACAAAACATCACCACAGGCAACTATGTACATAACACATAGAAGGAAAGGCATCTGTTGTTCTTCCTGAATTGAAGTGTAATTATAGATGAGAGATTAGTTTGTGTGCCTGTGTATTGTCGTTGCATACACAAGTTTAAAACGCTCTGGACTGGGACAACTGCACAAACCAACACAGCAAGAAAAATAAAATGTCAAAAATCTCAAACAGAGCAATAAAGACTTGGACAAAAAGGATATTACTGCACTAAATGCACCGCAATCAATTATAAATGGTTACATTTAGAGGTGAAGAGTCTGCTCTTTAAGGGAGCTTTCAAAGATTCTAATTTCCAGAATAAACACTAAAATGATCAATAATTCAGCTTTAAACATATTGTAGATGGACAGTAGATCCAGTTATCCTGGCTGTACTGAGGCTGGAGAACATAACAACGACCTAACCCAGCAGATTAGTAAATGATTGAATTTCACTCTCCTTCCTACTTTTCTCTCCAGTTAATGACAATTAGCATTGTTATTGCAAAAGCAATAAACAAAACAAGGAGCGGGATCAAAAAATCTCATCTTTGTTTAAAGGCATCAGCCCCCCCCCCAAGCAGAACAGTTCCTTGACCCTTGTTTGGCCCATTAGAGCAAAACACTAAAGGGAACTAGTTGCTCTTTGCCTTAAGAGTAATAATAAACACAGATCTGCTACTCTGACCCTGAGTGGACAGTGGAGGATGGCGACTGCTGCAGAATGAACTTCCCGTCCGAATAGATGAGAAAATGTACACTGTAAACAAACATCCATGAGCATGTTGATGAAACCACGCACTCACAATAAAAATGTGGCTGAATCACACTGTTCACTTATGTTTCTACAAGCTTGAACTGCGGTTTCTGAAAAGGTTACGAACTCATTTTCAACATGTACAATAAACATAAACTGCACAATCGTCTTTGCCTTTTAGAGACATGTGGAGGACTCTGATATTCTCACTGGTCTTTGCTCTGGTGCTGGGAACAAACGTGAGTACCACGTCTCACGAGAACGCAGATTGTGTCCAATTGAGCATGGGGTCCTCTGAAGATTGGGACATATTGAAAATGTCACGTAAATGGCTTAAATAAAGGATGTTTTTGAATGACTCTGCTACACAGGTGTCCCAGCCTGAAGACGTGGGCTCTGTAGAGGCTGTTAATAATTCCCACAGTGAGCTAGACGGGGATTACAGCGACATATCGGCAGTCCTGGGAAAATCCAGGTGGCAGATCCTTGCTGCTCAGTTTGAGTGTTACCTCAAAATAATCCACGATCCACAGCATATAGAAGAAGGTAAAAAGAAAGTATTTAATCACAGCTCAAAGGCAACTGGACTTGCTGTTGTAGCGTGTAGTTGGTAGAAACACTGTACTAACGTTGTGCTAATCTGTATGTATAGGCCACTACATACATGTCTAGGTCTTTAATAAATGATGCATGTGACAGCAACTTTTTGAAAGGATTAATTTAATATTTTATTGTGTTGTGCTGCCTATTAACAGTTTCTGGTGTGAGCACACTCTAAGAGAGAAAGGGAGAGAGAGGAAGCGAGTCTGAAAGGAAGGAAACAGGCCTTTTGTCTCGTGTCGAGCGCCTGCTACTCCCCTTCACTACTTTTCTGCCATAGAAATCTTATTTTGTGCTCCATTTCCCAGCATGCCGCTGTGCAACATGGTTTCCTGCTTTCCGTCTATTGTCGACGCTATCTGCGTTTAGACGCACAGTTTATTTCAGCATTGCACCGTTTGAATACTGTACATACGTTATACGACTCGTCCTGGTGTAAGAATGTAAGCGTTCCCTAACTCTGTGATCCTCACTGTGATGTATATCAGAATGTGCTGATGAATGTGCTTTTATTCTGTATGTGTATGTGTATGTGTCCGACCTACGTTCATTCTCATGCGCTTACTGCCCTCTGCAGGTGTTTACTGTAACCGTACATGGGACGGCTGGCTGTGCTGGGGGGATTCAGCACCAGGAACTTCCATGCAGATGTGCCCTTCATACTATTTTGACTTTGACCCTGGTGGTGAGGCCTTGTGACACACTACTACGTACTTTACTATGATTTATTCTTTATTTGTGCACCGTATATTAGGTTGAAGTTACCTGTCTTCAACAGAGAAGGTTACCAAAGTCTGTAATCCTGATGGCCAGTGGTTCCACCACCCAGAAAGCAACCGGATCTGGTCTAACTACACCCAGTGTTCGTCCCACACTAAAGACAAACTCAAGGTAAACTAAGGCAAACTAGCTGAGCACATCACGCAGAACCAGGTTCAATCTGACTGGAATCAGATTTCTTCTAACTTTTACTATTTCCCCACAGTTTGCCCTCAGCCTCTACTACCTGGCCATGGTGGGTCATGGTCTTTCAATTGTTTCCCTGATCATCTGTCTGATCATCTTCTCTTACTTTAAGTAAGTCACAAGAGGTCTTTTTCAACACTTCCTGTAAATGTATGTTTTTGCTTCTGGTATACGATCAGAGAATAAGCACTGATGTTAATTATCCCTTATCGCTGCCTGTGTTCCAATCTAATAGGAGTCTTAGCTGCCAGCGTATCTCTCTGCACAAGAACATGTTTCTCTCCTTCATGTTGAACTCCATTGTGACATTAATGTGGCTCTCGCTTACAGCGGACAGCAACGGAGCTGTAAATACCAGCAACCCCGTGAGCGCCCGAGTTCTGTTTCATCTCACTGCACAAATGAATTTATGCTTGTATTAATAATACACTGTAATCCACAGCTTTGCGTATTAACCAAATGGGTGGTTTTCTCTTGTTGTTTAAATCATGGCAGGTGAGCTGTAAAATCCTGGCTGTGCTAACTCAGTATACTTCTACCTCCAACTATTTCTGGATGTTATGTGAAGGCATATACCTCCACACGCTCATCATAGTGGCCGTCTTTGTTGGGGAACAGCAGCTCTTCTGGTACTACGTCCTTGGATGGGGTGAGTCACAAGGCTCATTTCTCTAAACTGCTTCCATGTTATGGTCACATTCTTACTGAACATCATAGACTTCCCTAGTATGTGTCTAAACTATGAAGTGAAGACAAGTTAACACATTTAAGATGTGGGTCGGCTAATTTGTGTTTCTGCTCTGTGTTGTAAGGGTTTCCCATAATCCCTGCTGTCACGTACGCTGTGGCTCGAGGGCTCTTCTACAATGACAAGTAAGATGCTGCTGCTGGGACAATTACAGTAACTGCGCTGAGACTGATCTGGAACCTGCAGTAACTACAGACGGAGGCTTTTCCTTTCACTTTTTTTTTTGTTTTTGCAGATGTTGGGTCAGTTCAAACACCCTTTTGCTTTACATCGTCCATGGGCCCATTCATGTTGCACTACTTGTGAGTAATTAGTGATAGTGTATTACATGCTGTGCCACATAACCTGCCTTTACTTCATCTTTATTTATTATATATTATATTTACCCTATAATACTGTTACTGAACTGTCAACTAATTTTATCTGCCCAGGTGAACCTTTTCTTTCTTCTCAACATCGTCCGAGTTCTGATCACCAAGCTGAAGGAGACCCACTGCGCTGAGGCCATGGCCTACATGAAAGCAGTGAGAGCCACCCTCATCCTCATCCCTCTACTGGGAGTCCAGTATATCTTATTCCCCTGGAGGCCCGAGGGGCACATTAGCCGCAGCATCTTTGAATTCTGTATGAACATCTTCTCACATTTTCAGGTAACCTTAACAGCAAAACTGCACCTTAGCTGGAAACTCCTGAAGTTACAAGTTTTTGTCCTGCAAACTTTTGTATGAACATAAGATGAAGTAAAGATTCTACTTCAAACGCAGCTGATGGGAGCACAAAGGTTGTCTGTGGTTTCCTGTTAATGGAATAAACTGTGCTATCGGACCTCCTGCTTTTGGAAAATGAAGATTCTAGCAACTAGACAGAAGCCGTCAGTGTTTTCAAAAAGAATCATTGCAATTTTGGAATAATATACAATGAATAATACAGATTTATTCATACTTACAGGATACACTCACTGTATTTATGTTTAATCCGTTAATTTCTTCTGTTACTCGGCAGGGGCTCCTGGTGGCTGTTATATTTTGTTTCTGCAATGCTGAGGTAAACCATTCTAACAATCTAAACTATTTTGAACAACTGTTTTGACTAAAAGGTAGCACATATAATGTCAGTGTTCAACTGTTCCTAACTAGAGTTAACTAACAAAACAAAAGCTACCCCATAACCACATTTGTTGTGTTATTTGTTTTTATTATTATTATTATTATCTACTTGGCTGTTGCTGTGCAGGCTCAAACAGCACTGAAGAGGAAGTGGGCTCAGTGGAAATCTGCGTGGGGCAAAACCGGCTGGGGACAAACACCCATCTCCAACAACCACTTCAACTATCACAACAACTCTTCCATCACCGAAACCAGCCGCGCCACCGTCAGCTTGGAGCATCCTGCTGCCACTGCTGCACCTTCTGAGCAAAGCGAGAACTGCTACTTCCTGACTAAGGTGCACTGCAACGCCAGCGGACAGCAGAATAAGAGCAACGCGTACAGCAACGGAGCGGTGGACAACAAGATGGAGGCCACCGACACCTGACTGCGCAGTGACGGCGGCTGTGGCGACAGAGGAGAGGGTGCAGGTAGTTTTCTGTGGCAGTGCATCTGGACTCATGTGGACTGATGAAAGGAATACATTTATACTGTGTAATGGTTTCATGCTGTAACCAAGCTGTACTGTGCTCGTTGCTTTTGTCTACATCCTATTTCTGGAATGAAACCCACTTATGTTTGTTTTTTTGAGCATTACATTTAATGTTTGTTTTTCCTGTTGGTGACGAATGTTGAGAATCCCAAAACTGATATTTTGATATCACAAATACAGAATTGTGTGTTCGTGCATTCTGTTGCCTTATAAAGCCTCTGGGTTATAAACATTTATATTCTTTAGTTTTATAAAAATGTATGCTTTGATTTTAAGGCAAATGAAGAGGCATCATCGGAAACGTACACTTATGAGGGCTTCTGATGTTCATGCTTCATAAATACAGCTCACGCCCAGGTAATATAGCAGGTCTAATCTGTATTGAGTGTAATTCAACCTGAAGCACTTCCTGGAACTCTATTACGTTGTGCACATTATCGATTACACCTCTTCAGACTGGGAGCTATGAGCGCAGAAGGACAGGGCATGAACTGTCATCAATCTGAGAGTTGGTAGATTTAAGCAACACGCTTACGGCCCACAGGGAAACAGTGTGATGCTGATGATGTGTGTGAACAGTGTGTGGCGTGTGCGTGTGCACACATTAACGTCCACCATCTTCATTTTGTATTATGACATAATCTTAATTCTTAATAAAGCTTAAAGGGCATAATTAAGCATGGGACAATGTTACACTTTAGGAAAACGCTTTAGCGGACGTTACTGTACTAAAGATGTGTATAAATCATAAGAAGGCGTTTCTTCTAAACTCTAGAGTAACCTGCTGATAGCAGAGATTTTAATTCCATTATTGCTCTACGTAAGGAAAGATTGTATAGACAACACTTTAATATTATTGCTCTTGGTTTGTAAAGTTTTATACCAGTAAAACTCAGATTTGTCTGTTTTGCTGTATTGTTGCCTGATGCAACTTGTCTAATTTAATTGAATTAATTTATACTGACAGACTACAGTATCTGTACTTTTTCAGTTTCCGCTGGAACACTGACCAAGCCTGGGAGCCCGCGGCGTGTTTTGGGTTTGGCATCTGCACAGAACACACACGTCCCAGCGTGGTTACGGCCGGGTACACGTATGCATGAGAAATAATCTACTGTACCTGTTTGAGAAGGCTCTGAAGAGTGGGAGCTCATTCTGCCCAGACGTCCATTGTAGCCCTGCACACGAAGCATTGATAAACATGGTCATATTTAAGACATTTGAGGACATTCCAATAACAAAGAAATTTCAACTTAAGCATATTATGGTATATACATAATTTCTGTTTTCAATGCTGCCATTACTACATGGAAATAAAATCTTTTAACAGCCATAGTGAGATACCTACACTAGTGATTTGCCAGAGCTGATGAATAACATACTCACAGTATTATGCTGTAACTCAGTCACATTTATGTTTATTGCTCTGCTCTTGTACATTAAACATCCTTCTTTTATGAATATATCTTTTCAATCTATAAAACATATGCACGTTAAAGAGAACAGAGGTCCCACCGAGATTTGAACTCGGATCGCTGGATTCAAAGTCCAAAGTGCTAACCATTACACCATGGGACCACACACACACTCTTGTGCGTCTCATAAAGTGTATAATTCGAAGACGATGAATTATATCGTCAACTACATATTATAGCTTATAATAATTAAACCTTAGACCAGGGACCCAACACACTTCTTAGGTTTATTTACTTTAAACCTTAGAATGCAGACGCAGTACATTCGGCCGCGGTAGTGACATGGGTTAAAGCGCCCCCTGGTGGCGGACATCGACCCGGTCCTCAAGCCTCCAACAAGGAATATATCCGGTAGTACAGGATTCCCACCACAAGTCATAACTTCAATTCACTTTATTCAGGTCTGCTGTCCAATCACAATAGTTTCTTTGTACATTTATTAGCATTATGAACAGTATAAAGTTTTATGGACATGCATTTTTGAGTGTGTGTTCTAATTATGTTGTACTTAACTTGTACTTACTGTTGTATGTACTTAATTAGTACTTTATTTACAATGTCATAATATTGCTGAACATAACATAAATATTACATGCAGCATGCATTAATGAACAAAATTAAACTGCGCCTTTTTTCACGATGCATCATTTAAAAGTCATCCATCACTGGCCAGTAATGTCTCACATTCAAAACACTGCTCAAAAAAAAGACCAATAACAGTTACAGTTCTCTCTGTGATCTACCAGTCTTTAAGTAATCTAGTGGGGGGTGGGTTGAAATATACAGACGACCAATCCATAACATAACATTAACATGACATAACAAACCCTTGACAAATGGCATCAGTAGCAGTCTTTTGTTTGCAAAAACAACTAATGCTGCATAGAACATGGCAGGACCTCCCACAAACACCCTTTCGCCCCACACAAGAGATTTAAAATAAACCCAATTAGACAAAATAGCAGCAAAAATTTCAAAAGATGTCTGTGACCTAAGGTTTTGGATGTGAGTGACCTGAGATCAACTTTCTTTAAGAGCAGAACATGAGTGAGACTTAATGGCACTTATGAACGTTCAAAGTACTGATTAATGCTGACTAACGCACAACACAGTGTGACTGATATAGACACTGTACAAACATATTAATAAACGTGTATAGGGATGGATATGATTTCAAGGTTTTGTCAGTATCACACTACGCTAAATGAAACCACTTGTAGGAACAGCATTATGACTGTAGTCAGGAGATTAAGGGCTGTTACCAGCACAGCGTGTTTTTTGACTTGTTCAAAAAACACTTACGATGATTGCTTAAACACAATCGGCTTGCACAGTGTAAGGCATTTACAAAAATAGTGCTGTGTTCAAATAACTGTGTTCAAATAACCGGACAAAATGGCCAATTTAAGTCACGTCATAAAGACAAAAAGGCAACAAAGCCACTGTAAGAGAAACCTCAGCCACCGCTGCTGGGTCAGTCGAATGCTAATCAGTGTGTATGCGAAAGAGCGTAACAGGCATTATCATCTACTGTAATTTGTATGAAAAAGAGACATACATTAAGGGTTTTCATTTTTTAAAAAAAACTTAATAGATTAGATTTAGTATTTTAAAGCATTAATCAACTGAGAACAGATGCTTAACTTTAAGGACGAGTTAAAGCTAAAATGAGGTCGTACAGCACCAAGCGATGACTAATACATAACTATGTTCTAACTAGTGTTTAGTGGGTAATGAAGCAGTGAGAGCTTCGTGAATCCAGCACATTATGACACCACCACAAATCAAAAAACACTTTAGCAAACATACTGTTTGTAACGTTTAAAACATAAAAAAAAAAAAAAACATCTAGTAAAGAAGAACTAGCGCTTAATCACGCTTAAAACTGTACCACCAGTCAGCTGAATATTTTATTAACTGTTCCCACTTCTTCTGAAATGGACATAAAACAGCATGTAACAATATTACTAATAATATAAAGTATACAACCGCAACTAGTACCATTCCATTTAAATTAAATTATAAGGATTGTGCAAGTATATATAAAAGCTTTCACCCATTTCTTAAGTGGAGAAAAAGGCAAATCTGTTACATTTCCTGAACATTTACATTGGTGAAGCAAGTACAAATAGTGCAAGTGTTAATTATTAATGCATACTTCATGTAAGATCAGACCTCTCTCCAGCTGACGTGCAATGTGAATATCAGACGAGTTCAGTGGAGGCTGAAAAAGACGACAAAAAACTAAACTAACAATGAAACGAAGTATAACAGATTGCGTGTTGATGTTGTACCACACTGTACTGGAGATTTGCTCTACGAATGTATGGGTCAGCAGAACATACTGTAGCTAGTAATGAACATAGGCTGATATAGTGGAGTTGAAAGTGGTGCTACAACCTCATTTGGATTTTAAAAATCATGACACAGATTTAAAGAAGCATCCACACTGATTTCTTATTCTGTAAGCACTGTTTACCCATCAGACTGTTTCACGGGGTACCCGTAGGCAAGTGTGCTTTAAGTGTGGATTTTGTGTGTGTGTGTGTGTGTGTGTGTTTCCATCAACACCAGGGTTCACGCTGGGCTCTGCCTCGGGCCAAACTGTCTGCCCTCTGCCAGGCACTCTTCATCAGGGAGAGAGCCTCACCACAATGCTTCTGCACCGCTGGATCAGAAATGTCCCTGTGGGGAAGGTCAACCTGTGCAGTGAGGACGGGGGGGTTACCAGTTATCACAGATATCACCACACTGTTTTTAACCTACAATAATAACAGTCTAAATTATCTACAAACCTGGAAAATGTCTTTCCATGCATTGTCTAATACCGCTAGTAGTCGATCTCTTTCTTCACAGCAGCTGAAATACAAAACCCACGGAGGAAGGAACTGGGGCCGATCAGCTGAAAACTCCTACCCACAAAACAGAGGAGGATGGTGGGCAAAAAACAACAACAAAAACACAAAGTGAAGTCATGTTTACCCTTGGAGACAGAACAGAACTAATCCGAAAAAACTAATTTCCTGTTGGTAAACACGCTGCATTAGATGTTGTTTGTCCATGAGTATATGTAGGGAGCATGTGACCATATGTAGGGCCACCAACAGTAAAAGCTTGTCAGATAATCACTTACAACAACGCAGTACTCTTTGTCAGCCTCCAGGCTGACAGTGGTCACATCGTGAATATCAGCGCTGCCCAGTGAACGGAAGAAGCTTGTCTGACAGTCCTGATGGCAGGTTAGCAGCTTCTTGTCTGTCACCACTAGGCAGCATGGGATGCATGGGGTAGGGGCAACACCCTGGGGGATAATCTGAAGATAAGGTTGTAGTTTAGTTACACATTTCTTATATGAATTGAGCTGCAAGCTGTTTTCTGCATTGTTTTAAGAAAAAGGGAGATTAAGAGAAGTTGAGGAGCGAAATTGGACAGACAGCCAAATGCATGGTGCGCATGCACTGTCTGAGACTCCCACCCCTTTGGAGACGGACTGGCAGAGTAGCTGCATCCAGTCAGCCATCTCTTGTTCATTGTTGGCGCTGAGCTCCAGTGGGGGCCGCTCTGTCAGGATGACGTGAAAGGCATGAGGACGCTCGGTGCTGTTGGAGCGACGGCAACCACCACAGTCCTCACCTCTGAAATGCATATTAGTGAAAAGAACTTTAATCTAATTTTAAAGTATTCAGACCCTTTGAAATGGACAAAAAAACTATTGATTAATCACTTTTAGTCTGACAGGTCTTTTTCAAAAAAAGACATCTCGCAGTAAGAAAAGTGCAAATAAAATGATTGATTTTAGTTTCGTCTTTTTAGTTTAGTTTCTTTGGTTTTGTCTTTCTGGGACATGGGAACAAAACAAGGTCACTGCAAATTTTATTAGAAATGTTGGTGTTTTTGTTTTTGTCATTTTCATTTTCAGTCGGCTGAAGCTTACCCCATAGTAACTGACATTAGAGGAGTCACGTCTGTTCTTTCTGAATACAGGTAAAGAATTCCATTGCTGAAGGACAGAAAAATTTATTAATTTTTATTTATATCAAAATACATAATACATTAATTATTGTATAGAACAGAATACGCAGACATTAAATATTGGCAAATGAAGATACCTAATTTAAACAATTTTCATCTTGGTAGGAAGATGATTTCATAACCATAAGCCATCGGCAAACAATTCAATTTGATCAGACTGGAAGGGAAATCGCTGACCTGCCAAACTGAGCTCAGCAATATCAAAAGTGGTAAAGTAAATGTCCCTTCTAATATGTTATGATGCAAAAGATATTTTTAATAGTGTCAAGAAATGAATGTAACATGTATAATATTGAGCCTGGAACAGACTCAATGTACTTTAATATGAATAGAAAGTCACATGACGTGTATGTGTCTGTTACCTAAGGACAAGGTAGCAACTTTTCCACAGTTCTTTGCCCAGGTAGGTGCTTCCAGCCCGGTACTGCAGACACCCTTCCTTGGTGCTGGAGGGAATTCCAGGGTTTGGTGGGGCCCCTTTGGGTGACAAAGTCATGTCCATAGGATCCTCCCAGTGGACCAGTGAATAAAGCTTCATAGACACTTCATACACCTGAAATAACAAAACAGTCAAAGAATATGAAAGAGATATGAGACTACTTAACTTTTCCAAATTAAGTATTGAACAAAGCTACTATATCCATCCACTTCTTTACCTCACAGTGACACTCCTGGGAAACAAACTTAGTAAGAGCCAGTCTTTCCATGGTAGCGTCAGTCAGAACAGAGGGGTAAGGAGGCTCACGACAACCCTTCACCATGGTTGACTTGAGAACAGACAGGAACCATCTGATTTAACAAAGAGAATGCAATCTGATGAGGATGCATCAAGGATGATGATTCTTGTGCTCCGTATCACTTCATAAACTCAACAGAAATACTGATATGGTGTTCAAAAATTCAAAATTCAATTCAGTTAAATCTACAGGTGCAGACATATTCATGTCAAGCAGAATTAATATCTGATGCTCCCTATAGCTGAATTATCAGAACCATGCATGTATGTAATCAAGCATTACACTAGCCTGAAGAAACAACACACAAATATAAGGGTACACTCACAAAGTCAGTGACACATCAGCTGTGTCTAAAAGGAATTTTCTCCGTCTGTTGGTGCAAACCACCGTCACCGTCTGCTGGTCAAGGCCCACCTAAAGAAAAAGACATTAAAGTTGCTTTATGAGACGCATAACATTGCCCTCCATAAACGCCGCTGTCGAATTATTTGTGAATCTACATGGTTCATGCAGAACATGTCCCACAGGACACTTACTGAAAGATAGTCCAACTCATTGTAAGACACGGCATCTTCCACCGTGTATGGTTTTTCTGCTGCCCCTGGAGAATGCAAACATCATAATCTTATTTGTTCTAACTTCCTGGACCTGGTAAATAATGAGTTATAACTTTATACAACCCTCCCTTAACCATTACCATCTGCTACTTCTTTCTTAATTCTTTTGTTTTGCAAAGCTATTGCAGTTTTTTTAGCCACGTACCCTTTCTTAGCAGGTACATGTAACAGTCAGTCAGTAGTAGGTAAAGAGGCTGCAGGTCTCCCTCCATATGACCTGTACTCATCCTCACCATCTGGAAGCACAAAGACAAATTAATGATAAACATGGGTTTTAAACTGTTCTCTTCGTGAGTGGTGGGTTTTAGTGATTAGACAGCAAAACACAAAACAGTGTACCTACAACAAATACAGCACATGATTCTGATGTGAACAATGTTGTCATTTTAGAGTCAAATGCTAAATTGTAACCTGTGCTCAGCACGGACATCAAAAAGCCTTTTTTTGTTCAAAACTACTTGTGTCAAAACTAAAGCTAATAACAGACGGGCAGATTTAGGTAAGAACAGGGAACAGTATTTGGCAAACTAAGCCTTGCAACACTTCCACTGAGCAACAGTTTCCGAACCACTTCATCAAACAAGCTGCATCTACTTTTGACACTGAAGAACAGCACCAAAAGATGACATTGTCTTTCCAAATCCAGCCTAGGATTTTGACGTGACTGTATTATCACTAGCACAGATTTTAAACTAAAGCAATAAATGCAACGATTGACTTTCTTTGCGTTCACCTTGAAGAGCTGCTCCTCATTCTCTCTGAATACATGAATCATGAGAAGAAGCAAGTGATTGTTGTCCACCCTAAAGATTGAAAAGAAATGAAAATCAGACGCAAATTAAACAACAAGAGAACAGGTACTTTCTTCAGATGTCATACTTAAACTCGGCAGGGTGAGAACTTTCTGAGGAACTAAGCGTCTCCTCATCTTGTTCTGCTTCCTCATTCACTGCATTCTTCTCTGCTTTGTCTCCTTCTGCATCTTCCACCTGCGTCACGTCGTTGTCCTGTCCTGCTGCCGCTTTTGTTTCTCTTTCATCTTTAAGGCCACCTGAAAGAGTCTGCGACTGGCTATGCCCTGTAGAGTCATAGCAGCCACTACCTGTGGGAGAAGAGTCTGGACTGTTGGAGGTAAAGCAGTGCAAGTCTGTAGCCGGGGGAGAGGCCTGCAGGACATTGACGTCTGTGTCCACAGAGGAGCAAGGGATGTCTCTCTGGACTGGGTCAGGTGGCTTGCCCCCCGAGTCCTCTCGAAAGGGCTGCTGTGCAGGGGGCTCAGGGGCCTGGTTACTGTGCTCCCAGGTCTCCTCCCTATCTAAAGCCTCATTGAGCTTCTCCACAACATCACAGAGAGGTTGACCTACACTGTCCATGGACGTGTCTGTCATCTCTGGCAGCCGTAAGAGGCTTTCTACCCCATCTTCATCTCCTTCCTGTGCAACCCCTGATCCCACCCTGCTTCTCCTCAACTGTTCTTCACCATCCAGCTGAATGACAGTGCAGTTTAAGGAATCTAGATCCTCAGAGGCAAAAAGGCTGTTGTCTATTTCCATGTGCTCAGAAGAGATGGAGTTATGGATGCTGCTGCTGGAATCTGTGGAGCCCTTGCCACGTCGTTTTTTGGCTGTTTTTCTCCTTCTGGCCATCCTGAAAGGACACAGAGCTTAGCTTTTCAGGCATTGTAAATTAAACCATACAGTGCAACTGTCCCTATATTTACTGTACCTGATGACCTCGAGCTCATTACTGGTGGTCTCTGTGTCATCTCCATTGGTCGTAATATTGTGGTAGCTGGCCACATGTACTGGTGTGACGTCAGCTGAAGTGTTGGTGGTGTTGGTGTCAGAGTCCTCGTTGAACGGGTTATGCCTGGACGTGGGGCTGTGTGGAGGTTTAGGGTGGGTTGCTACTTTCACCTTGACTATTCCAGCAGGAAGGACCACTGTGTCACTGATGACAGTTTGCGGATCAGAGCCACTGGATCGTGGGCAGCTGGCTTGATCAGTCAAGTCACCTTCTGCCATAATAATCCACATGAAGACATCATATTAATGCAAATAATAAAGCAGTTAATGTCCTTCTGCATAGTGAGGCAATACACTGCGTTTTGGGCTTTGTCTTGCTGGTAAGTTGTGTACCACTTCTAACAGGGGCCTTGGTCCATTTTATTACCATTGGAAAGTTAAACCTGAGAGACAGTTTCACCAAAACTTTGTGTATTCCTTCGTCAGTATTGCACAATAAATGTTAGCGTGCTGCAGTTTTCTCTGGCGGAGAGACACCAAACAATGCATAAGACAGGAAGGCACAACAAGGCAATAGCTTCTTTTCTTTTTTTTTAAACAGTGACACAGACCTAGGTCAAACATTTCAACTGTGGTGTTCAAACTGAATGATTTAGACAAATGTTGTTGTTTTTTTAAATGAGCTAACATTATCCAGCCAGAAAATAAGGCTGGATAATTCTCCAGTACAACATTTGTGCAGAGATACTGCACAAAGGTGAATTTCCTGTTACACAACAGCTGAGTCAAACCGAGGCTGGTGCCACATACCAGGAGGAAAGGGCATCCCAATAAGAAAGGAGAAAACACAAACACACACATTACACACAGTACTGACACACTGGACAAAGTGAGTATCAGTTATGCCAGACACATTTTGCTGTGGTAAATAATAGAGCAGAGTGAGTGTAAGGATCATTCCCAAACTAAGTAACGCATGCAGAACAGTTCCAATCACTGGCGGAGCAAACTAACCAGTCAACTTATAGGGCATAATGAAGCTTTGTCTTTTTGCTTAATCCCTCATTGTAAACACATTCATTAATTAAAACACCTGGCATCACATTGCACCTTCTAATGTGTGGCAAAATGTTTACAATTCAGTTATCTTGGTTAAGTGTAGGAGAAACATTACACATTCCAATAATGGCGAGTATATATGGTTTACCATAATAAATTACTGATCCCTTATTAACCATCCACTCCACACAGTTGTCATAATCAGCTATAGTTTGCATATCAACGTGTTTGAGTGCTTAAGTCCTGACTAAAGTACCTCACATGTATCAAGTATAAATTGTGGAGAGGTCATGCCAGATATAAGCAAGGCAAAGAAAGAGGGATAGAAGTAATAAAAGGGCAGGGGGGTTGTTTGACTAATGTCCCACCTTCCCAGTCTGCACTTGGCAATGACTGCAACACGGGGAAGATGTCACCGAAATCATAATCTAAAAAAAGGAGGGATAACATTCAACATTAGAGAAATGGAATGAAGACAGTAAAGAGAAGACACAAAAAATAAAACATGACACGTGGTATATGACATAACTGAACTAATGGGGAAAAATAAATAGATGGGAAGTAAAAGAGGGGAACTTGACTCTTGTGAAGACCAACGAAGAAAATATCTGTCGAGTGTGGCAATCACCCAAATGGGAACATTCTATATTCATCAGCTTCTGCACAAACAAACAACCCATTTGACAAAATGCATTTTGGTGTAAGTGAGTCACAATCCCATTTCTGCTTCAGCGTGCCAGTGGCGTGACAACATTGTATGAATGCTAAAGCATGAGCGTGTACTACTACAGGGCCAGATTACATCATGAACAGTGGGACATTCCCTGCATAGTTATTCACCAGCAAATTAACATGATCAAATGTTGTATACAGCCAGAACAGGCAGAGGCAGCTGTCAGACAAGAGCTGTATGCAGCTCTGCTACAGCTAATAAGGTGAATCAGAGAATACAGGAGGGAGCTGGGACTATGCAGCGAATGAAAAATACAGTTAGAGAGTAACAGTTCGCCTTACCTTCACTAGAGGGCGCTATGGCACTGTCATCCCACTCCAGGTTTGTGGAGTATATGGAGGTGAAGGAGTGCAGGGATAAACTGTCTGAACTGGGCAGCCTTTCCTCAAAGTCCAGGAGATTCTGAGGCTTATAGTACTCCGGCATGTACGGAGCAACGTCTAGATAGGGCACATCCTGAACCAGTAGGACACAGCAACATTACAGACACGCTGCTTACATCTCAGAGCTAAAATTCTATTGATATTGGAAGGTAATAGTTTGCTAACCAGCTCCAGATCAAAGCGAATGAACTCTAGGCCAGACACCAATGTGAGGAAGAGTGTGAGGTGGTCATGGCTGCAAACTAGAGCATTTCTAGTGGAGAAAACAACAAAGCAAGATTCTTACGTTTCCAATTTTTTTTATGCCAGAGGTTGAATGTTTTTTTTCTTCTTTTTAACATTTAATTAATATCAGGATAACTGGATGACTTACTTGAAATAATATTTTTGCAGCAATCCTTGGTTCTCCTGGAAAAGGCGGAGGTAGCTCTCTAAAGAGCTCTCACTCAGTGCCAGGTATAACCATGCACGACCTACACGCAACAGAAGAGTTTCTCGGTTATATATCCCACTGAACAGTGACAGATGCTTTGCTCCTCAAGGCATTTGATTTGATTTGTAAGAAAGATGTCTCACTTCGCCCAAGGTTGGTTGCTATATGCTGAAGCTCATCTATCTGGCGTACGGCCTCTCTTCTGGTAAAGTGAAGGACCAGAACCCAATAGCCTGAAGAAATGTCCTGTAGCCTGCAATGTACAAAAGAGTTCATAGAACCACCAGCATGTAATAACACTAGAACTACTTTCGGTCATTTGAATAGTAATACAGGGGGAAATACTACGTAATCAATACTTATAGTCTACTTGAGGTGAAACACTATCAAACTGCTGAAGACGTATGTAGGATTTATAAAACAAACCAAATCCATAACTTTTCACTGTGGACCATTCACTAAGCTTCTTACCCGTACAGCAAAGCATGGTCAAGGTGTTCACAGAGGCGCTGTAGAACCCTGTCATGATTCCTAATAGCTGGAGTCTCATCTTCACAGGCTGCAAAGTAACTCTGCAACTGGAGAGGTAGAATTTCTATGTCACTATTTATTAAAAGACATCAGACTGATGACGCTACCTGAATAAGTGGATAAAGTTTTTAACATAACAAGAAAGAAGTGCAGTTCTCATGACTCAACACCTAGATAAGCTCACACAGACTTAAAATTGCATTTATTGAATAATTGATTTTCCAAACAATGCGGCTGGACTCATTACTTATCGTTTTACATGATCTGAAAAGTAATGTTACTATTTGCAACATGACACCCAAAGGCAAGGTTTAAAGTCAAGGTGGTAGTAGCATTTGTCCATTTGTGCAGCCTGCATGATGCAGTGTGCACAGTTACCTCTATGTGACCCTTATCCACAGCCGATCAGCCATTTGGCCATGGCGAACCGCTCTCGAAGGAAGTTGGTTTAAGAGCTTTTAGAGGCATGCAAATCCCACAAGCCAAACAAGATCTCTTTCAGGCTACGGTGACTTGTTAAAATTGATGATGAATTAATTGCATTATTTTGGACCCTTGCTTTCAGCAAATGGAGCACTGGCTCATTTATCCTTTATTTCCCCTCCAATCCAAAAACAGAAAAAAACTCTCCTTTCAACAGCAGTGTAAGGAAAGAATATACTTATACCTGAGAACATTTAAATATGTAGATGGGTTTGAAAAGTCATAACACGCCAGCAGAGGAGGAGCGAGAGGCAATGTTGTCTGTCGGGTTATGAGAAGTAGTTTGACAACACCGGACATAACTAGACAACCCGATCTAAATGAGTTCAACCTAAACGGAACTAAGACGTATTAGTTAATGGTGCAAACGTGTAAGTGATGATTACAGGTGTGTTTACAACACAGGGAGACTGGTGCCACTATTGATCATCATCTAAAAAAGAAAGCACGTCACGAGACCTACAAAACATGCATCATATTGGAGAAATAGTGTGTTTTAGGTTAAACGTTCAGGCGAGGCCCTTTCGACATAATGAGCTGGTAATGTCCCCCGACTTGAAAGTTGCCCTTTGTTGGCAGCCCATAGATAATCTAACAGTAGCCCCAGCACATGGAAACTCTTTAGTACTGTTATTACGTTTAGATGCGCCGATCTGTCGATGAGTGCTTACCTTCTTGACAGACATAGAAATGTTTTCCAAGATGCGATCCTTTACTTTGAGCTGGTCCATCCCTGGTCTGTTGGCAGCCTACAGCAGCCTGTCAGCTGACTCCAAAAGCGCCGCTCTTGTTTTGCTAGCGCTAGTGCCGCTCGCTTTTTATCTGGTTAGCTCGTTAACATCGCCGTATGCCGTTGGCTGATAGTAGCGGTGGCCGTTGTAAACGCCGAATTATACGACGCCGCTAATTCACAGCCGTCATGTTGTTACCGGTCAACCAGGGCGATGGTTCAGCCTCGGACCCCGGACGCAGTTTACACTAAGCTAGCTCCCCATTAGCCGTTAGTGGGCGGACTCTTTTAACGTTACGCATCCGGGAGGCGGACATGCGGCTACCGGTTAGCATGCGGCTACCGGTTAGCAACCTCTAGCCTAAGGATACCGTATAAAGTCATCGAAGCGTCGTTTCCACTCTAGTTTGTAAAATGTTTACTAGTGTAATTTTACTAATTATTTCGTTACATTAACCCAATGGTTGGCAGCTCTAAGTCGGAACCGCCCCTTCAGGGTTACGTCATCGACACTCATCATATAGTGTATGTAAATAGGACTAATAAATAGAACGTCCAACCCTTGTACTTAAGGCCTTTGCATTTGATGATTACACTTTAATCAGTGTATGCTTTTGATCACAGGAGTCCTAGTAGATTACAAAACAAAAAGCACTGCACTTAAAATATCATCATCAGTTTCATCATCATTTAAATGTGTGACGCTTGATTCTAATCTGATCATGTCATGCTCTGCGTGTGGTTGGGCTGCACAGCTTCCTCCTGCCGTCCCGTGTGTGTGTCACTGGGTTCTTCTTTGCCATTTCCAATTTTTATCAGTTGCTTCCTAATCAATTTCAATTTATTTTATTAAAAACTATTTAACCAAATATGTTCATTACACTTGAAAGGGTTAGTCATTTTAAAATACATAACCCAAAGACATATTTTGCAAAATACCTCAAATTATTATAGCCAACTCCTAAATGTAGCACAGCAGTAGCTTATCAGAAGCTGTTGCTAATACACAATTATTCATGATCATTTATAGGTTTAAATGTCCATGTTATTATTCTGAGTTTAAAGCCTAAACATTATACATACTCTCACTACACATGTACAATAAAATTTTAGTCAAAAAAAGAAGGTACAGAACTTTCTGTTGGAATGTCAACAATTTATTGTTGAGATGACTCAAACTTAATCAAACACAATAAAAGTCAACAGCTGGCATGTTCAGTGCATGTAATGACCACATTATTCTGTCCTGAATGAGACAATAAGGGCACAATATTAATAATGTTTCCCGTGTTCCAAGGCAAGTTCTCTACCAAAGCAACTTTATACAAAACACTGAGAACATGTACAGGTCTTTAAATTTTCTTAAAGTAGAAAAAAACAAATCACTGAACTGCATTATGAGAAAATCAGCACCTCTTTTGGCCACCAGATGCCGATTAGTTGATGCTCCAATATCCAAACAGAAACCATAGTTTCACACCTGCAGTTCCTAATCCCCATCGGAGGATTCGAAACATTTATAATCCTGATTCCCTCGTCACCATCATTTGTTTGCATTAATCCGACTTCTCCTTTTCTTTCATGTGTAGGAAAACAATGCTGAAGACAAAGAGTCCGGTCATCATAGAGAACACGCTGGCATAGTATGGGAAGGCCGAGGGGATGAAGCGCTCATACTGAGTGTGCTGCAGAGGACGCACCGATACCTGTGGTAAAGAATTATCATTAAAGAACACATACACACATTTTTCATTTTATGATATAAACAAATGCATACCATTTCATTTATGTACTTATTTTCCTTTAACATTTTACATGCAAGGATATTTGCAAACTGTAACCACATTGTTGACTTGGGTATACACATTAACTTGCCTGAGTGGTGGAGTAGAGATGTGTGTAGCCCAGTCGGTTGTAGTCGACCTTGAACTGGAAGACTCCATAAACATCAGGTAGTTTGAACTGGACAGTGTATTTACCGCCTAAGGGATAGATGAGATAATGCAGATATAGCTTACAACTCAAATCCTGTAATTCAATCAATCATTGTAATTATTACTCCTTTTTTTATTTTATTTTTTTTTTTATTTAGCACAGCAACATACCATTTTTCTTAAGATACGTTCTGACGAAGGGATCAATCCTTACAAACTCGAGCTGAATATCATCTCCATCAAAAGGGACCCAGCGGCCCTCAGACAACATCTCAATGACAATGCTGTACTCCTGCATGAGCAAGTTTACACCAGTTCAGACATTCAAGTACAGATGCACAGCTCAACATTCAGGGTTATTATTAAGTCACTGAACTAATAAACTCACCACAAGGTCAGTGATGGTGTATGCTGCCGGAGGAGTGGTTTCTCCCACAGGGTGATGGGTAACAGCTCCCACCCTGAGGACTCCAGCTTCTTTGAACACCCACCGAGACAAAGCCTCAGCCAGCTCCTTGTTCCCTGTCTGCTCATACCTAACATAAAAATACAATAAGAAGAGCAGGGCTTCAACCACAGTAGACTCACAGACTGTTAGCATTAGCATGCAAAATATTAAAAAAAAAAAAAAAGATTTCCCCTCACGTAGTCATTCAGCAATTTGATTACAACATTTTCAATACACTAGAAGTGATTCTTTTGTGTGTCAAGAAGAGGATACTAATTTTCCACTCCTTCCTTTTTTTAGTTTTGTTAGATCAGACTCCATTTCAACAGCAAACTGTCTAAGTGCAAAAATATCAACCACAATGAAGCATAAAAGGCTTGACGGACATGTGCTTCACACACCACAGTTAATAAAAATGAGTTTACAATTAATAACAGAATCTGACAGGTAGTAAGAAGACAGATATGATGATGAACATTGATGCCCACCTCTGGGATCCAGGTGTGGCCTTTTGCACAGCAGAGTTAAAGAAGGCATCACTGAAGAAATCAAGTGAGCCACTGAAAACAACTCTGGCGTTGTTTCTGGCTTGAAGGCCAGCGATCAGGAGGGTGTTCTTGCCAACAGCGTGGGGATACTTAGTGAAAAGAGAGAAAAAACATTTAGTAAAATAAAATGTCAAGTAACCTTCTATTTTCACACTTGCATTACTTGTTTAGCTACAAACAGGGAAATTAAAATAAAATCAAAATTCAGGTAAACCACTTCTTTATGTTGGGATGTAATAGAAGCCTGAAACAGAGTACAGGTAATATGACTGTAATGCTACCTGAGAGATTGGTCTGTCAGGGAAAAAGGAGTAGGAGGTGGAAGAGCCAGTAAGGATGTCCAGGACAAGAGGGTTGTCTGGGTCTGCCACCATGCTGGAAGAACAGGACATGGCATGACTGAAAAGTATCTGATTTTAATATAATAATTAAGAATTAGCACAAACGATTATGTAAAATAGCTTGAAAATTTAAAAAAAAAAAAACTACGACAATTAACCAAAAACATTTAAGATTTCAAGATATATCTGTATCCTCCTAAAATCTGTAAATAATTCAGTGTTTCATACGACGAAAGAAGAACCGTTATCTCTTCCCAAATTGCTAGATTTTGTCCTCACCCAACTCCCTTGAATAAAACGGGTTTGTTTGTGGGTTTGCCAACAATGGTGGGAGCTTTCAGCAGGTTCTCTGGGCCAGCCACAATCAGGGTGTGCTGGAAACAAGACATATCAGATCCAAAGATTAGATTTCTAAAACATACAATGGGGTCTCTGTATTAAGCAAAACACAGGTTACCTCTCCAGGATCAGACACATCATAGTTGTGATGGTCAATTACTGCAGTCTTCTCCTCATCAAACTCAATGCCACACTCACTGCCCAGCTCCCTCAGAGGGTCGCCTGTGCAGGTTAAACAGGAAACAGGCATGAATTTCTGAATACAAAACTATTTTAGTAGACATGAAATGTTATTACAATCTGTTAAAAAAATTGCTGACCAATATCTGAACTGGCAGCAACCAGAACATTGCCTCCACCATCAATGAAGGATGTAATAGTCTCCACATTAATATTTCCTCCAAAGTCTGCAAATAACCAAAAATAATTATTTTTGCAGACATGTACATGGCAAACAGACGCAATACGATATTTACAACACTCAAAATAATTCTATTGTGAACTAAGAAACTCACCCTCAACTGATGGTGAAAAGATGATTAAATGGTCATAAAGAAATTGGCCATATTTGATCAGAGACAGAGAGGGATCATCAGCAGTCTTGAATGTCAGGTCGAAGCCACGATCTGAAAAAGACAGAAAGAAAAAAAGAAATAAGTCATCAATTACGGTAAACTGAGACACGTTGATGTTGCACTTTTGCAGTCACTTGCATTAAGGTCTTAAAGTACTGATGTCATAAATAATACAACTGTTAAAAACCTCAATTCAGTGACAAAAGACATAATAAACGTGTAACTACAAACAGCAGTAGTTACACAGTAAGTTATAAGCAGGAATTGGAGAACGATGTGTAAACTCATTGTATCAACAGTGGGCGTTGATACAACTAAATTCATGATTCAGAAAAAGCAGCAACATCACGTTATCAACTTTACTTAAATTTACTCAGTCAACCCTTGATTCAAGAGGCCTCCTGGAACTGTTCAAATGGAAAGGTTGTCACCAATCACAATTTATTTAGTGTAATAAAAGTTAAAAACACATTTATTAAATGCTGTGTAAATTAACATTCGGCGATGTACATAAATGTCTTAGTTAAAAAGCAATTAACTGCCATTAGCTAAAATGAAATATGGCGACACACTGAACGTATAGCTATGCTAACGTTAGCACAACTGCTATGGTGCATAAACATAAAATCCCAAATGTTCCTTATTATCTGCCAGCGAGCAGTTTGCAGTACAACAGAGATCTATACATGTTGGAAGAACAACATGTTAAAAAGTGCGAGTATCGCGCTTACCTGCAAGACTGCGGAAGAACATTGAATGAGTGTCTCTGATGTTGAGGTTGTCCAGAAGAACCAGCGTCTTACCGTCAGCCAGGGCACAATGCAACATTGAGGATAGCGACAGGAATAAAAACACACTACAGTCCACGAGTCTGAACCTCTTTTTGGTCCTCATATTGTTAGATGATGGAGAATCCGACCGGCTGATCTGCACGGCTGCTGTCAACGTCGCCATTTTGCTGCCGAAATAGACGTCAGCATTAGCGGCTAGCTTTAACTTTGACCCCGAGGTTGCAGCCAATCGTGGAGAAGAACGCGTCGCTGAGTTATGTATCCACCAATAGGATGACAGATACATTAAAAGCCAAAGAATCCCGGAAGAATACGAGGAGTGAAATCAATTCTTTTATACTTTTTGAAATAGACAGTAATTACATGACTTTAAAATAAGTTGAGGATTTAAAACATCGCATGTTATTCCTGCATGTTGGAAGAAATGACCCAAGTAGCTCTTATATATATGCATTTTATCCATACGTGTATATATGCAACATCCCACATTTCTAAGAATTGACTAAGTAAACTTTAAGTCTCAAGTAACAATATTATATAAACCAACAATGCATGGCTGGTACTGCAATGTTTCTTTATTAATCTTATGATGATATCCAGGTAGATGTTACCAACATTTAATAAAGCAACTCGCAGGTTAATATAGACAAAGTAAGAAGAAACCCATTGGTGATGGTCTTGCTATCAAGGTGTCACCACAGCTATTTCTCTTTTATCGGATGAAGACCTTTGCATTCAAACACATCCAAATATTATACATGAACAACACGTAACATATGCCAGAACATGAACAAATGACATCCTAGTTTTTGGCTTTTTTTTTTTTTTTAAAAAGGACAATGTAATAATTACCCCTATTTAAATCTTTAGTTCCCCTTGATGTTCTTGTAAATATATAATGCACTGTACATGAAAATAATAAAGTACAATAATATATCTTAACCTTAAAGAAGAATGTACATATAGCATCTTTTAGCAAAACGGAAAAAATAATAGAACATTTTTAAATTAAGAGAAGTGTGATCTGTTTACACAGGGCAGCATTGAAGTCTAAAAATAAACTACAAAAAAATAGTATAACTCTCTCTGAAACAATAACAATATTGACTAAATGACTGACTGTAAAAAATATGATTTCTTGCCATAATTTAGTTTTTAATTTTTGAATGTCATAATCCCAGACTAAAATATGGGATGATAAAACTTTTTTATATCTCCCGTTCCTGTATACATCTGATTACTGTTCACTTGTATAAACAAATCTGCTCCTCTATGCCTGACCCTCACATGCTACCTCACTATCTTTTTCCTCTTCCATCTCTGCTGTAGGTTCATCGTTTTCCTCTGCCTGCAGCTGAATGTGAGTTTCCACCTCCCCGGCATCTCCCCCGTCTTCATGAATCACCACTCCTGGTCCTTCTCCCTGTTCCTCCGTCTCTTCCACTATTCCTTCTTCTGCTTCTCCTCCATCATGAGCACGGAAAATCAGCTCCCCTTCTTGGATGACCTGTTCTGCAGTGGACTGCCATGTTGTGGCAGTTTCCCCCTCAGTGGTGGTGGCTGTGGTGTACTGGTAGAAGTCAGAGTCTGCCTGAAACATGACCAAGGCCTGTGCTGTGTGAATGCGTACGTGCTGAGCTAAGGAGCTGGCATCCAAGAATTTATCTCCACACGAATCACACGCATACAAGATCTGTGTGTTAGGGTCTGAGAACACAAAGCAAATTGATTAAGTTATTAATTTGTCTCACAGTGTATTGCTTTTAAAGTTAGAAATGTTTTGATATTTTACAATAACAACGAATATTTCTGACAAACAAATAATCAGAAATAATTTGCTTACTAATACATTTTTTGAGTTTAGTGTGCAATCATACCTGCTTCCTGCACTTTCTCTACTGCCTTGGTGATTTCAGCTTTCAAAGCCTCTGTCTCATCTGCAGAAACTGAAGTAGCCACTGGAACAACTGTAAATGGACAAACAACGCAAGGTAAAGAAAGAGTTTTCAAAGTATATATAATTTTAATACACATCCTTCTTCTATTATCAGCAGGAGGGTCCTGGATGATGCTGAATTGTCTGACCTGTCAGTTGAGCTACAGCACTCGTTGCTAGGGTGACGATGTCCTCTGTGCTGACAGTAACTATGTTAATCTCACTGTCAGAGGTGGCTGTCCCTGCACATGCATCAGACCCTTCATCAGCGCTGCCGCCAGCTACCACCAGCCGCTTCATACCGGCTTTGCCGTGGTGGACGGTTTTGACATGGGACCGCAGATTGTCCACCCGGTTGAATCCTCGGCCACATTTATCACACAGGAAAGGCTTCTCCCCTGAGAGAGTGGGAGAAAAAACATCAGTTTTAGGTGGGTGTAAAGCGATACTTGGCTCCTCAGGTGAAAGTCCGGTTCTCTCATTACTCTGAAGTTCTGTGATATTTTTACCTGTGTGGATGATAATGTGCTTTGATAGGTCTCCAACATTGACAAATGCCTTGTTGCACATATGACATTTGTGTGGGCGGACATTGTCATGATGCCGAATGTGATTGGCCAGTTGACTGGATTGTACAAACCTGTCAGTAGACACAGACAAAAGATACACGTTTTCATGTCTTCCTATATTCACCTCTGCATGTTATACTCCCCAGGGGAGAACTGTGAGCTAACCTTTTGCCACAACGATCACACACATAGGGTTTCTCTCCTGTGTGCTGACGGACATGAGCAATGAGGGAGCTGGCCTGGGTGAAAGCTTTGCCACAGATAGGACAGACACAAGGCTTCTCTCCTGTAGTGTGAAGTGGAGATAATATTCATAGTATCGGTTTTAATAATGTGAATTATGTGTATTTCTTTCACATTCCAGCCACGGGAGTACCTGTGTGGATGCGTTCATGTCGCTGCAGAGCTCCAGGGTCACTGAAAGCTCTTTGACAGTGCACACAGACGTATGGTTTCTCTCCACTGTGAACCCGCAAGTGTCTTTTCAGATTTCCTAAAATGTAGATTTACAAAGAACAAATGACCCAAAGTTAAAACAGTTACACAAGTCAGTTTAATTAGATATTATGCCTTCACTAAGTAAAGTAAGGTGAAAGTGCTAAAGCTCAAATCATCAAATATTATACAGAATGAAATCAGTGCTCCTCTTGTGTCATTCTTTTCAGTCATTTAATTACAGAGATGAACAGTAACATAACAGCTACAAAAGTCTTCTTACCTGAAGTAGTAAACTGTTTGCCACATTCTTTACACTTTAGAGGCCCATCTGTGATATGAATTTTTAAGTGAGCTTTAAGATTTCCCACCTGAAAAGAAGTTAAAGATATTCAAACACTTTTCTGATAGGACTCAATCAGAATCCATTTTTAGTAAAGCTGTAGAAAGAAAAGTTGTGTTTTACAAAGAAAGCATGGAAAGTGATGTCAACTGTTACCTGATTAAAGCGTTTGTCACAGTGTGGACATTTGTTGCCTTTCTCTGTGTCGTGTGTCTCCAGATGTCGCATCTTGGCGGTAGGGTCGGAGAAGGCCTTATCGCAGTAGTCACAGTGATAAGGCTTTTCACCGCTGTGCACCAGCTGGTGTCGCTTCAGATTGCCAGATGTGGTGAAGAGCTTGCCACACATGTCACAGCTGTACCGTGCTTCACCCGTGTGCCGTTTGCGGTGCAGGTTAAGGAGGCTGATCTGACGGTAGCTCTTTCCGCAAGTAGAGCAACAGTACGGCTTGAGAGGGCTAGAAAGCATCAAGAAAACAACTTGATACATAAACACTGCAAAGTTCACAGTTAAAGAGTGCAAGTAAACTAAGTGTTACTGAATAATTAGGAAATTCACCTGTGTGTTTTTTCGTGGGCTTTACAGGCTGCAGGGTCAGAGAAAGCCTTGTTGCAGTCCCGACAGCTAAACGGTTTCTCTCCTGTGTGAATCCGCATGTGTCGTTTGAAATTACCTGTGTGGGTAAATTTCTTCCCACAGTCCTGGGCAATAGAAAAAAAAAATTTCTGCCAGGATTCTCAAGGAGCATGTCAGATTGACAACAATATTATTTAGCTATGCTATGAAGAACAAGGCTTGAATGTCCTACTGGAAATTAATTTCCAAACATTAGGTTTAATGTACAAGGCCAAACAGCTTAGTCTGCCGTGTCGTGTTGCATACTCTTCAGTTCAATCAAGTCACCTCAAGCGACCCAACAATGTAAGGAGGATAGTGAAGAGCAAGTGGTACTATTTCAGACCTCAAAGAATATTGGTTTTACCACTGATCCACAAGCTAAGCAAGATTAGCAAAAACAGTGTACACAAACAAAATGCACCACAGAATATGGTTTCTCACCTCACATCTGTGTGTCACAGAGCTGTAAGACTTTGACTCAGATCGGCTGCTCATAGACGCTGACTGACTTTTCCCATCTCTCTCACTGCTTGAATCAACTCGATCCTCCTCCTGGCTGAGCTCACCATCTTCATTTTCATCTCCATCTTCGTCATCAGCTTCCCCATTACCAGTCTCCCCAGAGTCATCCTCCTGTCCTTCAGACACATCCATCGGCTCAATGTCCTTCTTCTGAGTTTTTGTCTTTGATGGACCTTCATCTTCAGAGTCATTGTCTTTGGAAAGACAATAGAACAAATCACATACTGTTATGAGTTTATACTGGAAAAGCAAGAGCTAGCCAAGTCTTTATTATACTGTACAAAGATTTACTTACTAATAATGGAAATAGTTGTCAGTATGATAATGGCAAAGATAGGAGAAAACAGTGTAGAGTTGGAAACCCACACAGCCTACTCACCAGGTGGGAAGTTTCGTCGAGGAGGTTTTCTTATTCTCCGCCCTCGAGAGCTCACGTAGGATGAGCTGCCAGCAGATTTTAATGGTGACTCTGTACATAGGCACAAATGTCTCAGTGTTTGTTTGTCAAAACAAAGGAGCAAAACTCATTACAGACAGTTTAAAGCATCGCATGGAGCTTCAATGCTTTCAACAAACTCTAGGACACATGCCAAATAGAATTTTTATAAATCAATACATACTGGGTGTATAGTCTGCATCAGATGGATCGTCCTGAAATGCAGGTGCATCTTGTGCCTTATTTTGTTGTTCCTTCTTTAAATTCATTTTCTTTGGAGCACTACTAGGGGTGGTTTTAGGCATTCGCCCTCGGCCTGACAAGGTTCTAATGGGGCATGGTAAAGAAATCGTCTGCTGTGTTTCGATAGAAATGTCCTCCTTTGAACTGTCCTGGTTTTGTCCGGGGTCTTTGACTTCTGTGGGAATGCTGGGAGGAATTCCTTCTGCTTGGGATGCCACATCTGCCAGTTCACTCTCCAGTTCCTCTCCCTGCTCTCTGTCACTGTGTTTTTCTTCTGATTTGTTGAAGAAAGACATAAGAAATGTTTTTAGCCAACGACTGAATGTCAGGGTCAATTTTGGTTGACATCTTAACATACACAATTGGTATTTAATTAATCAAATTTTAAAATCAAGTCAAACAAACAATGTGATTGCACTTACCAACAGCAAAATCCAGAGTTATGAGTGAAGGAACTGGATTTGCCATTGACTGATATGCAGAGCAAGCATTCACGATCTCTTGCATTTGTAGAAAGTTAGCCACAGCCAACACATCTTCTATGTTCTGTGGACTTAAACTTAGTTTGGCTGTGTACATAAACTCCAGCACTTGACCTAATCCTGGAGTCATAATAAGAAAGAAAAGTGATCAGGTTAGGCAGGTTAGAACTACATGTACTTGACGCCATTGTGATGATATCAAACATGAGAGCACTACAATGCAAAGTAGACCTGATGCGTTGCTGATGTCCAGATGCACAACATCTTTCTGGTCTAGAAAGAGGGTGCGGAAGTAGACACTACAGGCTGCCAGAACAGCCTTGTGGGCTTTAAAGTCCACACCATCCACAACGAAGGTGCAGTCACACAACAGGCCCTGTTTGCGTTGGCGGTTAAGCTGCTCCAGAACCTTCCCGCTGTGCCATGGGAAGTCCATCATTCTGAGGGCTGTTGGAAGAGGCTGGAAGGCCGGTACACACTCTGAGAATAAAGGTCACATCAGGGAAGATTCAGATGGTCAGCATCTAACTCGTATAATGCTGTAGAAAACAAAGCACGCATAGCTTACAAATCTGTGCTTGCCTCTGTATACATATCAACGGTTGTTATTTATACTGAGGCGTCGTGTTAATACGAAAGTAAAACGTTTTGCCTGCTTTGTGCTATATTGATAAATACCAGTGGTGTCTATACTCATTGGTGTAGCTATTAGACTACACATAAGACAGGAGACTATTACGAAAATAGCTGAGAGTTCAATCCAAATCTGTGCTTTACTAGCACAAGCTAACCAACGCAGAGCAGGCTACTGTTAAGACAGCAGGTTCTATAAATAGGTAATAAATAAGGACATCGGCTAGTTACTTAATCACGCGTAGCTAAATTAACGGGAATGGCGCCACATACCGTAAGCTACACACCAAAACCCGTTAATCAGCGGTTAGGTGGCCTTGTGACAGTAATTTAAGTTAACGTTAGTTTGTGTGAATATAGTTTTGACAGCTCGGTTTGACAGTGCAATACATCGATTACATTTCCTCCATCCTTGCAGCTTTCTTATCAGGGATTAATTTAGCATGCCTTGACATGAATGTAGTGAAGGGACAAGATGGCGGAGCGGCGAGTCGGGCCCGTCGTTGTTTTCACAGCTAGCTCCCTATTTTAATGTAGTGGTAGCGCCATTTTAACAAAAATACATTTCTAATTTACCTGGTTATTGTCGCTTATTTTGGCGGAATTCACACTGCTGGGTCCAGCGGTGTTGCGGAGTACTGAGCTCAGTTAGGAAAAATAACCCCAATCGAGTTCTTCGGTGATCGATCTAACAACGCTAACTCCGTCCACCGCCATCTTCCTCTCTCTGATCGATTGATACGGACCAACCAGCCGGATGCATCACGCGAGCACGCGCAGAGCAGACACGTGTTGTAGCTGGGCATGGCCGCGTGGGGGCGCGTGCGGAACGCGATGAGCGATGTGAAATATTGACAAACGCAGTGGAAAACGAAGTCGTTTGTAAAATATAAAACTACAAGCAAAAGTACTAATAAACAGACAACAAAATATACACAAATTCAACCATGCATCACAAACACAAGGATATGTATTGTCAAAGAAGGAATAGTTTTATTCACACAAATAATATTATACAATACATTATAATTAATGAGCAGCTATGAATTTAGATTTTTCAAATCAGTCAACTGTAGTGTGCGTATGTGTGCGCACGTGTACTGAATATGTCTCCATTTCTCAGACAGTTATGTGCAGCTACAACCTACCGCTGCAGTATTGTGAAGTAACTCAGAATATAAAACAGACTTGGTTGCAGTTGTGGGAGGATTTTAGAGCCTGGTGTCAACTCTCTGCTTTGTAACATGTCGTGATGACAGGATGTAATAGGAAGTAGCAATACAAAACAAAAGCACTGAGGGGTTTCTCTTTAGAATGTCGTCCCTTTCTAGATTTTGATCTCAGTGCGGAAGGTCTGTACGTGCTCGTGTTTGGAAGGCTGCCGCCGTGCCCTGACTGTTAGGGTCCCCTCAGCTCCCAGGGATGATGTAACAGAGGTGGGGTCCACATCGTCAGGTAGCTGGCATTTGTGAGTGAACGTGTTCATCACTGAACCATCCTGAGCCAACTGTTAAAAAAAAAATTACAATATGATTATAGTTGTACTTGTTGACTCAGTGACAAAATTGTTTGAGGAGGAGTAATGCTGCTTTAACACTTCCAAGACAAACAATATGGCTGTTTTCTGCACCTTTTCTGCACGAACTTCTATTTGATTATTGGATGTGGTGACGATCACATCTTCAGGGGAGAAATCACGCACATCAACTGTGAACTGATAGGAATCCCCAAGCGTTTTGATGTTTCCAGGCTGACCTGAAATCACCACAGAGTGAGAAAAGATGTTAGACTACAACAAGAAAAAAAGATCACTGCATCGCTCCTTTGTCCGCCAATGAATCTCTGACCTTACAGTCAGTCTAATTATGACAAAGACTGAATATCTTTCCCTCAGTTGATAAACCAACCTTTGTGTAATAAATCTGTGTCTGGTAAATGCTCCACCACCCCATTCATCATTTAGTTGCTGTATTTCTCAGATTTCTGGTGTTATGTAGTCCACTGGATTCAGTGGGTTTAAAAAATTAAGAGAGCAGAGCTTGGATAATGTAAAACCAAAACAAGCTAATAGAGGCCAAATAGTGGTTATTGCTGAAAGGAACTACAGAGATGGTGAAGATTTTAATAACAGCTGGACAGTGTCCATGTTGGCTGTGTTGGTGGGGGGGTTTCTAAATGTGTGAACAGTGTGTTTGGGTTTTACCTCGTGTACGCATGTGTTTGTCCTCTTTCAAGGACTTCATGGTGGAAAGGAGGTCATGTTTTCCAGTGCCTGTCTATTGGTGGGACCTGAAATGTACTATACCTGTATATGTCCTTTATATTTATATTTATAAAATAAATAAATAAATGCATGTTTATTAATCATAAGATCTTGTGTGTGTGCACAGGACATGTATTACATGTCCATTCTCAAAGAGGAACCCGTCCTCAGTTGCTCTTTCTGAGGGTTGTTATTTTCCATTTACTTTTTGAAGTACAGAGTGATGTTGTGTTCTGTACAGATTGTAAAATGTCTTGAAAGAGAAATTGTCCAGTGGGCGGTATGAATACATTTTTAGTGCATTGTCTGGCCAGTGACAACTGGCTGTCCCCATGGACTCTAAACTGAGAAACCTCACTCACATACACCACCAGACTGGAAACAACTGTCTGTAAATGATATTAGGTCTGACTTCAAATAAGCAGGTTAGTTTGATGTGACATCATTCCACTGTGTGTGTGGATGTGTGTGTTGGTTACTGGGCAACTGGTCATTCCTTATGCAGGCGTCATCCCAGATAGACAGTGTGTGAGGTCACACTGCTGGCAGTAAGTCCAGCGTTCCCTGGGCTGTGTCTGTATGTGTTTGCCTTGTTTTCCCATAAGCTGCACCCACCCTTAGGCTCCAATGAGTCACCTATGGGAGACCAACACTGACCCTAAATGGATTCTGATCTGCCCCTGACACATGGAGCACGTAAAACCTTAGTCTCTGTAAAGTTAACGCCTTATCTCTGTGCACCAACAGTGAATTCATGCCAAGCAGTCTACACGTTCCACACCTTACTGAGCCAAACAGGACTAATTGAAACAGACAACCTAGAAAAGGCACTTGCAGCGTAGTCACATTTTAACATGTCTGCTTAATGTGTTTGTTTTTTTACATGTTAGTTCATCCATCAGTCAGCTCCACGGCTAAACTCAAATGTTTATGACCACACAAAAACACTAAACATAGCCTATTGTCTTCATCTGCTGAAGTTGATTTTACTACTGTGCATAAAAGCTACAACGACTTACTGGAAAATCCCAAGGCGTCGCTCCCAGGCCTCATGAAGGAGCCAAAGTCCTCTGTGAAAAGTCCCCGGCTTTTCTCCATGTATGGGTTCCCAGAGGACGAAGAGGAGGATGAAGTCTGGTGGAAGCTACGCTCCGAACGATAGGCAGAGGAGTTGGTCACACTCATGGATGTGAGTGTTGGGTAAGGCGGAGGAGGAGAGTAAGAGCGAGAGATGAAGTAGGCGGAGAGGGTTGATTCTTCCAGCAGCTGCTCAAGAGGCTTAACTCTAGATCTTCTTCTACCTTCTGTTTTCTTTTGTTTTCATTTGGTTTGTTTTTGCTGAAATAACCTATTATAACTTATTATTGCGCTGCAGCGGCTTACCCATGGCCCTTATATACCGCTTGGTCCCAGTGCGTAGTTGGGAGGTGTGCACGTGTGTCAAGTTCATTTTAAAAGGGTAATAGTGTTCTATATTTATCACGGGACACACAGAGCGATAGAGAGAAGGGCCTGTGGTTGGAAAAGTTCTGGGCATTGAAGGGCCTAGAGGTTAAGAGCAGGAGAGGGAGCGCGATTTGACAGAGAGAGGTAGAAAAAGAGAAGGGAGGGAAGTGGGGGGAACAGTTGTCATTTCACAAACACACACAGACACACAATCCCTGAAATAGCTTTTCTCTCCACTCTATAATTCCCCCTGCTCTCCATCACTCCATCTGCCTGTTTCTTCTGCTTTCTCAACATTCACTACCACAAGTTTGTCCTAGAATTGAATCCTCACATGGCTCTGCTAATAAATGACACAGTGTCCAGCGTGTTCTCCTACTCCAGATTCTTTCAACTCCAATTCCAATTAAAATGTCACCTGTTTAGGATTTTAATCTGTAGTTCTTGTAGATGCGACACTGAGCTGGCTGAAGACTGGAAGGTGAAGTCAGAAGTTTCTCTCGGAGAATAAGTTAAGAACAACACAAAGATGGAAAGAATGTGTTCGAAAACAAAGCCGTCACAGGGAGTAGGGGACTTAGCCGCGGCATTGCTTTATGGCTATTAATATCTGCACGGACGTCACAGCCCATCATGAGCTGAAAACACAGTTCTTTCCAGTTAGCATTACTTACAGCTAATACATTGAAGGCCATTTACATATTATGTTTATAAGGTATTCTACCTATCAAGAACGACTTAGTGACACATGCAACACATGAATGATTGAACCCCAGTCTTAAACATCAAGCCTCTGCCATTGCAGTCGTCCTGAATTTGAAATTGAGGGCAGCCTGGTGTTGAAATAAATATTTTTTGGTTTTGAAGCCAGGTCTCAAAGGTTAGGCAGCTTTATAAATGACAGCTCACAGTGTTGTAATGTTATTCCAGTCTTATCAGTATAGACCTCAGAGCCCCCCACTGAAGGTCTAAATCCAACCCAGCAACTCACCACCTCTCTGCCAGGCAGCACTCAGTGCCTCCTCCCCTTCCTGGTAGCAGCTGTAATGTTATTGGTTCAAAATGGCCTTTTATTCATAATGAGATATTGACCAGACAGTATTTAACACCTCCGATGTCAACAAGACCAAAGCTGATGGGAATTAGCTATCAAATGTCAGTGATGCTCATTTTGTTTATTAATTTCTCTTTTATGCTCATGGGTTTAAGGAAGGTCAACCTAATCTCAACTGGTGTTTTCATCCTTTTTTTAATAATGAAAGGAAATAAAGGTCAGTCACATGCAACTGGGGATAAAGATACTTAATTACTCACAAGCAAATTTGTTTATCATTATGTTAATTTATCATTTTAGTTCAAAAATACTTTCCAATCAATATCACAAAATAAAAAACAATACGTAACTGAGCAGTCTTTGACAACCGGTTTTACCAACACACACTCAACTTTATCATTTGAAAAAATGTGAAAAAAACGGGAAACATGCTTTAAACATGGTAAGTTAATGACGGGTGTGTGGAGGGATGCAGAGGCACACCCGTGATGAAATGACAAGGCTGGAGAAAGAG
Organism: Macropodus opercularis; assembly: GCA_030770545.1. Classification (NCBI taxonomy): domain Eukaryota; kingdom Metazoa; phylum Chordata; class Actinopteri; order Anabantiformes; family Osphronemidae; genus Macropodus; species Macropodus opercularis. The sequence continues at coordinate 7,940,517 of CM061095.1, read as the reverse complement.
AAGACGTTAAACACTCACAAGGAGAAAAACAAAGAGTAAAATATGGGAGGTATGACAAAATATATACAATACAGGAAACAGATCTTAGTCAAGGGACCTGTGAGGTACTGTATGTGCTGGAGTGCGCAGCTTCATTCCGATTGTCTTTTTGAACGTGTCCAGCGTGATCACTACCTCAAGAAGAGAAATGAAAACGAAGAATGTCAACAGAGCGAATAGAAGAAACGTCACTGAATGAGTCATATCCAGTAAATTGACACTGTCCCACATGTGACATTGAGTCTCCGCTGTATGTGTCTGTAGGAGTGTTTGCATTCCTCTCTGGACCATTTGACCACCGTCCACTTCAGCTGCTCTGTGTTATGTAATGCTGAAGACAAATATCACAGTGTGAGACTGTGGCTGAGCTGGAAGGTCGGCCCAGTGCTGCTGACTTACTTTCTTTATTAGATGGTCAGTTTTGTATGCAAACGCAGACATTCGTGACAAAACACAAGCTTTTCACCAGATTGCTGGAATGTGTCCTCCATGAAAACCTTCACTTCCTTAGCAAACAGAGGTATTGAATGCTGAGAATTTGTTGGATGGGGTAAAATTCAAATAAAACATAATTTTATTTATTTACATGCTTTTTTTCTGTGTTGTTCTCGTAAATAAAAAGAAATAATAAAAAGAGAACTACTGCATATAACTCAGATTTTCTAATATTCGTTGTTGATTTGAAATTTTTACATAACTTGAATTACTTATATTGTTACTTACCAGAGGCAAACTTCAGTTGCTTATGAGAAAAATCTAATGTACCTGTTTGGCTCTGCCGAGGCCCCAGTGTGGTGTTCCCATGGAAACACGTTTTTACTCTGAAATAATCTGTGTGTGTGTGTGTGTGTGTGTGTGTGTGTGAGAGAGAGAGAGAGAGAAAGAGAGAGAGGGAGATGCTGACAGCATACAGATTTCAAATCTCTGAAAGCCTAACGGGGAGGAGGTGAAGCAGAAGAAGTAAACATTAGCTAAAATAACGTCTGCAGAGCTGAACAATGATTAACTCAACCTTGAGGTGGTCGCTGGGATTCAGAGAGAGTTTAGAATTTAGAGAAGCGTCTGATCCCTGATATTAGGAAGGTCACTTTAAAACACAACTGGTTAGCACTGAGCTACAAGACGTCGCTCATGATAAATAATCATTATACCTCAGTTATTCTACAGTTGTGTAATATTTGTGATTTGTTTGAGCACCTGCGCTTTGGAGAGCTTTTAAAAAGAAAGGAACTTTAATCTCAATGTTATTAGTAATGAACAAACACGAGGTTATTATAATGGCTTCTGAACAAGTCTTACAATAAACAAATACACAGCGTTAATTTATCATAAGAAGAGTCAGAGTATGTGACATCGTTAGGTCTAAATTGATTATTCCCGTCACAACACAGCATCGCTCTAACACGTTGTTAACAGCTTTACTGACAATGCTGAATTTGTGTGCTGATAACAAGCAGAATCACAGAACAGTGGCGTCAAATCCTTATTTTTAGTCTTCTGATTCACTCCTTATTTGAATGAAACCTGGCAGAACTTATATGAGTCAATTACAACAAAAGACTGTAGATAAAAACAAGAATAGAGCATGTTCAGACAAAAGGCCTAAAACAGGCTACAATTGTGATTTGATAGATCATGTTCAAAATGTCTTATGATACATTTTACATACTAGTATTGGACAGGCTACAGTTTCTATGCAAGTACATCATAGCAGCAGGTATTTACACGCAGCTGTCATCAGTTACTATGCTATTAGAATAAACTGGTGGGTGGAATAAGGTAAAACAAGGAGAGTAGAATTGAAATTGAAATTTTCTCTCCAGATGGATGAAGGGCACGTGTTCCTCCAAATAGTTAATATTAGCTAACCTGTCAACCGTGACTGCCCCATCACCTCGATGCTAATGGCCGTAATAGCAGAGGTCAGTTGTGCTACCAGTTCACCTTCACTACTCCATATAAAACTACATGGACAGATATTGCCCTCCCAAGGTAAGAGTATCTGTATTTGGCTTTTGCGGTAGCCAGAGCCGTGACAGCCTGCATGTGGTGATTCATATTTTACCTTTATTCGCAGGGACTGTTTGGGGCTTTGCAGACATTTAGACACAATGAAGAGCACGGAGCTTGGGGAGGAAATAGATATAGAGAACAACAATGAAGAGCAAGAAAAAGAAGCGGAGGCGCCCGGCACCGAGAGTCCGCTTCTTTCCGAACCGTGGAAACCATACCGACGGCCTCGTGCAATTATCAAAGGTCAGACTGTAGTGGAAAATAATTACTGTGTGGTCAATACTGGTCAGAGTAGCACTATCGTAAAACATCTGACTGGGGAGGTTATGGAGGACAGACAGTTGTAAGAGGTGCAGGTGTTCTTGTGTTTTTACTGATGTTTCATTTCATTAATATTCATTACTTTTATTTTGCACAATTGCTTTGGACAATTTCTTCATGATATATTTTCTTATGACCAAATTGTAAATGAAGGTCCTTGGAGTCTTGTCGCCTGCTTCCTCTGTGCTCTTTTAACAACCCTGGGGCATCACATAACCGTCATTGTAACTACTAGGTTTCTGCTTGTGTTTCCACCGTGTGTTAGAAACCAAAGCGATTTGGGCCTTTATTGTTAGCCAGTAGTAATCCGACAGAAATATCTCAACAATCTGTACAGATATCGTTCAGAAGACAAAGACTAAAAAGCCTTGTGACAGCCTGAACTTTAAGCAGCTCAAAACACTATTTGCATTTGTTACAATACTTACAAACAATAAAACAATATAACTTTTTTCTTTTAATACGTGATCCCAGTCATTAATTGTACAGTTTGTCATAATGGGCTCTGCGTGTGTATTTCACGTCTAGCTCAGCCAGGTGTTCTATTACTCAGAAATAACACCAACTGTCTAAGGCACAAACTGAGATCCGAGAGAAGGCAAATCCAGGTGTTTTCCTCTACAGAATGGCTGTTGAAGCTGAGGTGTTGTTTTGGAGCGGTGTGCGGGATCGAGTGGTACGGCTACGCTGCTTTAGGCATTTTGACGGCCTTTCTCAGCTTCCTCATGGACCTCAGCGTATCGAAGCTGCTACATGGTACATTACAAATACATACACGCACAGTCACGTACGTCTCTAGCCATGCGCCACCTTAATGCCTGTCTTTTGATCGCTTTGCAGCCCATCAGTGGCTCTACATGAAGCTCGATGGCAACACTCTGCTACAGTTCTTCTGCTGGACTCTTTACCCAGCGTGCCTCTGTGTTGTTGGATCAACGTTCTCTCACAATATCTGCCCCTTCTCCACAGGTCTGCCCACTAACGGATCGATAGACGGGCGGGCCTTAACAGCTTCGGTACAAATGTTTTGCTTCGTTTTCCCCCAGGTTCAGGGATACCAGAGGTCAGAACCATTCTGGTCGGCTTTGAAATGCCACATTACTTGTCTGTCACCCATTTGTTTACCAAGTACCTGGGCCTCATCTGTACGCTGGCAGCTGGCAGCACTGTTTTCCTGGGCAAAGTGGTTAGTGGCATCTCAGCATATCTGAAGACACAGTACGTAGCCTGTACCCATCATCTGTTTCCTAATGTCAGGGTCCATTTGTGCATCTTTCTACCATGGTGGGGGCCTACCTGAGCAACCTCTGCACCCTTATACAAGTCAATAGGAAGGTAAAAGCAAAATAAAATAATTCAGGCTTACCCGCTCTACTTATTTCTCATACAGTTACATTTAACTTCACACCAAATCTCACGTTAGACAAACTGTAAATACTATAAATATCATAACTATAAATTCTGTTTTAGGAAAATGCCGCTAGAGAAATGCTGGTTGTGGCCGCTGGAGTCGGGGTAGCCAGCTGCTTCGGAGCACCCGTCAGCGGTGAGAGACAGTCTGAAAGGCTCAGCATTAGGAAGCCACAATTATTATGTTTTATGTTTCTCACACTTGTGTAGTTAATGGGTTTCAAGCTTTGATTTCCCTCTTGAAAGCTCCCACCTCTTTGCTTTTATGTCCCCTCACACCTCTGCTCCTCCATCATGTGTACATGTCCATCACATTCTCCTCCTGCTCATCTTTTCATCTAATGTTTTCTTGCCACTAATTTCATCTTTGCAACGCTGACTGGGCAATAAGATGAATACAAAATGTCTCAGTGTTCATAGTACTGAATGCACATAGTTTGTACATTCTATACTTGACACTACGCACAATGGTTTGGGCTAAAATGGCCACATTGCGTTTCTCTGTTCGTAGGGGTGCTGTTCAGTGTGGAGGTGATGTGTTCGCACTTCGCCCTGAGGCAGTACGTCCCGTGTTTCTTCTCAGCCGCCTGTGGAGCTCTGACCTTCCGCCTCTTGTCGGTGTGGAGTGGAGATGGAGGTAATAGAGGGCCTGGTCAGCACTCACTCCCTCGTAATGAACAAGGACAAAATTACCCGGGGCAGCTGGAACTGGACTGATGAATCTAACGTGTTTGCGTTCACAGAGACTCTTCAGGCGCTGTTTAAAACAGATTTCCCCAATGTGTTACCTTTCTACCCACTGGAAATTCTGCTATTTGCTTTCCTGGGGTAAGTTCTTTTTTAGTTTGTCTGCTTGTCAACGTCTTAAAATGTATTATTTTGTATTCATCGATATATTAGTCTTGATTAAAAGCTTTTGACAGGTACCGTTCTGTTATTTTTTGGTTCTAATTAGCACGTTCCTTTAATTTAATCATTTATTGGCCTCCTCCTCCTCCTGACTTCCGATTGTCTACTGCTGCCCAGGTTAAAGTAAGGCTGTCGTTCTTCGTTGTTCTATCTGGGAACAGGTTGCTGTGTGGGGCGGTGAGCTGCTGCTACCTCTTCTGCCATCGACGGATGCTGAAATTCACCAAAACAAACTCAGTGCTCGTCAAGCTGCTGACGACAGAGTGAGAACGCAATCCGTACAAGAGACGAGTCACTGCATGACACCACAGGCTCAGAGTTCGAGTGGATTGTTAGCGCAAGTAGATTGATGAGCCACACTCCCAGAAACTTAGGACCTTCTCACAAACAGGGTAAAAGCCAATCCTCTAAAACACAGTAAACCTTGGCAAGCATCGACTGGAAAACCACTGAAGCAGGTAACCTATTTACAAATCTACTAGGAGAGTGTCATTATTGAAACAGTGCCTGTGTGTTTGCAGGAAGGGTCTATACGCAGGCACGGTGGCCTTCCTCCTGGCATGTGTGACGTTCCCCCACTTTTTTGGTCAATACATGGCTTCTAAGGTCAGAATCAGCAGCATGTGAAGGCCCCGTGTAACTTTCTGTGATTAAGTCGTGTCGTTATTCATTTAATGGTTTCTGAGGTAAACACAACTTTAACAGCGTGATCCAGAATCGATCCACATTCAATTACTGCGTAACAACAGGTTGTCTCGACTTTAAATGAGATCTGCACACACACAGTCGCCTCGCCCTTATGTTGACCTTTGGTATTGCTGACGAGTTTTCTTGTGCTTTAAGCAGTGCTCTAACGACAAGCATCTTCTTCACAGTTTACCATGAAGCAGCTCCTCACCTCCTTAATGGACAGTAGGCAGTGGAGCACTCAGAGCCATAATGCCTCTGTGCCGGAGCCTTTGTCGAAGTGGAGCTCCCCTGGGAGTCCTTTCTACTTCTCTTTGACTTTCTTTCTGCTCATGAAGGTACAAACCCAGCAAAGGCAAATTAAGGAATCTTTTCCATCTCTCAGCGTCACTGATACAGAAGAATCGGTTGCCTACTCCGCCCTTGTTCCCTTGGGACACAGTGACCCTTAATTGACATTTTCACAATAGAGTAAGCGAGCTAAAAACTGTTTAACCTTTGAGGATGAAATGTCCTGTGATACCTCACGCTGCCTCTCTGGCAGAAGGATGGGTTTTGCTATTTACAGTGAGAAATCTCAGCAGCCAGTCAAGTAATGGCTGAGCCATTTGTACGCATGAAACATCCATCCATCAGTGAACACTGATTCTCTTTTCCTCCCTCATCCAAACTGAAGGAAAAACTTGTTGGATATTTAAAAGAAAAAGCATTGAACGTGGATGTTCCTGCCCTGAGAACATTTTCTTATAGTATCACTCATCAAGCTCTGTAAGAGACTCACGAAGGCTAGAGGATCCACTTATGCAAATCTGAAATGTATTTATACTAAACTAAAGATTCCCCTGCTGCGCGGCACCGTATGTGCTTCTAAATCTGTTTCTGTGCTGTTGTTTCTGAGATGTGGATGTTGGTCCTCGCCTGCTCTTTGCCTGTGCCCGCTGGATACTTCATGCCGGTCTTCCTCTACGGTGAGTGAAAGGCACGTGATTAGATCTAAGTAGGAAGAATTAGTTTCACTCCATTCACGTGGGATACAATCTGAAAAAAAACAATATGTTTTCCAGGAGCAGCGTTGGGTCGCTTGGTTGGAGAAGGAGCAGGTTCTGTGTTTTCCTGGACTTCTATAAATCCTGGGGGCTACGCATTGGCTGGTAAAACAACATATGACACATTACCTTGCTCATAAATGTACAGTTCCTAAGTAATTGCTAGGCTGCAGTAGCTCAAACTGTTTTCGGCCTTGAAGGTGCAGCAGCCTACTCTGGGGCTGTGACACACACCTTGTCTCCAGCGCTCTTGGCTATAGAGGTTACTGGCCAGTTCAGTCACGCCGTACCCGCCCTCCTCGCCACTCTGCTGGCCAATGGCGTGGCTCGCTCCCGGCACCGCCCATCTTTTTACGATGCCCTCTCTATTGGAAAAAGGCTCCCACATCTGCCCTCTCTGAAGAAGGTTTGCCCTGAGTGAGTAAGAAAAAAAAAACCCCTAGGCTGATTAAAGCAACACAATAAACATGACGTCTGTTCTACAGCTGTAACGCAATGAGAGAATGTAAAGTATCCACATACAGTCTTATTTATACCAGCAAAAACCGCAGCAACCAGCTTCATTGCAGCTGAATCACTGGGATTGATCAAGAAGTGCATGAAAAAAATTTCAGCGTGATTATATTCTAGGTCTCTGAGGCAGAAAAACATGAATATTGCTCGAGCAGGTAGAAAAAATAAATTACACCTGAAGTTTAAATGATTTTAAAGCACTAAGCACTGAGAAAATTAGTTTGTCTGCTTTTTTCCATTACCACATGCAAATGTGATTTTAAATGAAGCAGTAAAATACTACAGCTCATCTCTCCAACAAATAACATTTTTTGTGTTGTTTTGCCTCAAAATTCAAAGGTGTGTGTGTGTGTATCATCAAATGTCAATATCAAAACATCATTTTGAGGTGGAATCAGTCTTAGATACATATAGATTTTGTGGTTAAATGTACTTAGAAGTGAAGTCTAAAGGTCTCTGCCTTTTTTCACACCTACACTGAATTTCAGCCCATAACTGTGTGTTTACTTGAATTCAAGATGTCATCCTCCGCAGCTTGTTGTTGACAGCAGTGAGGCGACGACGAGGGAAAGTGTATCTCCGACACCTCTGTCTGCCAGGCACCTGCAACTACTTGAAAATGTTTTTGAAATAGCAAAATGCTTCAGTGGTGACAGTGAGAAGTACACTGTCGGGGCTGGAGTCCACATTGTAATGAACTGTGTCAACCACGGGGTTGCAGATCAACTTTTACAGCCTATAAATACATTTTAAGTTCTTAATAAAAAACAGGCATTTCAAAAATAATTATTTCCATTTGCAGCAATTTCTATCATAATTAAATTGTGCATGTGAAATGATCTGTTTTGCAGAATTCCTTCTACACCACTAGGACAGGTGTTGGGAGTGAAATCAGTGCAGCTCCAGAAAGCAGCTGGTCCAGCAGAGGTCCAGGACGCCGTCAACAGCGGCACCGAAACGCAAATCCCGGTGGTGGACTCACATGGTGAGTGTCAGGCACCACATGGAGCCTAGGAACAGAAGAGAAAGGGCGAAATAATGGTCGATTGCAACTGCTGCAGAAGTGAAAGCGTGTAAATAGCTTTAAAAAAAAAAAAAAGGAGCTGACAGGTGTGAGAAAGTGCCAGTAAAGTTGCCAGTAGGTCAACTCACAACCACAGCGCTGCACACTCGCGTAACTGCATCATTGACGGTGGCAAAGGAAACTGATTCTCTTGTCTCTCTTCTGTTAAAGACTCACAGATTTTACTGGGCTTTGTTCTGCGATCCGAGCTGCTGCTGTTCCTCAATCACTCTAAGACTGAGGTAAAAGGACCCAGACAAGTAGCTGCACAGGTCAGAAGCGGTAGAGGGTGAATTGTTTGATGCGGTTTAAAAGGCAGCACATGTATTTTCAATCCGTTTGACGTTCCTAGACTGCAAAACAGCTCCAAAAAAGGAGAGCAGAATATGCCACCGGGGCTGCTGGCTGACGTAAAAGCTGCACACATCCATTTAACGTAGAGCAAACTCATTTCTAGCATTGTACTGTGAAGTATGTACACACACACACACACACACACACACACACACACACACACACACACACACACACACACACACACACAATCAGTTTTGTGTTGAATCGTCATTTCTAAAATGTTACTAGATGCTTTTTAACAGTTAGAAAAACAAATATATGTTTTTTCAGACTCTGGAGAAACATCTGGATGAGGTCTGCTGCATTCACCCGATCTCTGTCCTGTTATCTTTGCATAACACTGTTCAAGAGGTAACACAGGTTTTAAGATTACATTAGACTCTTCTCTTATAGGACTCTCATCAAAGGCTTAGCTCAGACTAGATAAAGATGGAACAGCCATAATTCATAACTCACTTTTAAACAAACCGTATCTTGTTATTTATTGGATCAATTCCTTAAAGATCATTTTGCTCCAGCATGTGTGTTAAACAGTTTATACATTTGTCGTATCAACAGTTTGTTAGTGTTAAACTAACGTTTCATGCCCCAAAGTGGCCCAGCAAATCAGCTACTGCAGCTTTAACAAGTGAGCGTTCTCATCTAACTCATGGAAAGGAGATGCAAAATCATTTTCTAATCAGTTATCCTGTGTTCCTTCAGGCCTACAGCATCCTGAGTCTAATTGGAGCCCAGACGTTGTTTGTCACAGACGGAGGGCGGCTGGTCGGACTCATCACATGGCCAGAGGTAATGAGTTTTGGCATATTATGTTCTCACACTTACCAAGCCTCGCAAATTTAATCTTCGATATTGACTTAATGACGCATGCAGCCTGATTTGGTAATATTGCTGTGCCATCATTTGTCCCGCTATGGATTTGTTAACATTATGCAGAGTGAAGGAGGCAAAATGGCTAATCAGGAATTCAAAGCAGTCTCTTTTCTTTTTCTATCCCTACCAGATGAAGAGAATATTGGAGAATTTGACCAAAGAAATCTGAGCAACAACACAAAAGCTAAGCACAGCCAATCCATGTCTCCCTCTGATGAGCTGGTAACACAAGCCTGGCTTAAATAATAACAATAATAATAATCTCAGCTCCTCGTTGCCCAAGCGTAACAATACTTTGTAATAAACAAAACCGCCATTAGCCTGGAAGCTCCGATGATCACCATTTATCAGAGCTCATTGTGTTCCCCTTTACTGCAATTAGCAGGATTGTGTCCACTGAGCAGATCCCACACACTCACTCTCTGTACCACACTTTGTGAGACTGTAACGATAAAACTACAGCTGCCCAGAACAAGATGCAGCAAGGATGAACATAAAAGTGCACCACCACTAAATAGATAAAGTGCTTAAAGGAAACTGGAATATGTTAAACGGGGCTCACTTAGCTCCACCTGCTGAAACACAATAGCTAACTCTGGCGTGTTTATGGGTCATCGTTTGCTCTGCTCCAATTTAACGGACCACTGTATAAACTTGTCTGGTTTTCTTTCACACACACAAAAACAAATGAGAGAGAAGAGTCTTGTCCCTTTACTGGCTGAATGTCTGATGGACGGGGAAAATAAGTCAAATACAGGAAGAGAACACGCCATATGAACCTCAACAGACTGAGCCTGAACCCCATCCAGTCTAGGTTTCCAGTACAGCCCTGCAGCAAAAGCAAGAATTGACCAGTTTGATTGAACAGTATAGGTGTAAAAACACAGATGAGCTGTAGGTTTGAAAGCAGAGCAGCATCTGCTGGGGATGGAAATGGCTCATTTAACTTGTGTGGTATCCTCTCAAATAGGAATGTATAGATTCAGATAACAGATTTGAATCAGATTGGCCATTTCGGATTTTCCTGCCCCCCAGTGGTAGCAAAGAAACAACTGGCTGCACTGTTTTATCCTGCCTCGTCTGGATAGCGTCATCAGACAGAAGTGGCTTTAAGGTCAGGAATTTAGCAAATGTATGTATTTTTAAATATTGAATGCATTGTAAACTAGTGTTGGCGTGCTAATTAAAATAAAAAAAAGTCAATAAACTTTTTTTTTTTTTTAAAGAATCACTTGTGTTGATTAACATGCCACAAGAAAGATCATAGAAATTAGATGATGGTAAATTTCCATATCAATTCTTATGTTGCTTGTTGTGGAGTTTTTCCCCCCAAGTGGTTGTTTGAGAATTGGAGACATATTAAAATACCTTGTATTCATATTATCCAGTTCGTTTTACTGGTCATGAAAAAGAGTATTAAAGATAATTGTTGTGATCTCTAAACATTGTGACGTCTTTCAGCCATACTTTGAGAAATAAAAGCCACAGTTTAGAAACCAAAATGTTCCTTCAAGGAATTATTCAACGTAATAAATGACCCAGCTCCCTTAGATAATAATCACTTGGATTATCCCAGTTTCATGTCGTAGCAACACTAATTAGACCTGAAATCAAGAGTCTGTTTCATGAAGCATTTGGTTATTCTAGCCCTGCACAGCAGTTTGTCCTGTTTTATCCACATCATTAAGAGGAAACAGCCACAACCACACAGCACAGCCTCATTTTGTGCAAAACTGCTCTGAAGTGGCAACATTGTCCAGTCGCCTCTCACTTGCAAACAGATTCTGTGTCCTCCTCCCTTTGTTTTCCTACACCCTGCTCACCTTCTTACGTTAGACAGGCAATATCGTCTCTGTAGGTTAGACTTCATGTTTTTGGGCCTTAACCAAAAGTTATTAATTAGTTATTTGTCAAAAACAAAAAAACTGGACGGCCTCATACAACACATACAATATATTTAAAATGAGATTTTATAACCAAGATATTTACAGCACTGTCAACTGACTGTTCACAGTCGAGTTCTATATATTATGAAAGTTTTTCCATGTACATTGAATTAGAAATGTTTATATAACAGTGAAACTGAGTGCATTCAGAAAAAGGGGAGAATAAGTGTTGTATCTGAAAATCAGGCTTAAGACCTTAAATCCAAACCAGTTCAGGAGTCGCCTGTTTTCTCTCACAGACGACATGTTTCTGAATCAGTCGTTGCTGGTGGTCATGACCTCTCAGACAGCGAGGCTCATGGTTGCCATCATCATCATCCCCGTTAGCTCTAGTTATAAAAAACGTCATCCTCAGACAGCGAGCTGCTGTCTACGTGGCGGACAGCAGCCTCTGAAGTCACAGCGCCTCGCTCCTCAAAGGGATGATTTCTCTCCTGCTGAGTGAAGGACGTGGGGTCCGCCTGTGGTGGAGCAACCCAGCTGGGTGTCCTGTTGTTTCCGTAAGCATGGGCGTGGATGCTGTATAGGTGCTGAGGAACGCCAACACTGCCACCGTCGAGTAGAAACTGAGACAGGAAGTGGCTCTGTGCTGTTGAGGAGCATGAACAGTACTGAAGAACTCATCACAGAAAGGTGCACTTCACAATTAAATCGGTTTTGGAAACAGTCTTTCAACTCTGTTATACCTTGCAAGCTGGTGGAGGGCTGCTCTAAGCCATCGTTCATGGACCACACATTCATGGCTGCCTCAGCCAAGGCAAACTGCTCTGCTACACCTGCAAAACAAATTGGAAGTTGGAATAGAAAGTTGACCCCGCCTGTGTTTTTTTCCCCACCAGCCTCTCCACCAAGCAGAATAATTGCGCTAGATTTGAGTGACCGTCATGGGAGAACGGTAAGGGTTATTGATTTTTGACACAAGCCGGTCAGTGACAACAATGCCCACAGGGACCTGCATGAGCACTGCTTCACCGCCACATCCTTGTCTTAAATTACCCTCATCCGTCTGCCTCACCTGCAGCGAAGCGAGCTTCTTTGATTTCATCCGTCATTTGGGAGTAGAACTGCTCGTCCTCCTGCAGCTCGGTGCCCCCCCAGCTTCCACCTCCTTTGCTCCAGGCCCCGCTCCACCCACGCCCATGCTGCCCAGCCTCGCCCGCTCCACCCCAGCCCTTCCACTCAATCAGGTGAGCAACTCGCCCCTGGGCCATTGCTGTTGGCTTGGTGATATGCTCCTTTATTGTGGCCACCAGACCTAAATAACAAATATAGAAGGAGACATGTCTTAAAATGGAATGAACGTATACATTAGGGGACATGGCTGATCATTTGGGAAATACAGTATAGTGAGTGTGTGTGCAGAGAAGAGGAGGACAAAGCCTGATGAAAAGCTGAAGTGACAGGCGTGAAATTGTGTTGAATAGGTAAAAGGGTGAAATATGAAAGGGGTCATCAGCAAGAATGCGAAAAAAGAAAGTGAGATATAAACAAAGAATATTCTCTCATTGGCGTAACTGCTATAATGTGATGCTCCATAAAAAGCGTAGATTGAAAAGGAGAGTGTAATAACCACTAAGGTGATCTACGGTACAGTTTACAATCTCTAGCTTATTACTTTTACAGCATAGAATGAAGCTCATTTGGATAAAAAAAAAAGACAATAAAAAGGCTGGAAGTTGAATAAAAAAACAACAAACACATAATTACTCAAATTCAAGCCTTGGCAAGCAGCATTTATTAAAATTGCTGTCTCTGTACTTTATAATAGTAATAGGTTATTCATAACCCGTCGAATCTCTGGACAAAACGAGAGAAGCCATCATTTCTTTAATCACAAGAGACAAGGTTAGAAAGGTCTTCTGAAATGAATAAAGGACTCCAAATCTCAGAACAAGAAAATTAAACTATGCAGAAGGACGAAAACCAAAGGTTACGAAGGCAAAAGGTGGAAACGCAGAACAAGGAATAAAGGTTAAGGTGAGAAATGACAGGAGAAAAGTTGATAAATGTCAGGACAGGAAGACGCAAGGACATGGTAGATGGGAAAAACAAGGAACAGAGGTAAAAGGGAGATTATTTCAGAGTGAGAAATGGAAACAGTTAAACACAAGGAGCCAGGAGAGCAGGCAGCTTGGGCAAAGTGAAACCGAGAAAAACATCGTGACATGTTATTTTCATTTGAGCCCTAGAGACTTGCGCTGTGAGGCCCACTGTTGTCTCGCCCCGCACTCACACCGACGTCTCAGTTACAGCATGGAGCATGGACGGTGTAGCGATTGATGCCGAAGAGCCTTTGTTTACATGTATTATACTGTATGCACACACACAGCAGGAAGCTTTTTATAGAATAGAATATCTGAGGTTTACTGCGCACAGTACAGTAAACAGTGAGAAGGAACGCATCATATTAGCCTTTTGTAGCACCCAGAGGGTCAATAAAGTGTTTATTGTAATTCATGTGCATGTAAAGGGTGTTCAGAGGCTGGTGCAAACTGGACCACTTCATTATTAGGTTAGCATAAAATATAGCAAAAATAATACAGTGTTGGAAGCTAAGGTTAGAATTGTTTGCAATTGAGAAACTCTTTGACTTGAAAGTACAAATACACAGACATGTAGACACGTGAGTTGCCGTAAGGAGCAGTGCAGGTGAAAACGCACTAGAAAAAGCCTTTTACTGGGTCGTTGTGGAAATATCTGGGTCAGTGACACATTCAACACTAATACCCAAGAGCCTCTTTGACTTTGACTCTCCAACTAACCATGTCTCTGGACTGCAAGAGGAACCTGGAGCACCCAGGCAGAACCCACACATGTAAAATCATCTAAATTAGTAAAGCATTTTTTGTAGAACCTGGCAGCCACAAAGTCCAAACGAAACCAAACTGTTCAAGTAAGATCACAATAGGCAAAGATATTCGTATAAAATGATGATGCAACATTGGCTGACATTGCAGTCAGGGCTGCGTATAGCACAGGCAAACAAATGTGTTCTCATCAGCAAATGTGCAGACGGGTCCCATTAAATCAACGGTAATGTTCTGCCATAACTTAACCTAAATGGAGCGGTTAGTAGTCGGCAGTTGCAGTGGCTGCTACGCAGTCTACAGACATCGCTTTGCCAGTTTAAATGATGTCTGACAAGTGAATAAATGATTTTTTAAATAGATCAATTCTGTCGCTTCCAAAGCAGGTGTCAGCTTCACAGACATCTGCATAAATGTCTATATTTGTCTAACACATTCACAAGGTTTTCCTGGCCTTCGTAATTGTACTGTAAGGGTAATAAAGGTGTCTTGAGTAGACAAGGTTCAGAAAGGCATAACACATTGGCTCAGATAATTATCCCCCTGCAAAGAGAGAGAGAGAGAGGGAAGAGTCGAGATGAGGCAGACAGGCGCAGGATGGAGGAAAGGAGATGATAAAAGAGTAGGAGGCAGTGACATAAAGAGCAGAGGAAGCCACAGCCAAACATGGAAAAGAAAAACAAGTGCCAGAAGGAAATGTGTGCTCCTGATTATTAACGCTTAATTATCATCTGTCTGGGTATATTCATGTTTTACCATGTGGATGAGGGAGAGCGGGGTTAAGATAATTTGTAACCAAGGGGGTTCGTAACATAATCCCATTCTGCTTTGTCCAAGTATCACGTATGTGTGTGTTTCCAGTCTCACCCATCAAAGAGGAGGTGGCCAGTTCAGCGATGTCATAGCGACTGCTTTTATCTGCCACGCTGCCGTTGGATGGATTCTGGCTATCCTGCACAAAGGAGAAGAAGAAAACGGATGACGAACGCTGATGGTGAAGCTTGTTACGACATCTTCTGCATGGCCAGGAGAGGAGAGTCCATCTCCAAGAGGTGGTGACCCGGAGCACCTGATAACACAGATATGCACCTAGACGAACATCATCTGCTTCCACTGGTAGTCGTATCAAACGTGTTGTCAGCCAATATTTTTCATATGTTTTTCAAGGAAAACTGAAAATGACAGCCAGCGTCGACTTGACCATGCAGTTGTGCCTATAACCCTGATCTGTATGGAAGGAGAGGCTGCACTTGGCTTAGCAGTGATAGTCTGAAACCTTCAAGCATTACATTCTCACACATCAGTGCATGTTTAAAGTCAAACTGTTTGAAAAAAAGAAAACAAAATTTACTTTTACAAATGATAAAATTCTGCATTAAAGTCACTAGAGTGTAAAATGACCTAAGTGAGAAAACAAAAAGGTGTCGGGAGGTAATTATTACAGTTTCTGTTTTCAGAAACAACACACTTCTGCTTCTTTGGCAGGAAATAACATCCTCTAGCTTTACATAACAATCTATGAACTGAAACTGCATTTAGCAGTGTTTGTATTTGTGATTCCAGGTGAGTTTAAACACACAGCGCCCTGGTAAATACAACAATAATACTGCAATCGCCTGTTTCTATTCACTTATTTCACTATAGTAGGACAGACCAGCTGCACAGCGTTTACTTCTACATATCATACAGCTTGTGTTTTAATATTTCAACATTTAGAAATGCTGCTTTTAGTAGCTACTACATATGAAAAGCTTCTGATCATGTTGATAAAACACAGGAAATTTCTCCCCAGAAGCCTACATGGAAAGTGTGATAGCGCCTGGATGAACATGTTGTGTGTGAAGGAGATATTAACCAGCAAATTGAGCCACTCTTCCCCATCTACAGTAACGCTTATCTTGCTGAGCAATAAAAGTATCATAGGCAGAACACCTCCTTTGTCTCCCCTTCATTAAGAGCTCTCTTGGCTTGGAGTTGAAAACTTAAGGTCTGCTCATACTACTCCTAGGAGTGTTTTTGCAATTTTATTCTAGAGTGCAAGTTAAAAATCAGCAAAGTTTCCCTTAAAGCATGTAGGTAGGTGGAATTCATTTACAGGATCCAGAATAAAATGTCAGAGGGGAAAAAACAACTGTTTTTGTGGAGGGCAGTTCAGAGCTGAGTGTTCACTAACCTTGACAGAGGACGGCTGACCCTCCTCAGTCTGGTCATGCAGTGCTGTCATGGGAAGATGGAGCTCTGTGGGGAATCGCACAACTGTAGGTGAATGTCCAGAGTGTGTGGGGTTCTGTTGTGTAGTGTGTGTCTAGTCAGAAGTCAATATCTATAAAGCCAAACCCTGCTTCTCTCAAATGACCAGGGGTTCGACAAGGCTCATATATAATGGATGAAAACAGTAAGAGTAAAGAGAGCTGGAGCCTCTCAGAGGTTTCTGACTCACACTTTCCCTGTTTCCTTAAAACATGATGGTGACGAGGCTCGTGTGAATGACAACAGGAGATGAAGTGCAGGTCAGTGCGATGGTGGATTAACATCATTAGAAAGGTCAGTTAACACACACACAAACACAGCAATACAAACACGCTCATGGGGTTTCCCCTGAGAGTTGTTGTCAAGACAATAGTCTGTCGCTATGGAAACGCCACAGCAACAGGAGGCAAGTGATACCCTTTCATTTACTTAAGTCACAGTCACCAGCACATGCATGCACACAGATATAGCGGTACACAGAGCTGTGTGTGGCGTGTGTGTCAAGAAACCGTATCATCAGTCCTGAGCCAATCTTGTGTCCTTCTGGGGTTAAATCCCACCCTGACTCACTAATATAAACACCTACACACACACACACACACACACACATCCCTTATCTGATTGTCTGGAGCTTCACAGACAAACACAGCTGCCTTTCTGCTTTCTCCCCAGCTTGAAAACACTGTTCCTCCTTCCAGTAGCAAACCACACTGACTCGCTAAATGTGACTGAAGCTGGAGGTAAAGTTTCAGAATGGGATGTTATGATAAACACCATGCACTGACGACTTCACAACTTTGCAGTCTTGCAGAAATAAAAGATAACTGATTCCTAAAATGAACTTCATTGTACAGGATCTTTTCACTTTTGCTCTTCCTGAAAGGGCCCTTCTGCCAGCTGAGGCACAGTTATTTTACCTAAACAGCTTTGTAGCTGTAGTCACAGCGCACAAACATGACACAGAAAATTGCAACTCAAATCACATGTTCAAGTCACGACAAACTGCGGAAGAGCTTTTGTTGGATCAGTTATGTCCTAAAGCCACGGTTGTCCCCCACATATCCTCACAATGTCTCACCAACCTGTCGCTCACAAGACTTGCTTCGTCACTAAAACGACTTTTTGACTGAACACTGTCATGTTTCAAACTCATCCTAAACAATCGTTTTCTGCTGTTTCCACTCAGGTTGATGCAGCCTTCAAACGGACACACAGACACAGATGAACTTAGGCACTGACCTTTGTGACCTTTGCAGAGGCAGGCACCCATGGTCTCAGGACGGCCAGGCAGCTATCTGTTCACCATGGTGTCTTGATGAGGAGTGGAGAGAGAAGCAGGTAGGGAAGAATAAAAGGCAGAAGAAATGACAAGTCTGCAGAGGAGCAGAGCAAAGTAGGGAACTGAAAAAAGGGGGGGGGGGATTGAGACTGGATGCCAGATGAGCTGTAGGCTGACTTCTCTGAACAGGAGAAGAGAGGAGGTGAGAGAGCGACACAGACAGTGGGGAGGGGGACAGAGAGAGAGAGAAAATGGGGAGAAAGCATGAATGCCTGTTTGCTGACGATTTCAAATCTCCTCCCCTCTACTTGTCCTATTCTCCTCCTCCTCCTCTATTCTCTCTCACCATCCTGTATGTAGGAAACTCTGCGTGTGGGCTTCATGACGGAGCTGCATGTGTTAAATCTATGCAAAAATTCCTCTGTCTTGCTGTATGCTACACAAGAATGTTTACATTTCATATCTAGTAATGTAATCAATATCAAGTCTAGCATTTATGTCAGCTTGTCTGGCAACCATCCAGTTATATGGCCTCTGTATAAAAGATGATCAGTTTGCACAAGAGTAACTTGGTTTAGGTGTCTCCTGCGACCTTGTTAACAGCCCCCCCCCAGTAAAGTGGCTCTTCTTGCACCTCTGCTGTCAATGTCTGTCTCAGATTCCTCCAAGCACAAGTATTGTAATTGGGACATCGGTGACATCATCTGTGACAACAGTGCCCTTGCCTCCATCGTGGGGGAAAATCTTGTTGCCATGGCAACCAAGCTGCTGATGCTTTTGAAGCCCCCCCCCCATACACACACACACACACAGCTAAACAATTGTTGTTTGATGGACAGGGAAGCGTGGCACAGATAAAGTTAAGCAATTCCAACATTGAAAGAGCAATCAGTTAAGAAGAGCATGTGCGATGCTCTGATCTGTTATCTGTCACATTTGTGTTCTTTTACGCGACACCCTTGTTGTTAAGAAACAAGGAGTGAAAGTGATGACTATGAAACAAGTTATCAGAATAACTGCACTGCACAATTTAAACACTTGCTCTATCGTGGAAATCAGTCTGAGGAATCATTAGCTTGAAATGAGGGTCTGACTACCAAGAGTTTCAGACTCTTTCAAAGACTCTAGTCTATAAGTAGATGGTTCTCGTTAGCAGACTGACCTCTTGTGGCAAACGAGAGGAAATGCAGCAGCTCTGTTGTACTGTGCCTCATGACGTCATAGAGTTGTTAAAGTCTTGTATTAAATCTTGAAAGGGTCCGTTCTTGGCCGTCTTCACCATGCATGTGGCAGAAAAGTAATTTCATCATTTTTCAATGGTTTCACTATCCCTCAGGGGTTGTCCAACCCTTTTGTGCAGATGTTACATACTGCTCCATACAACTAGCTTTGGTACTCATGTATCCTTTCTGTTATCTTTGATCTGTTTAATTCCCTTCAACAAAATGATTTCGATTAGATGTGAATTTGTGATTTCATAGATGAGGAGACCAAAGGGAGCAGGGGGGTTGCTCATACACACACGCATTACAAGAATACTCCTTGCTGGGGTACCACAGACATTCAACAACATTCATTTCTGTGGTCCCTTGAGGCAAAGTGGGATTTGGATGCCTGTCGGTAATGGATGATTCTCACAGGCTATGCATATTGCAGCTTGTATGTAAATTATACATGAAATTGTGCTTTTTGTTCATGCTTCCAAGTTGTGAGATTTGATTTGGTACTTAGATTGCAGGCACGTAGCCTAAATAACTTTGCTTGTAAAGCAACAGAATCACTTTTCATTGCGCTCTGCATTAACAAGCTCAACCTCGATGACTATGAGACCTTTTCCATGTGACTCTCACTACGCAGTGGCCCTGAGGAAGGAACACTCTGGAACTTGGAAAAATGCACAGACAAAATGTATGCATGTTAAAGCTACACCAATGTGCAATCTCTGAAAAAAATCTTCTTTATTTGTACGGTCTGAACATTTTGTTCTTTTGTATCTTAAATAAGTTGTTGTAGCAATTATTTATTTCAGAACAATTCCTTCTGAAAATGTCTGACAACGCAAGCGACTACCACTAGACCACAATGTCCCCAACTAATACCAAGGCATCAGACCCCCATGTCATCTTCTCAAACCTCTCCTGTGTCCTCGTCTCCGGTTTCTCTCGTATTATTTATTACGCTTTTATTTCTTCAATCTCTTGTCTCCTGCATCTGCTCAGAGTATCCCAGGCTTGGCATTTTTGTCACAGAGGAGGGAAAGCAGACACTAGTGGAATGTAGGAGTTCATCTGATTATCAGCCACACTTTATTACTGTATACTGCAAGTCAACGTTGAAAAATGTTTGAGATTCTGCAAAGGAAAACTGTCAGTGCAGCAGTTTCAAACCAGCTGAATGACTAAACCCGGTCTCACTACAGTTAAATTGTTTCAAAACGTAAAGTGCGTAATTCCATCTTTTACAGAAACATGCAGGACACAATGTTTGTCCAAAATGATATACAGCACATTATTGTGCAACATTAGTGTTGGAGTGTCTTTGAGCAGTATCTGTGTTTGGTGTCGGTGAACAGAGATAAGGCCGACAGCTATTTTAGTCGCTGGCTGTATGTAATGGTGTCGGCGTAATCACTGGACGTGCTCTCAGTCACATCCATTTCATGATAGGGCTTATAATCAGGCCTCACGGATGTACTGGGTGTCAAAATGGCCTAATGCTCCTCCTTCGTATGAAATGAGACAGGAGGCCAAAACATCTTTTACCATCTACACCAGGTTTTCACAAGAGCACTCACAATATTTTTGGAAGTTTGAAATGTATAAATTAAGTTTAAAGCCCCACCCCCCATATAATTTATTTTTCCATTTAGGGTGAATTTGGCATCTTTAGGATACATAGCAACATTGATCTTGAGCATTTTTTTTTATTATTCCATTACTGTACATTGTCCTGAACAGATTGAATTTATTTATCAGAAGCCTATTCTTTTTTTTTCAAATCCTTTTATCCATTTGAACCATTTAACTTACTGTATTTAAACTCTTAGTGAATGTTGCTTAAAAACTTTGCGCTCATCTGATCATGTCCAATAGACCCACTAGAGGTAGCCAAATTAAAACGTAATTGTGGGTTGATGTTTGATGTTTGATGGATTTGTGTACTCTTCTCCAAAAGGGTTGATCATTTTCCTCAGGGTGTATATCATACTTTTAACAAGGTCAAACAGACAGAACATGGCCTTTGCAGCCCCACATTCACACAGATCCTCGCTTTCTCACTTGGACCCAACCAGTAAAGTCCTTCAGCGTTGGTCAGAGGGTGCGGAGCAAAAATGCAGATTCTTAAGAATCAAGACTCATGTTAAATATGAGAACTCAGCATGGTTTGGCTGCAGTGCTTGAGGTTCTAGATGCACCACCAAAAATCAGCCCTGATGAGGCTCTAAGATTCTGCTGCCAAAGTCCAAAGCGACCACTTGAGTGCACAGTTGTGATACTGTAATTCAAATCATAACTCTTTATGGATAATGTAAACCAAAAGCAAAACGTAGACTTTAACCACAATTACTACATTCAAGTTATTTCAAATTAGTCAAGTTCTGATCTAAGCAAAAACTCCAGGTCAGGATGGAAATTTAAAACTTGCTGGCATTTTGGTGAGATAAGATGCAGACAACCTGAATGACTCAGTTCGGGAACAGCCCATAGCCGAACATGTTCCAGCAGAGCTTTAATTACACAGTGGTAATTGATTAAACATTAAACAGCTGTGTGACCGCATGAGTCACTGAAACACTTGATATAGATGACTCATATGTAAAGAACATTTCACCTGTGATTTTCCTGCCAAGACAATCTATTTTTATCTATTTTTAATGAGAAAAATATTAGTTCACATGCAACGTAACCAACTTTTGCCTGGATTTATACAAATAAAGTCAAGAACAGAGTTTAATGACACATTGACTATTAGACACCAATTCTAAGCTAGTGTGTTAGTGTTTACTAGCTAGTGTTGACAAATGAAATAAACATTTTGTAGCGGAGTCTTGTGCTTGAGCTGCGTTACAGAGGTAACAATTAGAGACTCAAGTCCAGTATCTTGTCAGTCTCCAAGGAAAGAGTGTTATTCTAGGGTTGAGAACTGAGAGACCTGTGAGGCAGTTTCTCTGGAGCAGTATGGCTGTGATCAGCGGAGAAGGGGTGTGTAGCTTCCGTCTGAGGTTCGCACAGCAGTCCGAGTCTCCTCATTTCCCATCAAGACGTCCCTAATGTCCACTGAATGCCAGCTCATTCTCAGTCCAGTTTGAATGTACAGAGTTCACTGCACACAACCACCCAGCCTCAATATGAGAGTCAGATTAAGGCAAAATAGACAAAACACATCCTTTTCAAACTGACAGAAAAAAAGCCCAGGAAAAACAAACCTCAGCTTTCCAGTGGAGGGAACAAGCTAGAAATTAAAAAACACAGAGACCAAGACATTGACCTATCAAGGCAACTAAGACAGTTACTGTTCAAGTCAAAGGCCATAGCACAGAGTAAAAAACAGACCACAGGCGGAGTACGGACAGAAAACATAAATAACCTAGAAGCTAAAACTCCACATTAAAGTTGAATAATATTCTGTTCTCATTAACCTGAGTTGTTCCTTGAACGCATCACATTAACAAGTTACTGCAGGGGAGAAAGCAGATCTATCCAGTTTACTGTAGACGTAGTCAGGTCACACCACTGTAAGCGGAATAGCCCACACGTGCTCTACACGCTGACCTCGTCTCCCTCACCATCAGACCACGGCTTCTAAGTTGAGGGCTACAGCTTTACAGGTCAAACCAACAACAGCTGCCAGCTTTCATTCAGAGTTTAGATGCCATAAGTTCTTGACTGCTCCAACCAGTACTGCATCCACAACCACATACACTCACTGGGACTACAACCACCCCCTGCCATCAAGTCAGGGCCACAGATGGAGGCCTGAGACGTTTTAGAGGGGAGTTCGGCAAGTTGGACAGCTCAGAACAGCTTCAGCTTTCCCTTGCTGACTCCAACAACACCAGGCTGATCAGAGGAGCAGAAAATGAAAGAAATGGACTCTATGCATGAGACAGGTCATATTTTGCAGCCACCAAAGCGACCTCCCAAACCAATCAACAACAATGAAACAACATCCGTTTAACATCAGTGTTGACGCTTCAGTTAATTGGTCTGTTTTCTTCCATAAAAGAAACAAAGTAAAATAAAAGCAAGTAAACACACGTCTCAGAGTTTACGCTGCAAAACGTTTGTGGTGGGATGGGAAATAAATGTTGACTCGAAGTTTAGACCTTTGGATAATATTTGAGTGTATTAGATAATTGGACGCGACCTACACACCTGACGCTAATCACGTTAAAACCAACGCAGGTCCCTCACACACATTTACTCACCGTTTCTATCAGGTTTCTTTTGGTCCGGACCAGCTCGACCCGGTGTCGTTGGACTTTGCGTCACTTTATTAACCACTTTTATTTCTATCCAGCGCGAGCGTGTTTTAATATTTGACGCCACGAGCTCGGCGATGCGTGTCTCGATCGGCGTCTGACGTCACGCGCTTTTATTGCCGCAGTGTTGCGTTGAGTGAACGCAGAGGGTCGTAAAACAAACAAACTTTGCATTTAGCCAATGACCTGATGTATGATGACTGTAAGTCTCATTAAGGCCATTTGATGGTTGACTGCCAAGGACCTGTCACATGTGTTTTGATTTAATATTGACTTTTTTTATTTCTATGAATTACTAGTGTGATGTTTGTGTTGGTGTTTCACTGCTGGAGAAGGCGTGAGACTAAAATCTATGAGGGAAGAAGAGAAGCGGAGGACGTTCAGAGAAACCTAGTGGCCAAAGTGCATAATGCAACTTTCTGATCAGCCTTTACACCACGTCCACGTTTCCAAGTGCAACACAGCGTCGACTGGTATATCATCATGTCCAGTCATGACATTGTTGAATGTGTAGAAAGTGGATTTAGTCATTTGGGTTACAGGCCATGATTAACATCACTGTAATCTCAGTGTCCTCCAATTTAAGTGAAATGTAAATCTCTCTTACAGTAGAGTAAATCTTTGGTTTATCCATTTCGGGTAGAAAATGGTGGAAGGAGAGCTGCTCCCTGTGTAGACAAGCTCAGAGACTCTCCACCGATACCAGAAAATCACAAATAGTCAGAAAAGACTCCAGAAGTTGAAAAAATAGCTTATCTACAAAATATAAAAGCTACACACTTTAAAACACAGCATTTAGTTTGTGTTCTCAACATCTGACACTTTACTGTAGCTCAGCAGGAATCATCCCTGTGTGTATTTGACCACACATGTTGTTATAATGAGAGCTAAGTCGTGTACAGTTGAACAAGTCAATTTACAGAAAAGCAGTTTACAATTAACATGAACTAATACTGACACTATATGATTCTATTTATTTTAATGGTGTTTGACTTTATTTCATTTATATATTCTTTTATTTCTGCATATATATATTTATTTCTACATGTATATAATTCATTCATTTATAAATGAATTAAATTGTCCTCTTTACACACCTATATTTCTTTACTTATTCATCCAGATGTTCATGTACATCTCAGTTTTTATCGTGATCTTATCTGCAGGTTTTGGTATGTTTTTCTATATATGTGTATGTTTTGGAGTGAGTACAGGATCTACTGTGTCATTGATAACCCAACACAGAAAACCTGTATGGAGCTCCTTGTCCTTGGTGGCTTTCACTTTTGCTTTCTTTAAGTCACATGTGCCAAACACAACACAAAGAATGCTGGGAAATACTCAAATGAAACAAAGGAGAACAGATTGTTGTCCGACGTGAATAACCATACGAGACCTTCTGAGGAAGTGCGAGTGACTTCCTGTGGCTTGTCTGCACGTGTGGATGGTGGTTGGAAGTCTCAGGTCCAATTCTTTCAGTAACTGAGTAATAACTGTTTTCAGCTTAGAGCCTTATCCGAGCAGAACTCCCACTGTGTAAGGCACAATGAAACCATAATATTAGCTCTAGAATCGCATGATAGACTGAGTATGCTGAAAACCACTGTCTGCAGATTGACCACTCTTCCCTCCCTTTCCTGCCACTTCTGATCTCTTCTTGCCTTTTGCTGTGTTTTGCCACAGAACACCAAAATAGCTTTGAGGAAAACATATTTTGATGACACCAACACGAATGGCTGTTTTACTCCGCTGTAAAACGACGTGAAAAGAAGGCTTCGAGTTCTGCTGCCTAATGGTTCTGGTTACTTTGCCTGCGGCACAGTTGGCAAGGTCTCTCAAGGCTACACCAACAGGAAATTGCATTAATCCCGAGCTGGGCTGAAGTAATTCACTCCCTTCTTTATTTAAAGCCGTGCCAGAGTTTTGAGCAGACCACCTTGGCCGTCCTGGTAGAGGAGCACTGGAGTGAGAGGCCTCAGGGCTTGACTGAAACCTTCCTTCCATGTGCTCCCTAATTGGTTTAATGACCGTAATTATCTACTGGGGTGCATGTTGTGTAGGGGACGATTAATGGCCTCCAAAACATATGCAGACAGGCGGAAATTAAGAGAGGGGGGCACCAAGACAAAAAGTAGTCCTGCAGAAAAGAAAAAGTCACGACATTGTAGAGGGAGATGCATCCTGGTGTGTAGATGAAATGGAGCGATGACAAAGCGCTTTAGTGTTCTTCTTCCTAATGCAACTGCTGTTAAAATGGTGAATTTACTCATGGGGTTTAGTTTTCCTCTTGATGAAAAACCATCCAAGCAGCTGTCCTCTGCAGACTATACCACCCATGCAGTTAAAAAGAAAATCGTTAACGATGCTCCAGAAAGCATACATTCACAGGCAACAACTGATCTAACGCGCGTCTGGTTTTAATTCAGTTTTTTAAAAAAATAAAATGAAACACTGAAACAGTTTCGCCCCAAACTTTATCTATGACCACGTTACAACTTATGAATGTGTTTTTGTGCATGTTAAGAGCTACTGACACTCAACTGTGCCGTCAATGTCTCAATCCCTTTTAAAGAATGTTAATCAATGCATTATTTTCATGTAAATGTCGTGAATGTAAATATCATGATTTTAAAAATGCCTACAACTCCCGCTGTAATTCCTGCTGCATTTATATTTTGTCTTGCTGCTAAAGAGCACATATTGATATATTTATGTAACCCACCATGTCTAAATAAAAGTTAAACAAAATGAAATTCAGTTTGTTGACCTCTCTACATGAGCAGACCTCAGAGGAATGGAACAAACTGAAACGCGAACCACGTGACCTTTTCCTTACTGTAGTTACTGGAGCCCGCGGTGCTCCGAGTCACTTTCCCATCAGATCTTATAGATAAACAGTTTTAGCAAAGCACTTTACAAAAACCAGAATACGTGTTATGATTCCGTCCTCAACCCAACCCTCATTCAACCTGCGCCATCCTGAAAAGCACCTAACAGATGTTTAGAGACGCTGGGAGAGACAGATTTCTTTATGTGTTGAGTGACATCAGCGGTGTCATTAGAAGAAATGTGGAGTGAATTAGGCTGGCGTTTCAAAATATACAGAGTCTGCAGAAAGACGAGGCTTACGTCAACAGCGGATTGTGTTTCTGCTCTCCACCCCTCCTCGTTTCTCCCGTGTTGACGTCGAACAGATCTCAGCAGCACAGTTTGGGAAATCTGGGAATTTCCTCATCGCTGTCCTATTAGGAGATTATTATTAGATATGTACATTTTCTTTTTTTGTATATAATGTATAACATGTTTACTCTGTTTTTATAACTATTGCAACTTTTTTTATTTTCTTATTTTCCAACTGTTCTCTGCTGCTGCTGGGTCACCAGAATTTCCCCACTGCGGGATAAATAAAGTCTTATCTTATCTTATCTTATTAAATAAGTAAGGCTTTTAATCCCACAGGTTTTGTTCGAACAAGGGGATAATCTGGAGAGGAGCTGAGTACATCTTCAGATTCAGACATATGTTTGAGAACGCAGTAAAAATGGGAAGTTGCGAGGCCTGGTGGAGACGTAAGGAGCACGATAATCTACAAAAGCCCTGAAGTGCTGGTAAGAGAAACTGCAACGGAAAGACGCAGGCAGACCAATATAGACAGAAATTGGAGGATGTGTTTTCTGGTCAGGAA
This sequence comes from Macropodus opercularis, assembly GCA_030770545.1. Classification (NCBI taxonomy): domain Eukaryota; kingdom Metazoa; phylum Chordata; class Actinopteri; order Anabantiformes; family Osphronemidae; genus Macropodus; species Macropodus opercularis. The sequence goes on along the minus strand of CM061095.1, from coordinate 7,913,837 downwards.
CCCATGGCTAAAATTAGCGAGGATGTAAATTCCTCAGTGCTGCCGGTTTTTGAGTCCGCGCATGACACTGAGAGCTGCCAGGAGAACATAAAACAAAAAAAGGAGAAAATAAAGAAACGGAGGGCGGCTGCGGCGTAGGGAGAGGTCATACATGAACAGTACCATGGTGATGTTTTTCCTCCTTCTTTCTTTTTAAATTGACCTTCACCCTGAGAACAAAGACATCTAACAAGCCACAAGAAGGAGGGGAAAAGCTCTGGAAGCGAGAGCCGCGGCCCCCATGCACAAGGGTTCTCGGGGGGGAGACTCGGGTCCTGGATGCCAAGCCTTCAACACAATCACCACACATGCTATTGTGGCCTGCAGTAAAGCCCTGGTATGGCTCAAATCTCCAGCTAACCCCCCCCCCACCAACCCCAGCCACACCACCAGGCCTCACTCTCCCCCCTGCTCTTTCCCTTTTTCTGCATGCATCCCTGTCATTTACAGTCCTAATGACAAGACACAACTTCTTGTCATTGCTTCCACACATTCAGCCCCTGCAGAGCGAGGATAATCACATTACGACTGACGACGGGGACACAAACCAAACTTGTCCAGCAGTCAGTTTGGACGCGCTCAGACGTGGATTTACATAAATCCAAACAGTACAATCAGCGGCTAAACGGTGTGGCTCTGCTCCTCTTTTTCCATCGTGGATGGAAGAGAGGGAGAGAAGAAATTCACCACGCTGTGAAACGCTGAGGGGATGGATGGAGATGGAAAATAGTGGAAGACTTTCTCGGTTTACCGTCGCCACTCAAAGCCAGGGTTATTTCTAGGCATCCTATTGGTTTAGCACAGGCAGGAACACACAGCCAGCTGGAAGTCAAGGACAAAGACTCACGAGGGACTTAGCGTCAGACTCAAGTTCCCATGCTCCATCAGCGTTGGGATTTTTCTACTTCTCTGTTGCCCTGCAGATTAATTCAATACTTAAATATTGACATTCCTCCTTGTAGCGTGTGGGTCTTATCTGAGTAATGCGTTTATAGCATTGTCGCCTGCATCAATCAGCCAAAACTGATAATTTTTCAAATGCCACAGCAAGGTCAGAGCGAGCGAGATAAGGAAACGGGAATCAGCCAAGGTGAAGAGCGCATTTATTGCGGCGCACGTCTAGACTTGCCGAATTCTCGGGCGTCCACGGTTACATTTTATTCTAATTTTCGTCTTCAGCAGGTGTGAGTCATGAAATCGGAGAAGTTAACTGAAGCTACTGCAACATGTGACACTGACATCTGACTACTCCTCAGCCTGCTATGCTGTCTACTCATAAAAACTGACACCATGGTAAGGGTATGTGTTAAGTGACCTCTGGCGATACAGCATCGGAAGAACACAAGGTCACAAAACTTCTAACCTCATAGTCACCGTAGTTTCTTTTAACCATCATCACTTTGTAACCTTTGTATGTTACTAGTTTTACAAAGGTCCTCCAATCACAACATAAAACCTATTTTCACAGAGTCACCTAAACTAAGCTGTACCGCTCCACTGTCTGCTCACGTGTTAACGGTGCTGCTGTAGTGGTTCTATTACTGGTTCCTTCATTGGTCCTTCGAGGAAGGATACACGGTCGGAGGACTTGTTGGCAATGCTGCATTCCTCTGGAAGTTCCCATGTGGGACTTAAAATGGGAAAAAAAAAAATCACAAATCCAGATAATGACAGAACTGGCCATTGCATCATGCGTATTTACATGTTCACTCAGGTTCATTGTGGTTAACGTTTGAGATCTGGACCGGGCTGACTGCTGACAGAAACCATGCTCTAGTGGAATGGGATTTCAAGGAAATGGCTTGGGTCTTATCCTGGGACTTATTTGCGTACGTCTGAACTCTGTTTCTATCAGTACATACCAAAATAAATTCTAAGATCTGGGAACAGGGTGACATCGCTTCAACAAAGGTCAACAGGATAAGAAACAGATTATCTGAACTTCTTTATTTGTAAATCAGGTTAAGTCCTTCCTAAAGAAGAATCCTAAAATTAACAATGACTAAAACACATACAGATACATAAGTTTCAGGGCCCTGGTGTTGTGTAAACCGTTTAAAGTCACATTGTCTGGTTTAAATGAGCCAGAAGGATGTTGACTCTCACATTTTAAACCACCAAAAGTGTTAATTCACCCCTGTTGTGATTCACTTTATGGTTGTGCATGCCTGGAACTGGATTTAAGATGTAATAACCATGGGTAGGTGAGGCATGAATAACAGAGCTAGGTGCATGAAACCACGGTGAAGTCATGTCTCAGTAAAGGTCACATTTTTCCTTCTTAGTGTTTTTGGTGTAAAGGGCCATTCCACAGCTTTTCTAAGGAGGAACTGGGAGAAGAGGTAGGAGATGCACTACAGGCCATTTCATCTCAAGTCAAGAGCAAACGAATCTGTTTTACACAAACATCAGGAACAGGTTTGACATTTGTAAATTAAATTTCATCTGAATGATTTGTTCATATACAGTAAATCTAATAAACGTTGAGTGATGCTGATGTGTGCGAGTGGACATTAGTTTCCTCCTGCAACCACTCATGTTTATTACAGGCTCCGGCTGCACAGCTAAACCGTGCTGCAGCATTATAAGGATTTCCAGGTGGAAGTATAAACATCCTGGCACAGCTTAAAGCAAACAAAGCATTCCTTCATTCTGTTATGTCAATCATTCAGCAGACGTTGCCAAATTCAGTTTAAGACGTTATTGCTCCGCAAACGCGAGGCCAACACCACAGTCTCCCGTATGAATAACGCAAGAACAAAACAGAGACAGTAGAGTTTTGGCTTGTTGTTTTTTTTTTATTTGAATTATCACCAATGAGAGCACAACCTTCAATTATAATCCCAGCTCAGTGATTATCAGGTTAAATAAATACAAGTACAAAATAAATAAAAAAATTAAATACAGTATAAAACAGGAGACACAAAGGGAGATGTTTGCTCTTTCATGAAGAAGCCCTCTCAGAAGGTTTGGTAAAGCATCAGACATGAAAAGATACAGTAAGGAAATCAAAAGCTATATCAGTTTGGTAATATGGTAAATAGTCAAATCATACAAAATGCAACCAGTAAACCCAACAAAATCCCTTTTTCAAATATGGTTTATGAGCTACAAGAAAGTCATAGATGCGTCTGAAAACAGTTCAAATTCAAGTAAAGGAAGGTACACATCAGTAATACAATAATTTGCAGTCATCAATTAAGAGCACTGGGGGGAAACTGCTCACATACACTCCCCTCTAATCTAAACTCCACACACAGGAGTTTCAAAATAAAATAAAAGAGTTGTGACCAAACAGAAAATAAAGGCTATTTGTATATCTACTACAAAACTAAATGAAACGTTGAAATTGCAAACCAAACTGTTATAAAGTATGAAATCATTTCAACACAGTAAGACTCATCAGGCTCCGTGGATTTTGGCTAACTAACCCTCAACATCTTCATTACTGGCATGCTACAAACGGATGTACGGTCCTGCTTGGGATAAAACAGCAAAGCATTTGCACCACCGTCTTTTAGTTCCTCTCTGCGTGATCATCCTCTACTGACTGACTGTGAGGTTAGTTAGTATCTCATGGTTTCTCTTTGTTGTGATTTCAAGTGCTACAGTTAAGGTTTTCGGTAATGGCCCAAACACAAAGAATTCTCTCTTTGTATGCAAGTGATTTTGGACACGGAGTACCTCAAATGCGTTTGTGACACTTCTTTTCCATACATCCTCATGTTTATAGCTTAACTTCAGCTTGGAGCCAGTAAACGGCCAGCAATAACACCAACTCAGTCTGTGTTTATACACCTAAGCGACAACATGTCTTTAACCTTGGGCCAGCTCAAGCTCCTTTTAGCCCTTTGTTCTCATTGGCCTTATAAGAAATGGACCAAAGTGCCGATTAAAGGGAGACACCAGCACCAGCCACAAACCGGTGCTGCATTCCACTGCTCCCACACCATCACACTTATGGCTGCTTCCCTTGTTTGCTCGACACTGGACGCAACAAGCTCCGGTGCCATTTTGTAAAGTTTGAGGCCCTTCCCAGAGTTGGTTTCATTGTTGTGGTTTATTTTAATCAGGAATGTGAAATGAAGAAAAAAATATATATATAAGCAATTCATTGCATCTGTACATGTATAACAAAAATATATATCTAAATATACAGTCTCAAGCTATTGCTGTGTTTGATAAAGGTGAAGAAATCAAGAATGTACAGTAAGTCAGTCTGATTCAGTCGGCGTCGGGGGATGGCATGACATTTCTCTTGGTTCTGCCGATCCAAAGCCGTTCCTGCAGTTATGCACCAGCTCAGCTTTGAGTTCAAATGGCTCCAGTGCCCAGTTTCAATTCCCTTCATTGTCATGATCACACTGCAAACACGCTCAGGGTGCTGGTCTGGTCCTTTAGACCCAAAATGCTGTAGGCGATCCTTTTCAAATGTCCAGGCAGCCTCACCCCTATGTTCTTAATATCCCTGTGAAAGACAGGACAGTGCATAAGAAGAGCTGCGCGAGGATTCACCGCTTGGACTCGCTCCAACGCTTAACACGCACATCCTTCCTGCTCATTGTAATCAGTGACGCGTACGGCAGCGTGAAAACCGGCCTGAAGCTCACTCCATTCAACTCGCTCGATTGCTGAACCAGTTCGGCTAGGTGCGGAGCGTTCCATGTCAGTACTGTGCAAGGGTTCGTGTTTATCTTAAAGATTAAAAGGACAACACTGGGGGTGCTCTTCACGAACACATGATGCAAACCTGGCAAAACCCCGCAACATCGCAGTCCAAATATAAAGCCTTAATTACAGCCTCAATTACCTAACGAGGATTCTCCCTCTTGACCATGAATCACTTGTCTGGCAAGCAGAGGGTGGGTCGTAAATAACCGCTGGTTTTCCAAGAGTGCTACCAGATGCCCTGAGATGGAAACATAAGGCCATGAAATCACACCCTTCTGCATGACACATACTTCAAAGGGGTTTGTCGTCTGCTTTCCAAACTGCCCGTCTTCTCAAATCACGGCCAGGATCAGCTGATACAGTGTGTGCGCCGTGGCAGAGGAGACGCATGTACTAGAATGTGCGCTTATTTTCCAAAAGGCTGAGTTCATTACATGAAATTGCTCCCTTTTCACACATCTAAAAGGGCTTTAAACTACCCTGCGATAGGGTCAAGGAGTACACTCTGAGCGCACCTCTTCAATCTTTGTAGAAGTTGTGCCGACTCCACGGCTTCAAGTCTCACCCATCTATTAGAGTTGCTTAATCTACTCTACTTTTCATGGACCACAGACTTTTCTCCCCTCTTCTTTCCTCCTTTTAATGTTAAAGAAGCCACAGAAGACCTTTGCCCTGGACGAGCAAAATCTGTGGGTTTTCAGCGCTACCCGGCGCAGCTAGTACGAGTGGGTGAAGGGAGGGATGAGAGAAAGAATGGAGAGGAAAAGAGAATAAGGACTGCAGCGACCGCAAGCCACCACCACCAGTCTACCACAAATGAGCCCACTCCTTCTTCTTGCCTCCATGCGTTTTTCCTTCTCAAACATTTCTCGACTTGTAACAGAGGTCGGAGATTATATTGTGCGCAAACTATTCTGCTGGCTGTTAAAAAGAAAAACATTTTTTGGAAAACAAATGCATGAACTTCCAGTTGGAATTCCGCAACACGCTTTGTTTTTTTGGGGGTGAAAAGCATGCATGTGCAAAACGCTGGTTTTAATTCTTGGCAGCCAAAGAGTCGTCCCCTTTGCCAAAAACATACTTAACAACTTAACGAGTGAAATAAACGGTTTTAATGTGGCGCACCAAAATCTAACGTCCTGTCCCACTTACTCGTTCTTCATCTGAAGGACCTGGTCCATCGTGACAATCCCAGCGCAGGTGAAGTTCTCGCTGTACTGGCTCATCTTAATGGACTCGAGCCACTCAGACACGGACCTGAAGGGGGACCCGTCAGAGCCGCTGGTGCTGGGCAGGCGGATGGATACACTGCAAGCAAAGAGAGAGAGCAGGTCCAAATGATAATAATCAACACGCTTTCCCACAACAAAGGCGGATGACTGAGCTCTGTAATTACAGCTCAGGAAACGACTCGATGATAAAAACCAGTTGGGGCAGCGAGGGCAAGAGCTGATTGAGACCTGAACACGACACGGTTTGTCCTTTCTCACCGTGTCTGGTTTTAATGTCTCTGCACAAAGGGAAAAAGAGCATTCATGCGTGCAATCACTTAGATAATAATGTTCCTTCAGCAGTGCACACATTTCTTTCATTAGCCTGGCAGGCAAAGTGTCAGTATGTCTTTTTAATGGTTTAGGTAGACCATCTTAAAACTATTCCCCCTTCCCCTGCAGACTACCCTAAATACACCATGTGCCTCTGTAAATAGAAAGCTGCTGCCAAATCGGTTTTAAAGCCATGTGAAGCAAGTCCAGGTCAAGTCTGAAAAGACAATCAGTCAAGCCTTAGATACACAATTGCCACAATGTTCTGTTTGGTTCTAACCCGAATGAAACATGTTTGTCGCTTTCTTATTGTATTTACAAAAGAACAGTATGGGAGTTGTGTAAATCAACTTCTATGGTTGCTTCTAATGGCATCTACTAAAATCACTTGGTGCAGTAAGTAAATAAATCTTACCGTGGGTCAAAATCCGCAATAGGCTTCAGGGAGTCCGGGCTCCGCAGCAGCTTGTCTAGCAGGCTGACGATGTCGCCGAAGCGTGGCCTCTTGGAGCGATCCTGAAGCCAACACTGCAGCATGAGCTGGTAAACTGCAGAAGGGCAGTCCATGGGCGCTGGCAGTCTAAAAGCCTCATTGATAGCCTTCATCACCTGTAAGTTTATCAGATGACAATGTAGAGCCATTGGAGTAAGATCAGCCTTGACTTCTTGGATGAAAATATGATGTTAGGTTGCTTCAGGAAAAAAAAAAAGCATAAACCACAAACCCACCTCATGGTTACTCATGTCCCAGTAAGGTCTTTCACCAAAAGCCATAACCTCCCACATGACGATGCCAAAGCTCCACACGTCACTGGCTGAAGTGAACTTTCTGTATGCTATTGCCTCTGGAGCGGTCCAGCGAATGGGGATCTTACCTCCCTGTTCAAGAGAAATGTTTTCAATTAGGTACGGGAAAAAGAACACGTAATTAAAAATGCAAAAACTGTCTGTTTCCACCTGTAACGCCACTAAGGTTTGCTTAAAGCTAACAGAAGGTTCCACATGAGCTTACACTTGTGGTGTATGTCCCCTCGGGGTCATCCTCCAGCACTCGGGACAGGCCAAAATCTGACACTTTACACTCGAGTGTGGTGTTGACCAGAATGTTGCGGGCTGCGAGGTCGCGATGGACATAACTCATGTCAGAGAGGTACTTCATGCCCGCAGCAATGCCACGGAGCATACCCACCAGCTGGAAGGAGGAAAACTCGCCATCGTGGTCCTGATGGGAGAAAACTCAACTTAGTGTTTAAAGAACAAACCTAAATAACGAGACTGATGCCACAGATGCCTTTTCCAGCTGAAAAGTGAAGTGTGACTTACCCTAAGGTATCTGTCCAATGCTCCATTCTCCATGTATTCAGTCACGATCATTGCATGTTTAACTGCAAACACACACACACACACACACACACAACAAACAATCACTGAAAGTGAAGCCAATAAACATCTGAACAGTACCAAAAGACAATTTGGTGCCCAAACAGTTGAGAAAGGTTTAAACAGCTGCAAAACTCACAGAAATCCTTACATTTGGTGACCACTCCCTCCAGACGAATGATGTTCTGGTGAGCGAACTGCCCCATGATGGAGGCCTCACTCAAAAAATCCTGCCTCTGTTTCTCCGTGTAGCCCGGCTTCAGCGTCTTGATCGCCACTGCCACCTCTTTCCTCCCTGGTACCTTCAGAATACCGCGGTACACCTCACCAAACTCGCCTGCCGCAAAACAACAGAAGCGGGATCAACGGGCTACTCGGTTTAGAAAAAGAGATATCAAACAAATGCTCGTTTGATATGTCTTCTTATGTTTCTAGCTGCAGGGGTTTGCTGCGCAACACAGTAAAAATCAGAACGTTTTGCCTGAGGCTCTCTCACTGAGGTGTGTTCTGGCTGAGTATTGAGACAAGCAGCCTATGTTGTATAATTGGAGGCGAGAGCATGGGAATCAGCTGTGAGAAGGGGGGGGGGGGGGCTTGTGATTGTGGAAACTAAGGAGGGGGTTTAGGTTGAATAAAAAAAATAGTTGGTTCAAAGGGTAAAGGTGGTCACACTTAGACAGTAGCTCACATACTGTACGGAGGATTTGGGCCCAGCTCAGGTAGATACGCTGACATCCTTCCAAAACACTGTTTAGGCAACACTTTCTTTTTGATGATTGTTCAACTTGAGCCAAAAGAAACACAGATAGACTTGACACACAACAAAATGTCTCAACTTGTTGTGCAAGAACTCACACAGATGCTAATCTCACTAAGGTAAGGACTGTCAGTCAGCCTCTTAAGATGTGGAAAGTGCACAGTAAAAACGGTGAAGCTGGGGACTGGAGCCATCTTTCAACATGTCGGTGTTAATCCCAGCGGGAGGTTGTCTCCGCAGGCCTGTCACTCACCAGCTCCTATGACTTTCTGCTTGGTTATGTGGCTTGGGTGGATCTCTGTGGCAAACTTTAGGACTGCTATGTTGGGGTCTTCGTATGTATGTGGATCAACGTAGGTCTTCAAAGGCTTCAGTTGCTCTGTGGGAAAAGGATAGGAAGCAACAAAAATAAATAAAAAGATTTAATAAAGTGAGATAAGGGAATAAGAGTGAAACTGTACCGGAGCTGGAAAAGTAGGTGTCCTCTGGTCCTTGCCTGGTGTGGGAGTTCCTCTTCCTGAGTAAAAGAATAAGCTAATTAATAGATATACTTAAACAGTAAATGGACTTTAATTCCGACCTGCTTTAATATCAATAGCACATAGTGTAGCAACCTTTGTAAGCATTTTACTAAAAGGGACCCGGCACTGGTGCAATGCATCCATTCAGAGTAGCGGCCCTTTGATAAATGCTGACGATAGACGGTGTTTGCCAACGAGATTTAGAGACTGAAAGACAGACAAGCAGGTGGGAGGGAGGCAGACAGTCGGGCCACAGTCTGCTACAGTACAGGCCCGGGTCACCTCTAAAAAAGTGCCTGTGGCCTTGTACAGAAAGAACCAAACGCCTCTTATCACCGACAATGTACCACTCTGGACCAATTTCCTTTGAAAGGCCCCAACACTCACTAGAATGTAACCATTCAACAATGACAAGGCACATTCAACACAAATTCTTCCCTAGTGAGCACCGCGACACAGATCTAGATAAAGAGAAGGAGAAAGTTGGCTAAAGGAAGGGAGAAAGAGAAAGGTTAGGCTGGAGTAAATGCAAAGGCCATTTGGAGGCCCCACAAAGGAAGGGAAGACGAATGAGAGAGGAAACCAGCCAGGGAGAGCGTATTCTCATTCATTAAGCAGCGTTTACTGACCGCCTGCGTAGGAACAGCACCGCGATAACGATGAACAACATGGCAGCTCCTCCGACTGCTGCACCAAGGATGACTGCAGTGTTGCCTGGGTTAATGTGATCTAGAAAAGAACATTAGACTCATGAGTGAAACGCTGTTCTTCACTCAAAGCCAGACAATTTTTCAGTGGTTCTCTTGTGCACCTTCAGGAAGGGTCTCAAACTGTTCCTCCATGCTGGAGCCGCCAGCACTGCCATCGCCGCCAAAGGCCTGCACCTTGAACAAGTAGGCTGTGCCCGGGCTCAGGTCACCTATTTGTACAGAGTTCTTCTCAAGCACGTGCACAACATAGGTAGTCACAGCCAAGCTATCATCCTAGAGGACAGAGGAAGAGAGAAACCCAGAATCGCTGTGTAAAATTTAAGGTCTACAGTGATAAACGTAGAGAGAAAACGTAAAGTCAAAATTAACAATAACAAATTAAAACGTTTAAAAGTGAGCAGCAGCAGAAGATCAAACAAGAGGATGGACCTTCTTGCGGTAGTTGAGTTGATAGCGAACAGGTCGTGGCTGGACGTGGAGTTGGGGGAACACATCCCAGGAAAGGTACAAGCTGTTGGGCGTCCTCTCAACCAGTCGTACGTTGGTAATCTTGGGTGGATCTGAGGGGAGCGGTAAGAGAATCAACATGTGGCAGGTGAAAATCATCTCAGTGTTGCAGCAGCATTCGACAGACAGCATCTCTCATCACCGCGGCACCTGTGGCAGGCCTCATATCAGCAGCGCTCACCTGTGTAGCGTAGAGACGTGGTTAGCGTGATGGCGGACGGTGGCCGATTAGACCGCGGCGTTGCCTGACCCGCGAACACCGACACTCCGCTACGCGCCTCCACGGTGAAGGTGTAGTTGAGGTGTGCGTCCAGATCGCTCACCGTGACCTTGGTATCGCTCAGGCCCGTGTTAGTCGGCTCATAGCGAATCTTTTCTCCACAGGCTTGGCACACGTTGCCCTCGCAGCGATGGCAGTCAACACTGTATGTAATGTCAGTTCGACCCCCGGTGTCTTCTGGTGGGCTCCATGACAGCATGAGCTTTCCTGCAGAGTGCTGGGTAGTGGTCGCCACAAGGTCTTTTGGGGCGGAAGGAAGACCTGCAAATAGATTGCGATGGGAAGTTAGATACAACATCAGGAAATGAAGCTGGTTTCTAAACATTCAGCGTCTTGAGTTGAGGGGACTCCTTACCCGAACAGGGTCCAGCAGGAGGATCATTAGGGGCCCGGTAGAAGCCGTTCACGCAGGTACAAGAAGAAGCCCCAGAGCTCAGAGCCACAGTATTGGCCGGACATGGTTCGCACTTGTCAACAGATGCTGTAGCTTTGAAGAAGCCAGGCTGACATTCTGCAAACACGAAACCACATTTGCATGAGCAGGTGAACGAGGACAATGATGACTTCAGGCGAACATCCGATATGATACAACACAGATCCAGTTCCTCCAGGTCATGCAAGCCTGTTTGGAAGACCAGTGTTGTTCTGAACTTCTGACCTTGTGTGCAAGTCAGCAAGGTTGAGTGGACATGTTATTATGTCAAGGCTAAAGGTCAGACTTGGACAAACGACAGGGATATGAAGGGAAAACAGAAGCAAGGCTCTGCACAATGTTGAGCCATATAAACACTGTCCATTACAGCTAAGACACTGCTCACACGAACCCAGCCCTGGAAACAAAAATGCAGACTCCCTGCCTATCCGGCACTCCTACTCTTTACTTTTCAACCACCAACCCCCCCTCTCTTGTTGCTTTCCTACACTGTTCCAACAAACACAACCAGTCATCCCACATTCCACAACAGTAAGTCAGTCTTCAATGCCACGATACAACAGGAATAAAGTGCCTGAAGTTTGCACTTCGTTTTATTATATTGTACCTTCCAAAGTTTATATGCAGAAATTGTATCGCCTGGATAAGATGGCAACTAATTTCACACATCTGACTCAGACTAAAGCAATGCAGGTAAAAGGTCCGGCTGTGCGTAGCAGTGGTGAAATATGAACTTAATATGGTGTGAAATTTCTCAGAGTGCACCATAAAGGAGAGTGAAAATGAGACGGACTCTGTAAGAGCATTCCTCTGGCTGCTGCTCATGTCCTCGCAGCATCGCACATTCATGCACAGACACACTGCACACTCGCACCGGCGGCCAATGTGTACGCACAAAACACACATACATGTATGCAAAGCACAAACGCAGGCACGGGGGTAAATCCGACATCAGAAGTGGGATAAGGCTTGCTGCCTGTCACCTGTTCATGTCTTTCAGGCACACACGCACACGTATACAGTGTACAGAAGCATTTCCTCCCTTATTCTTTAAGTTGCCTGAGGGATTTAAATAGTTTGTGACAGATGTCATAAGACAGTTACAGTGTCAATAACAAACAAAATGTAGGTCGAAGGACAACGGAAGATAAAGAGAAACGCGAGACAAAAGAATGGTAATGAAGAAGATCCTCTCAACAAAAAGACTTGACAACTTAGGAAGGGAAGATGATAGCCAAATGAAATGACGCATGCATGGCAGGAAAATTAGGCTCATGTGACAAGCGAGAAGCACAGAAACATTAATGCAAACACACAGTTTACATGTCTGATTCCAGCAGAGGCAGAGCCAAGGACAGAGAATATGGGATTCACTCAGAGATGCTGCCTTGGTCCGTGGCTGCCTTTCACTGCGGTTCAGTCGAACTGCGTTCATCTGGAAACTAGAAGTGACCACACAGAAGACAGAAAGCACACGGCTCCCGATCCATTAAAGTCATATCAAGGGGATTTGCTGGATTGACCGCAAGGTTCAGGTTTTTTTTTTCCTGTAAGTGCGGTTCACCAGGCTGTGGTGGAGCTGCTGTAGGAGGTGGTGCATTAACTAAGAAGCATGACAACAATGGTGTGACACAAAAAAAAAATGAAACACAGCTTGTAAGTTTGTCCAATAGCCTGCCTGCTACTCAGCCCTCCCCTCAAAACAGCACCTCATCTCCGACCAGCTGTTTTACTAACAGCTACTGCTACTCATTAACGCAGGCGAAGCAGACCACGGGTCAGGCAGAGAAAAGGTTGTATGAAGGAACAAAAGGTTCAAGAAAGAGGAGCGAGGAATACTGTATCCCACTGAGGACTGAAGAAAGGAGACAGGCCAGGGTGAACTCCTCCATTGAGAAGGGGGAACAGCTGCTGCCTCAAACCCCGATTCATACGCCTACCTCTCCTCCTCGTAATCCCTAAATTCCTTCCTCCCCTTCTTTCTCTCCTCCAAGCCCTCACTAAAAAGGCGAACCCATTAACATTGCTATTCAACACTGACCAGCAGGCAGGGAGAATGCCATGCCATTCAAGTGCTGAGGGAGAAAACACACACACAAGCGCTGCAGATGGGAATAGCCAAAATGCCACAAGGCATCTGAATAGAGGAGGACTGGGCTCTTTTTGGGAGCTACAGTGCCGATTGCAATGCATCGTGGTCGGGCCTGTGGAGATGATGGCCTTACACTGTAAGCCGCCTCTGTAATCATGAGGCATTCCAGTGCACACCACCCAACAGGAGGCCTGTAGCAGAGCGCCTTCACTGCAGCTTCAGTTACAACTCAGTTCTCCAGTGTAAAGACAAATGACTTTGTGTATCTTCAACATCTGAGGCGCAAAGTGAAATAAAATGACCCCTCCGCTGGGGTATTTGGCAGAAGGATTCCTCGACAAAACGGCAACGGTGCTGAAAGGAAGCTGGAAAGCTTTGAATTGTTGCTGGACACAACAGGAAGCAGGAAGCGAGATGATGACGCAGGCTTCCTTCCTATAGCAGGCAATCAAAGCATGGAAACACACGGGAGTGTGACCAAGACAAGAACCAGCACGGAGGCTGCCAGAGTCATGAGACAGAATAATAAACGCGAAGGAAGTAAAAACGTGTTGACCTAACATGAACGTGGCCACTAAAACACAGGGGTGGAAGGGTGGAGGGGGTCTTCTGAGATAAACGCCTTCCCTCTTGCAAACAAAAGTCTTTTAGTCTGTTATGAGTCGAAGCAAGTGACAAAATTAGACCTGCTATTTCATCCTTCGCTGCTGCACAAAGCGAGGACCTGTTTGTCATTTGAGAGGCCCCGTGCGCCTCGAGTGGCTCTGTGTTTGTTTATTGAGAATGAGCTCAGGAGCCTGTTACACTCTGGGAGCCCGAGTGGCTCTGGAGTGGGTTCCCCCTCAAGGGCCTCCCGGTTTGTCGGCAGAAGTTAAGATGGATGAGACGGCGACGGTGATGAATGCACCGTCGGATAGATGGATGAATGGGTAACATGGCGGCTTGACAACAGAAATCGCCCTCAGGACTGGAGGTATAAGTGGTAAGGGGGCCCCACAATTGAGTCCGGCGCTGCGCTTTTAAAAGGCAGAAAGGTCATGTCTGCCTCAGGGTAGATGTGAGTTAAACTGTGCATGGTTTACAGCGAGTCAGTGGCCAAGTAAAACAAACACATGCTCTGAGAGAGGAGGAGGAGGAGGAAGGCGAAAGAGTTGTAGCAGCAGACTCGAGTGTAAGGAGGTTAAATTAAGAAGTATGGGCCGTTAACACAAGACATCTTGCAACAATAAATTCATAAGAAGCAAATGCATGTCTAGATCGGTATCAGGGGCAGCTCCCCAAAAATATCTCAAGGCAAGGGAGTCCTTGCTTTGTAGCCTCACGTCTTCTCCCCATCCCCCTGTTTTCATTCGAGAGCTGGTCTGACCCATAATTGCAATATGTCATGTCATTTTGTTTGTATGCAAGGTGACAACATGTCATTAGCATTCTGGGGGAGTTGGGCAGTGGTGGAACAATGAGGGTCTCTGATGGGGGAGGAGAACCAGTAACATGAGCCAGGGGTCACTGAGGTAGAGGAAGGGCTGGGGGGGGGGGGGGGGGGGGCAGCAAAGGTGTAGAGGCTGATGGGAGAGTCAGGGGGGAGGTTGAAAGAATTAGTCAAAAGGATTAGCTGACCAATGGAGCAGCTGTAAGGGCATTACATCTGTTTTACAATTGCACTCAGGCTTTCATCTAAGGCTGTTAACAAACACAATAAATTCCCTGATGCCATCTCTGCTCTCACTCTCTGTCCACTCAGGGAGGGACACAGAGGAAGGATAACGGAGTGAAAGGAAGTACAAATTAGGCCCAACATTTTCAAAAACGGGCAGAAACCAACACCGGCCGACAGGAAAGGCGCAGACGATTTCCAGAAGACTAATGTGGATCACAGTCCCGGTCCGTTGGTCATGTTTCTCCGTGTCGCTGGTCAAATCCAGACAGCCAGGTGGCAAACACAACACCACTTTACTGCCCCAAGCTGACAGGTCACACACACCGGATGCCGACAGCCGTCTGCTTCCTGGTTTGGGGAAGGGGTCTAGCATGAGCCCAAATGCGCCAATAAACAAAATGACTTATCAGGCAGTACAACAAAATTGAAAGTGGCTGAGCGAGGCCGCTTAGAAGAGAGCGACAATGGAAAGCCCTGAGCCAACGGATCGGAGAGTCACTGAGGGATTAGGTGACCTCCGGTTTCCGCTTCGGGCTTGTCCTGTTAGCAGCGAAGGGTGGGTGGCTGGTGCGTTGTGCTGGGGGTGAGAAAGGCCGACTGATATGGCGGAAGGAAAGTGCTGACCTCACACACCAATGCAATACAATGCTGTTCACATTGCTCTGGACTCCCCCACCACAAAACACACACACACACACAGAGCACCCAGGCTCAGGAATGTCACCAAGAGGAAATATGTCCCAACCTCCACTACAACCAAAACAACAGCCAAGAGTTGCTGAGGTTACGTTTTTGATTAAATACAATCAGCAGATGAAAGCTGCACCAAGTCATTTTTTTAATTCTTACATTATATCATACTGAGAAAAAAAGATTTGCGTCCGATCTACAGAAATGTGGTCTTATATCCTCATTGTTGAAGTTTTTGTAGAAAACTAATTTTTTTTTTTTGCTTCTTCTGTTAGTGGAGGCTACACACTTAATGTTAATGTGGGCTACACACTTAATGTCTTGTGGCCGAGTAAGTGAACAAGTTTTACAGTTTGCTATTAAATTTGCCATTTCAGCTTTATAGGACCATCAGCAGATGTTCTTTAAAAACACGGACAGCTGCAAAAGAAAGATTCTGCCTCAACCCTATCTGCCATCTTAGGATTCAACAGGTCAGTCTTCAATGCAAACAATCAGCAAATATAAAAACAGTGTAAATTTGTGCGGTACAGTTACGATGTCAGTCAAAGGCAACATATCTACATGATACTTCACGCCGAGTGGTTTGTTTCTATTATTCTGACGTCTCAAAGGCTCAAGCATTACATTAATCACACTTTTTACGCCACAACAGCATAATTAGATCTAATCCACATTAAAGAGTTGAGAGGCCACCAGATCTCCTCATAACTACATTTCCTGTCATCTACTTAACAGTAATTGTCAGTGTTCTATTCATTATAAAAGTGGACCAACAAGACGGCACATGACACCACTTGAAAGTGCCTTCAGATTTCCTTCCTTCTTAATTTCCTTCTTCCTAAGCTTAGCTTCCATCAATGAAAAGAAAAACTGTCAACTGATGTTTACATTTCACCTTCACTGTTTATGCTTCATTCGCTGTGTGAACAAAGGAAGCTTTTCTTCTGTCCGGCTTCACTCAAATCTTCATAGATTCGCATTGTTCAGATGCAGCCTCTATTTATCTTTACAAGTTAGTCGTGGAGAAATATATTTATCAAAAAGCACAGAAGAAAACGGCACCAAGTCCAAATAGTCGCACCAGGGCCATGTGAAACGGGATGTTTAAACTCCATCGGTGTCATATTCATGACCTGCATCAAAAAACTCGGCCAAAAACAACAGCCACTCTGTGATTTCACGGGCAACAAGAACACACCCCACGAAGGAAAAACTCTGCATTGTCTGCTGGTTTGTTTTACTAGTTAGGGCAGCTTGCACAACAGTGTTCGTCTGGCAAACTGCATTAAAACTGTAAAAAGGTCATGGGAATCCTTTATTGAGATAAGACACTATCAAATAAATACAAGATATGAGGTGGAAAACTAAGGGTAAATTAGAATAAGTCCTCAGGGACAGGGAGGACGTGAAGAGGGAGGAAGAAGCAAGAAGCAAGCAGAACTAGTAGTTACTTCACTTAAAATGCACAAACACACCCAAGTCAATTACTACCTATACAAATCACTCACCGCTACAAGCAGTCACACAACTACAACCAACTTAGTCACCAACTGTTTGTTACGTCAGCCAAGGATGAGTTTGGAGACACGGACTCAGAGGAAATGAGGGGGAGACAAAAAGCAGTTTACTGGAACCTCTCTGGCGAGAGGAGTAATAACTTTACTGGAAGTCCGTGAACAGTTGTTCCACCAAGATGCCATTCTCTCCAAGACACCAAAACTAACCTCAGCAGAGCAAACACTCCGCCGTGCATCTGCCTTTATAAATACAGCCCTGGGAAAACCATAGCGTGGGATTAAGTCCTATTTGTTAAGGCTTTAGAGCGGCTGGCGAGGTGTGGACCGGGATGGTTAAAGGCAGTCCCGAGGACCAGCCAGGGCAGCCTGTGGTCCTTTGTGGGGTGAAACACCGTATGCTGCTCCATTGTGCCAGTGAGGATTATGGGTAAGGAAGGGCGTGATGGGCTTTAGAGAGAACTGTCAGAGGCAAATAGTGAGTCACACGTGGAAAACCACAGCGTCACAGCCTAAGAGTCAACCACCACATTGCAAAAGAGAATTATAGAATTAAAATAAATATTATTCATCGTCTAGCAGAGAATATAAAAACCATGAAAATCTGATCTACTGCTTTACATTTCCTTACTCTCTTTCTGATTTACAGCCTATGTGCCTGTATTTTGAGAGTAGAAATAACTTTTCGTTTATTATAGTCTGTTTTTTTATAAAGGCATTACAAAGAGCTGCTTTGTGCCTCGCTGCTGCTAAATGATTCGATCTGCATCAGGTTCCTAAAAGCTTTTTCATTCGCAGCGCTAAACACTGAGCAGGTTTTCTTTAGCACAGGAAGTGATTTGTTTTAGAGTTTGTTTGCCCGAAAGCAGTGTGGGGCCACAGAGAGAAGAGTTCCACATGCCACCGGGGATACCTCAACAGAAAACCTAAGGAAAAAAAACACGGCTCACTGCTGTGCCGATGAAGAGACGGAGACAAAAACCAGACAAAGTCACAGATTTTTACTTTAACAGGTCCCGTGGGGCTGAGAAGCCGTAAAACTGAGCGATCACATCACTTAACATGGAAAGTTTTAACCTAAGTAAAAAAAAACACCACAATTGAAGTTTTGCGGTTTCTCCCCGAACAGCGTGCAGCGCAGGAACGAAGTGGGGAGAATGATTAACTGCACGTCTGTATGAGATTCCACTTAAATCCCTTTGAATCATTTGTGTCAGCCCGGCGCTGCAGACCTGTGATTCATGTCCGCCTTCATCTGCGAGTGCGCCTGTGCATCTCTGACCTCTCATTAGGCCTGATCTTGGTAGTGATATTTTAAGGGGGAGCGTGGGGGGGGGGGCTCCTTTGTATAGTCATTTTTATGTGAGGTCTTGGCCTGGAGTTGCTCTTCCTCCCCTGGGAATTCCACAGGTTTGGAGTAATGCTGGGAGGCTCCACCTCGGCAAACTGATCAGTATGTACCAACCAAGTGCGAGGGGAGGTGGAGGTGGAGGTGGGCTCCTCCGGCCTCGCATGGAAACACTGCTCCTCATTGTTCCCCTACCTTCACGTTCCATTCCGCACCTCCCTCTGTTTTAATGTCACACTAGGAACAACCTCTCCATCTCCTCATTCCTTCCTGGTTCTACGTCTCCTCCTCTTCGCCCTCTCTAATCAACTTACCCAGCACTTTCCAGCGGCTACTGACAGAAAACGTCGTCGCTTTTATCGGCCTGTTAACTAAGTGGGAAAGCGAATCTATTAAAGCTGGCTACCTGTGGATTTACAGCTGCAGACCAGGGTGTGCGCTCATACCTGTAAAAGTGTGTTGCAAGTCTTGCAAGTGCCAAAAAAAAAAAGTTGCCGAAGAGGAGGTGTTCTTTAGTTGTTCTGCAACGAAACTGCTCTAAGCAGGTCCGTGCACGTCAGCCAGTGTTGTATAATCACACACGCCGCTGGAGTCACACAACGCAGCTGAAGCAAAGGCTCAACCATTTAATAAAAACAGAGACAAAAGGAACGCACAAACAGGGTCTCTGCTTGAACAACGTCCACGAAGCTCAGACGCTTCCTCCTCCCTCCTCCCCTGTCCCACCCGCCTTGAAGACGCTAATCCATCACAGTACAGTAGTCTCCCCGCGTCTTTGATCGCTTTCAATCACTCTGACAGCCCCTTCCCACAATAATTAAAACATCATCTGCAGGACTTGAAACGTAACTGTGTCCTATAGCAATAAACTACAAAGTCTAAGGACTAAAGTTATGTTTGGACAGCGCATCAAGGTGAGAGAATAGATAAAAGACGAGACGGCAGAGCAGGAAATCAACTTCCAGAGTGTGTCATCAGATATGAACCAAAACCTGGGACTGACGTAAAAGCACTACAAAAGTTTTGTAGATGTTTACGCGGCCAAATGAGCTTTACAAGTTACGTTTTTGTTTTGTTTTTTAGATCTAAGCAGAAGGTTATTTAAGTTTTAGACTCTAAATGGGAGCAAAAAAAAGTTCTCAGTTTTAGAGCCGTTGAAGCAAAGAGTAGAGTATTTTACAGCTTTTAAAGTTTCCACAGACCTGAATAGGTGTGAATAGATCTCAGGATCATAGCTGAAACGCAACGAGCCAGTTCTTAATTTTATAGGCATCGGTTCAAGGTCAGGGATGATGCCAGGACATGTACAAGGAGGCCTGAGCATTCTTTCCATTGCAGAGGAGGGTTGTTCGCCAAGGGGAGAATTCCACAGAACAATGATAATAACACCTATGATCTACATACACAGGCTTGTTTTCCCAGCGTATGGTAATTACAATCCAGAGTCATTATGACTAATGCCAAATGATCTGTTGGGAACTGGATTCTGTGTTTTTGTGTCCAAACAGGATGCGTGGACCAGTGTTTTAGCAATCAAGGTAAAACTTACAATACAGAGCGACCTGCTGCTGAACTATTTATTGGAGTATTTTGTGTGTTTATAGATCTGAGAGTGTGTTTTAAACAGTTCCCGGAGTTAAACTAAGCTTTGTTATCTACGCCTGGTCTATTGTTGTCACCTTTGTGTTGCTTTAAAAGTCAAAGTAGAGCAGGTCACTCTGTGCTGTAACGCTCCCTTTAGCTGCCAGGTCTGAGGCTGTGAATCAGATGCTCTTACCATGACATGCGTCTCCAACTTCCTCGTAGCCTGGGTTGCACTGGCACTGTCCGACAGGCACCACCCACTCCCCATCCACGGTGCAGTAGATGCGAGGCAAGTCCTCACTGCTGGCGTTATCCACGCAGGCCCCGTTCACTTCCCTGAGAGCCTGGTTTTCACCTCCAGCCACCGTCTCTGGAAACGACGCTAGGCTCTTCACTGTGGCTGGACACGTTTTGTAGTAGACCCTCACGGAGAGAATAGCAACGCAGGCTCCGATGTCTTGAAAGGCCAAGTAGAAGCCCTTTCGAGAAAGGCTCTCCACGACTCGTGTCTCAGTGTTGATGCGTAGGTCGTTTCTGTTGGTGATTTCGTCAGGAGCTATGGTGGCCACTTTCCTAAACTGGCCCTTGCGGAAGGTGGTTCCTACGTCTGCGTCTGACTCGGATGTGAAGAGGTTGAAGGTTTCCTTGCAGGTCAGGGAGGCACCGCCGAAAGAGTTGCAATCGCGCACAATGAACTGGATTTCAACAAAAACCCGCGAAGCTGCTGGACGCCGCTGGATGAAGGTGGTGCGCAGCCAGTTGTCCTCCTCGCGTTCGCCAACATTGCAAACGGAGTAGGTATAAAACTGAGAACCATTCAGCGTCCTCTGGACAACCTCCCACTGGAAACAGACCGCACAAAAGCAGCAACGTTAAAAGTGTAAACACTGACCCCTGGGCTGCCCTGAGGCTTACTGGCCTAACCGGAGACACACAGGTTCAGCTGCTGTCGCCTGAAAATCTGTGAGGGACACAGATCTCTACACACTACGTTGTGCGTTTATTAGATCCCCTGAATACTTTCCTTTAATGCAATAAAACATTCTTGCAACATTGAGAACTCAGCCTCGTGCCTTTACAGCGCGACAATGCAGAAAATCTCAAGAACCCTGTGTATGAAACCATTTGGAATAAGACATTAAAACATTTAAAATTCTGCCGCTAACATGACTTTGCTGACATTTTGTCCAAATGGTGCTCGCATATTAAAAAAGCTGAAAAGACAGCGTGTTTAAACGTAACCTTGGCTCTTGCAGAGCAACTGGCCCCCACAGGGACAGAGAGTCTGGTTTGCTCTCTGCATGTAGCCGCTGTGCTATTAATTAGAGGAATGTGCTTTGTTGGCTGAGTGTGTGGCTCTGCATATAAACTTGAAACACCATCATTTTGTAAACAACCTTTAAATTAGTAAAAAAAAATGGCCGTAACACCTGATACACATCGTTTAAGGAGCGAAAGCTCTTTGAGAAAGTTGGGTGAGCCACTGAACAGCACGCCTGCACATGCCTCTGAGTCATCAGCACATGAAATGAGGCTATTTACGGTGAATATGCATGAGCCTGACTGGTCAGCTCACTGAAAGACACACAGGCCTCCACTGGTAAAGACTTAACCACTGTGGGAGTAACGCAGCAACATTGTGCTGTAGATGTGCCACATATTGCTTCGGCCTCCAAATCCAAAGCCCCTCCTCTTCTAAAAAAGAGGTACCACATGCTGCAAACTTTAAAAGTGAATTGCTCTCCAACATACAATTCTGAAGCTGAAGCCTTCAAACCACAAGAAGCCACAAGTATTCCCAGCTTGGAGCGAACAGCTATTCTGTCTGCCTAAGCTTCAGTGCAGCCCAGACTCCTGGTGGGATCCCACAGCTCCCGTCTATACGCACAGTCAAGCACCCGTTCGGCTCCTACGGACGCGTTTTATAGCAACCTGACTTGTACACAGGAGGATCTCAGTTCAGCCTCCTTTGCACTTCCCCTCGCACATTTACTCCAAGGCGAAGGGACACTCACCCCAGATTTGTCTCCCTGGTCCACACGCCATGTCAACCAGCCCAGCTCACCTCCTGCTGCCTTCATGTCCAATATAACTTCTGTGTATGAGGGGGGAAAAAAACAATCAGAAGGTTTTATTATCGTTTTACATCTTAACTCAGGAGGAACACAAATGACAGTTTAGTCAGTTTAGCTTTGCCGCATGCTGCCAGATCTTACATCATACAAGTATAGTTCGCTGCGGAATTAGCGCCTTGTTTTAAAACTAAAACTTGATGTGTTGTTACAATTTTTTGCGGCATGTTGCCATACAGTTAAAAAAAGAGGAAGGTTTGTGTTTAGGGTTTGCGAGCATGTCAATGTCATATAATTCAAACAATCTGGATCTAAGTGCGCTGCATAAGGGAACAGACTTTCTCCAGAATTCACCTGCTGTTACAAAGTTACACGCTCTCAACGCGAAGCTCCAAACGTAAGAGTTTCATATAATTACCGCATAAAGTTTAGCTCAGTGTCCTGGTTTTAAAATGTCCCTTGAAGGAGTTTCTCCGCAGGACATGTGCTTCCCCACTTCAAGCAAGTTTGCGCGAACATGTCAGGCGGTGTGAAATTTCGTTTTTAAACTCACTCACCTTCTCTGGTCTGCGTTGTGATGAGTACAGCGTTAATGAGTACGTATGAAAATAATAAATGCCTGACACCCCCAGAGGAATCCATCTGGCCGAGTCGCGCTTCCTCTCCGTGTCTCTGCTCCTGGGCTCGGCTGGGATCGACTCTGAGGTGAGCGCGGCTCTGTGCCCAGCTCATTCACAAACGACCCAGTGCGTCACGGACTCCGCCTGCTTACTGGAATGTGTGTGTGCGCGCGCGTACACGTACGGGTGCGTGCGTGTGCAGGGGGAAGCGGGGCGTGGAGGCGCTTGAGAACCTTCTGCGCCCTTTAGGGATTGTCGGAATTTTATCGTTTGGGGCATAGTTGGGAACGCGGCGACGCTGTAGAAAGTCCAGGATCCGCTTGACGCGTGACTCGCACTTTAAAGCTGATTTCTTTTTTTTCTTTTTTTTGCCACTTTCATATTGTTTTATATTCAAAATGAAAGTGAGATCTAAGGAATTGGACAAAATGTTTTCACCTGTTTGAGACATATAGAATAACTTATTCATACAATACTATATATTACAAGTCAGTTCATGTCTGCACTAAGCTTCTACTGTGACTTTAAAATAGTCACTTCACAGCTTCTTCCCTTACCATTAAAAAAAACAGTTTACAGAGTGCACTTGAAGGCACCATAACGCTGATTACAGCTCTGCCTACCTGGCTATCAAACACTTTGCAAGGCACCAGAATCATTTGCATGGAGGTATTGATGCACAATGGTTCCACGCTCAATGGGCCTGAGAAGGGAACCGGAGCAGGAGCCGCTTTACTTGACGGCCCTTTGTTCTGAGCATCCCCACATACAGAGGTAGAACTATTGTGACAGGCGCAGAGAGATGTATTCATATTAACATAATAGCAAGTGTGAATGCCAGAATTCAAGAGTACAGCTGGCCTACTGATAGCCCGTCATAATTTATGGGAAATATCCCAAAAATGCTGCACCCCG
The DNA here is from genome assembly GCA_030770545.1 of Macropodus opercularis. Taxonomy (NCBI): domain Eukaryota; kingdom Metazoa; phylum Chordata; class Actinopteri; order Anabantiformes; family Osphronemidae; genus Macropodus; species Macropodus opercularis. The sequence goes on along the minus strand of CM061095.1, from coordinate 7,890,500 downwards.
CCAACACTACAGACAGACAGTTGTCAAGTTATGAACAAAAAAATGTTAATCTAGTTTTTCACTCTCAGGAGGGTAAGTGGGAGTGAAAATGGGGGAGTCTGGTATGAATATGGGGAATTAAGAAAAGTCCTCTACCTAGCAACTGGTGCAGAGTGGAATCTACTGTTCGGCTTTATCTGACTTACTTTCATTGTTTGTTGCCCAGCGTTACCATGGTAAAATATGAAGCAACACTGGAAGTGATAAGGAGACGCTGTGCATTACAGCTCTATGGCTAAAGGCTTGTTGCTGGTTCCTGAGAGTTTGTTTCCAGTTGTGTTTACCTTGAAGCACCAGCCTCTTCCCACAATAGATAATTAAAATACAGTGTGTCATTGATCGGCCATGGGTCTCTCTCTCTCTCTCGCACACATGCATTGTCGTTCACACACCTGTGACGCTGACACTGCGGGAAAAGATGCGGACTCCCTCCGTCCTCCCCTTCCTCCCCTTTCTCCTCACCCTGCCCCTGTGCCTTCTGGGAGCTCCGGTTTCACAAAGGCCCCTTCAAACCGCAGAACAACGCTGCAGCTCTCAGTGAGCTTTTGAACCCCTAAAATCCAACCACTCACACGCCCCCTCTCGTCTCAACAGCCGCCCTCGCGCTCTCCTCATCCTCACTCCTCGTCCTCGGTTACAAGCAGGGGAGGAAGGGGATAGCTACTCAGTTGGAGGCTCAGGTAATGGTAGGATGAGTTGGGAATAGAGCACGGGAGCAAAGAAACCTTCGATATGAAACTATAACGTGTGCCTGAAGGGCCGCACGTGCATTTTTTCGAGCCGGTAAGCCCGTTGAATATGCATTGTTCTTTGTAGTGCAGCACTAAAAGCTACCGCAGGATGTAAACTGAGAACTAAAGTGGATCGGGGTGTGTGGTTAAGGAGTGGAGGATGGTGGTGCATAGATTGGGGGTTATGTGTGTTTCGGGGAGAGGGGGGGGCTGGAAGGGCTGCCAAGCACAGGTGTAAGGCAACGGTGTCGGATGGGCAAACAGCAAGACCATTGTTTCCACGCACACTCACACACAAACACGTACCGCAGCAAGTGTGGCCCAGGCCTGCATGTGCGAGAACAGGATATAGGCTCATCTGTTAGTCTGATTAGCTGCACAGTCTCCCGAATGTAATCCTCCCACTATAACAACACCTGATCCTGTTGAGCCAGCTCTGCTCAGGACCTGGCATGAGAAAGTTGAACCATGTGCCTCGTCAGATTTACTGCCCCCCTGATAACGGTGATAATGAGAGGGAATTAAGACGCAGGTTCAAGGTACATCAAGCTGGAGGAATTGCAAATTACCTTCAAGCTCCATTCGGCACGAACAACTCACAGTTAGTTCACAGATAATGACTTCTCTGACTTTGTATATATGCTTGAAGGACCGTTATCCATAACGTCATTAAACCGCACAGTGATAATAGTTTTCACCAGTCACTGCAGCATCTACAAACATACACAGGCGACATCTGTGTGCTGCATGTATTACGCCGACGAACCTGTGTATGTGGTAAAGGCCAAATGTCGGCGGTAATGTGGCCGTGTGTGCATTGAGGTGAGAGGCTGGGGAAGCTCGAGGGCATGTGTGACCTATGTGTTGAGTTGTAATGTAAACCGGCCATGTGTGGTGGGCTTCAGTGTGGTCATTTGTGTTTCAAACAGTGTCGAAGGGGAGCATTCAGTGACAGCTGAGGCTGAGGTCAACCTCCGGTGCCTTCAAAGTTTTCTGTCAGGACACTTTGTACATTTTGTTCATAATGTATGAGCTGTATGTGTTTCGTCAGTCACTTTAACTCTTAACGTTCCCCAAATTCACGTTGCAGGGAATTAGAATCGCAACATGGAAGCAGCAGAGCCCAAAAAATCCTGATTCTAGTCCCTAGAATATGTTCAGTTCAGTCTCTCAGTGCCTCCAGTAGCACCTCTGTGAGTTCACATCACACCATAAAGAGGGATATTGTCAAAAAACATGGTTGCCAAAGTCTTCACATCTAAATCCAGTGTAACACATTGTTTTCATTTAAATCAACTTTAGCAACAGGAAAAAGCTTCTTTGAGCCTTAGACAAAACTCTCAGCACAATTCACTGCTTAAACCATTAATTATTAATAAAAATAATGAAACGGTCTAATGTGTGATTAGTTTATCTTCAATATCCTGCGGCAGCATGTTGCCATGATGCATTCACAGGATCCAGGATTTTACACAGTGAAATGTATACTGTTTAATGGAACACTGAGTTTTCCAAGTTAAAAGTATAACGTCTACATGTAACTAAACGATAATTCATTGCTAAGCTATAACGTAAACGACTAAACCTCCACAGATTCAGTCTCCTCCCTCACTAGAGGTAACTGTCTAGTAAGGACCGAACTACCCTGCAGGGGAAAACCAGTGCAGACGCACCGTTCCATTCATTCAACTCCTTATCACAACATTATCTCAACATACCGATGCCCTGAGCTGGAACGCACTCATATTCTCAGTCGACGCCTCCCGTGTTTTTTTACTGGAGACGTGGGTCAGAATGGAGTGGCAGATGTTCCCATTTGCTCACCCAAGTAGAATGACCTGCTCCTCACGGAAACTCCTTCTTCCCCTCCTTCCATATCGAGTGACTGGCAATCTAAAGGCCTTTGTGGACATTTAAGGAAGCACAAAGGGATACAGCACTTAGAATTAAGTTGAGATGGATTCCTGGAGGGGCCGAGGAGGAGGGATGTCCTCCAGGCTCCGACTGGGCGCCTCTGAGCCTCCACCTCTAACCACCTGTTGACTCGGTTCTCGAGGACCCATGGGATCACTGATATCAGACGGGATGGAGGGTGGAATGATGGAGAGGGGGAGAGTGAGAAAATGAACTTTATGCATATATACCAAAGAGTGTTGCTCCTGCTATGCCCAGACACACTGGAAAGGACACACAAGCTTTTGTTGCTTACAGTATCATTCTGTTTACCTGCAGCTCATAGTCACGGGTAGTTGGTAACAAGTAGTTTGAAGCCTGTAACCTTGTGAACTGTCACAAACTCAGAAACTTAAGTCCATAGTTGCCTGGTGACTAAATCTAAAATTGCTTGTGTCCGTGCAGCTGACTAAATACTGTATAATCTGCCATCAGCTTGATTAGAGCGACGCTTCAAAAGCTGGCGCGGCGGTAGGTAAGTTTAAAGATCAGCAGTAAGATAAACACACACCGTTTCCGTCCTTCCTCCCTCCAAACCACCCTGCCAGCAGCAATTAGCAGGTGATTGACACAGAACTCAACTTTCACGCTTCGGCGTACTTGGTCAAACGCCCAAACGGCGCAGCTTAATTTGAATGCAAACAGAGGCCCGTCACCCATGCCAAGATTCTGACAAATTAAATGACTTATTTATGTTCACACAACGTGGATCTTACTTTTGCTGAGCTCACGCAACTAAGACACCACAGAAGGAACTTTAACTACTTCACTCACAGTCTCAGGATGCTTTTCGGTTATTCAAACGGGGAAAACAAGGAGAGATGTGCTGGTTACACTCTGTTGTAAATGTGTCTCAGTTTTCTCACAGTTGTCATCGCTGCTTGGTCCTGGATATGGGAGAGCTTGATGAGCAGCTCCCACCCACAACAGGCAGTGATGTCACCTCGGCAGCACCTGTCTTGGTGGTCAGAGACCAACTCCTCACAGCGGCCTGTGGCCTGCTGAGGTAGGCACGTCAGGCATGTCTAGCTCGGACTCCAAGTGACGAAGGGCTGTTGTGCCAGTGAAAGTGTCGGAGCAGCTGCGTGTGTGTATCTTAAATAGGCTGGGTCTGTATTAAAGCGATTAAATCTGTTTCGTGTTTAAAAGATTATTTTGAGGCCCAGCAATCGCTGCTAAAAACTAAGTTTCAGTTTCATGCATTCATCTACACATCAAAGCCTCAGTCTTATGTATTCTTACATTAACATGTATGAATTTCCTTTACATCACGTGGATTTGGTACTATTGGTTCTGGTAAAAAATAACCACCTACCTCCACAGTATCCAGCTCTATTGACCAGCATCTTTTAGCTCATTGTTTTGCCAGTCAGGGCTACTAATACACTAATCTGGCTTCATTTCACCACACTAATCCATCCAACAGCCATCTGCAGCTGCACTAAGCGGGGGAACATTATGAACAGGGATTTCATTTCCCCCTGTGGGTCCAGTCTTCAAACCAAATTAGCATTCTCAGAAGATTAGAAACAATAATGGAAATATATCAGATGTGGTCAATAATTTCATTTAATGTGCTTTGCAGTCATATGTGAGCTACTGCATGAAAACAATCATATTTATTGTTCCAGGCAGGAGAGTGTTCTGGTTACTGTGGTTTGCGGGTTTTGGGATTTGCATGTGCTGAATATCTGTGGTAAATATCCAATACTGACATTTTCAGTTTTATTTCTGACGTGACACTAAAAAAATGACAAAATATTTGAACACACTACTAAAAATGCCCACAGACAGTAAAAAAAATGTCCAAAATGGAATAACTCTGTAAAATCGTTTACGGATCAGGTGATATTGAAGGAGAATGTGAGTCCTGTACATTTAGGTGCGGTCTGATCTAAAACACTAACACAAAAGATGTTAGTACTTTAAGTCCTTTTCTTGTTTATGCAGCAACCAGTTGCACGGAGCTACGCACCTGCTGTCTGACAGAAAGCAGCTTTCAGAGAAACGCGTTTTCCGCCACCAGTGCAACTAAAATGATCTTCCAGATGGTAAACGACTGTAAACACACACACACACACACATCACTCTCTCCTGCAGCTCTGTCAGAAGACGCTGTTGCCTTGTGGTGTTTGGACAGCCTGCCTGCAGCTGTTACGTCCACACATTCAAGTGTGGGAATGCAGGGCGTGGGGCTCGCGCTCTACTAACCTATGCGTGCATGTGCGAGCACGTACAGCAGAGAAGGGTGCGTTCATGTACCTGCTCCGTTCTGCTCCACGGTCACTGGACCCGAGGGAGCCGCCGGAGCGGGCGACTGTGGTGAAGGTGGCCCAGCGGGGGCGACCTGCAGCGCATGGCAGCTGCCGGTGGCGTAGCTGTCAGGACTGCTTTGCCGAGAGCCTGCCCCTGCTTGTTGATCTCTGTCAACAAACACCAAATACCACAGCAAGTCTCTCTCTGCACCTGTGAGGCTGCTGAGTTCTGCCTGCTAGCGTGTGGGCGTAGTGAAGGGAATAAAGGCAAAAGCTTTGTAATGACATATACATATTTTTATACTCGCCAGCCCATGCATGTTCCTGAGCGAGACTGTCTCAGCTTTTCCCTCCAGTTGGTTTAGTAATGACTTAAGTAAGGATTTAGGTTGTAATAAACACATCACTGTAGAGGGTGTGTTGTGTCAGGCACTGGATTAAATGTCTGGAAAGCTTTAACATTTATGTTACAAAATAATCTACCAGTATTGTGCGCACGCATTTATGTGGTTGACCAATGCAGCAATTTGTCATATGATTGCTGGTGACTCTGGCCTCACATCACAGACCTACACACAGTAGGACACACATCCTTGTGGATGTAGCCACGCAGATAGTTTCACTTTTACTTGCTGATACTGATCTCTGAGACGTCTGCCAACACAAAGATACAATGCAAGTACAGTGAAGTGAGGTTAACTTAAGACGAAGTGACATGACAGCGACACAGGCCTGAGCTGAAGCTCTTCCCCCAGGTTCTTCAGGCTGGGCGTGAAATTTTGATCTAAATGTGTCCCGAGGTTTTCCCCCTTCAAACTATTACTACTATAACTTTTCTTTTAAGAATAATAGCATTGTGTTTGGTATGGATTTTTAAAAAAATTGTTTCACAGGTGAACTTGAGAAAGAAAGAAAACCAATTCTCTCAAGCCAGCATCTGCAAACCATCAGGCACCTTAATGATCAGCCTGCGATCGGCTCTTGTCTCATTTGTGGCCGTTTCAAATTAGTTTTTATAACATGATAGCAAAATGATAAACAGTCTGCTTTGGAAAAATCAATACAGGCTGTTTTTTTTTCTTTGTTTACATAAGAAAGCCAACTTCACATGGCTTTGTTCTGGCCTACTGCACTGGTACTACTACAGAAGGGGCTTATTTGTTTATTTGTCTGAAAAATGTTACTGATGATGAGAACATTTTTAATCAAATGCAAATATTACTGCTGTCAGAGGCACAGTGTTCCAGTTTACACAACTGAAAAGGCTCCATAACTTCACACCAAGACATAAATTTATGTGAAGCTACGCTTCGGTAATTGCCTAAATCCCTGGTGAGACCACAGCTCTGCATAAATCATAACATGGTTAAGGCTTGAGGGCAGTAGTGATATTCCTGTAAACAGCTTATAGCTTCTTACGGCCTTGGATGCTTAGCTGAGGAAATCAAACACCAACAAATACAAACACACACAGTGGAAAAAAACACTGCTGTCTTGGTTAAATGACCATTGTTGTGTTTTATCTCTTCCTTAATTCCACTCTTGTGTTTTTCAGTATTTTAAAAATTCCAACCCTATAATTCAGACCGGGCAGAGCTTGCTGAACAATCAACACATCCTGACTGGCATAATAGCTCTTTGTCCTCCCCCACCCCGGCGCTGGAAAACCTTTTCAGAAAGAATCAGGCACATGCACATGTTTTCAAACCAACACCCACCTCAAGTGACCCAAGTCTAGTATTGACACCCGAGCACCCGAGGCACAATCTCAAGTCTCTCACACTTATTCACGCTGGCTGACAGATTGGGTTCTGGAGGCGGAGAGAGCGGTTAAATCCAAAATAGATGGAGGGTGGAAAAAAAAAGACAACAACACACAAGCCTGTCTTTTATTTTCCCTGAAAAGTGAAAGAACCGCAAATCAACTTCACATCTCCCTCGAGCCAGATCACGATCCAAACCCCAAGGGTCCAGGGAGGAAGGAATGAAACGAGACACACACACAGTCCCCACTGTGATATATGGAGCATAGCACTATATTTAACCACTGCTTATTTGAATGCAATACAAGTGGTAATTTACTACATGTTATGTCTACTGTGCGTGTGTACCCAATCGTTTTACAATTCATTTATGTAGAACGTGCATTAAACAGCAGCATCTGAGCTGAGCTGTTAAGAACTTTTTATAGATAGTCCGTTTTCCCTATGCCGGTTTCACCCTATTTAAATGTTTCAGCAACATTAAATTAGTTTTGTTACACTTGTATTATGATGAGAACATTATGACACAGCCAAAAAGAGGCCTGACAGTGAATCAAGTACATAATCAGACAGAATGCAACAAACCATTTCCCTTGGCAAAGGAAATGAAGCCATTAAAACAACTAATATGCACAATAACCATTACAGTTTACGGCACAGCCTTTGATTGAACATATTTCCAGTATTTATGTGTAGACATTTCGGCTGTTCCCAGTTTCGGTTTAAACCACGGAATCTTTCAACAAAATACTCAAATGAATACAAGGCATCAGTGTGGTGCGTTTCTCAGCTGGACACTACCGAACTCCATCACAGATGTTGATTTGTTTACAGTCTGTGGATTCAAATTGTTCCAGGGCCCAGTTGCTTAAAGAGGCATTGAGGGTACTCAACCACACAGAAATCAAGTTTGCTAAAGTGCCTATAGCTTGATTCGGCCTCCTGGTAAACGCTGATTGACGAGAAGAAACTGAATTTCACTCAGCTGAAGGACTACGTTTGTCTCAGCATTTTAATGATCATCTAATTTACATGCATCAAAATGCAAAACTGATTAAAACATGTAATATTTGCATAATATTGCAGTGCTGTCTAGCAACAATAGAGATTTTATGCAAACAAATGAGGCAAGTGAGAATTTGAATATTCAAACGCGCAGATATCTGAGTCTTGGTGTCAGAGGAAAGTGGCTTGACTCACGAGGGTGAGGCCATGCAGCTGTAGTGGTGCCTGTCCTGTGCACTGTGACCCCATCCATCATTTGATCTGTTCCTGACTGCTGTCCATTGTAAAGTGCAGTAATCACCTTATTGCCTTTCATTCAGCTGGGCTTGTCTGACACTGACCTTTTCCTATTCAAGCTGCAGAAACCATCTCACTTTACACGAACAGGTAATGGAAGTGAACTATGAGTCACCTTGTTAGTGTGACAACAGATGTCACATTACAGAAAGTTTAAGCGCTTTAGGAGCATTTTGTAAATAACTCGATAAAGCCTGTTTGTATCTCAACGACCTTTGCCTTATGCTCTACTGGCTCTGTTGGGCCTAGTAAAACAGCATCTTATCTAGCTCATTACACGCTTTCTCCTTAGCTTGTGTTCATATTAAATCTCATAGATTAAAGCATTTACACTCAGGCTCCAGCCAATGTTTGTCTGCCAAACATTCCCCTGATCATTGCTTTTACGATCAGCAAACAGTAATGTGAGCTCTATAAACAAATACCACACTCTGTGTTACAGCACTTTGCAGTGGAAGATGAAATCTGAGGAGTTTGGCCTGTTGATGTTCTTGTTTAGCATGTGTGAAGGACCATCAGTAAAATAATCTTAGTGCCCCTTAGTGTCGTGATATACTTACACAACAGAAAGTGAAACAGTTGTTGAGACGGAGGGAGACCACAGCTTCAAAGTTCTGCCTCTGCGATACTGATTATTTTCTAGTTGACTTGGCATATGATTAGTTTAATATCCCTGTTAGGAGCTTTTGAAACAACATTTCCCAGAAGCCCATGAGAGGTGGAGGCTGGTTCAGTGGCTACACACCAGCTTTCCTGCTCAATCTATCGTTGATGTTGTTACGGTCTGCGCGTCACCACCTCAAGAGATTTAGTAAAATGTTATACCTGCACCCGTTCGGGCGCCTAGTGCCAAACTATACAACAGTATATTCTGGTATTATTTTAAAAAAGACTGCAGAGGTTATTTGTTTATCATGCAGTCTAAAAATGAGAATTACTTGATTCACAATAAGTGTTATTGCGAGAAGAGAGCTGACAAAGAAAGTAACATTTTTAAAAGACAGCCGGGAAAACATGCAGTTTTCATGCTCACATTTAAAACATGAATTTCACTAAAGTCTGTCCAACAGGTACAGTCACACATGCAATCAAGCATCACACGAGGGAGTCACTGACCTCAAGAGTCTGCAAAAAAAGACAAACGCTCCCAAAGGTCTGTGACTTGGAAGGAGTTACAACGCCGCGCTGTCAAAGTTGCCCCTGCAGCTGTAAGCAGACGAAAGCTAAAATATCTGAAGCACAATTTAACTTTGGGGTCTTAACTCGGTGGAAGAGAGACTGGTGAAGCACCTCTGGTCTTTTCTTAAAAGGTGATATTATTGCTTCCTGTAAGGTTTGGGGCAGCCTGGCCACCATCTGTTAAGCAGAAGTTCACTTTAAAACCCTTTGAGGCAGCTCTGCGTTAGTCTGAAGCTTCATCTGCTGGGTTCCCGATTTTAACCAACGGTTAAAAGCCTAAAAGCAGGCTTGTATACGTGCTTGTCGAAATAAATTTTCCAAAAGCTCTTCTCATCATTACACAGTTAGGTTCATCAAGCACTAATGCAGCCACTAATCCTGCTGCTCTTTGTAACGGCAGGAATCAATCACGATGCCTTAGGCACAGGTTCAAATTTATGTACAACTAAATCCAAACGGGTTTAAACAGCTAAGTAATCAAAGGAAGCCGTCGCATGTAAGAATAGGCTGTCAAAGCACCAGCATGGAATGTAGAAAACTAAATGCCAAAAGGACACAAACAAGAAAACAAGTACTTATCAGTGTCTAAAAAAGCACCTCTGAATTTTCTACATTCTTCTCATTTTCCAGCTAAAATTGGGGCCTTGAAATATCATCTTGTGGCAAAACAGTTCACGCGTGCTGCAATGAAGGAGGTCTACTGTCAGGACAAGGGCTGTGGGGTTTTGCTTCCTTTGCTCAAAGGTGGAGTCTGTACTTAGAGGAACTACATCGGAAGAGGAGGGGGAAAAAAACGTTAGTGGCGTCAGTTTCGACTTCCAAGTCTTGTTCTGTCAGGGAACTATAAATCATGTGTGCCTCACCTCCGCTGCGCGGTCATGCTGCGTTCTTTATACTGTAGGAACAAGGGGGGGGGGGGGATGTGCAGAGCACGTGTACGGCCCTCCTCGGCCTCCTCTGGGTGCTCCGTCACCGGCTGGTCTTCTTCCGTGTCTGGGCCTGGTCCTGCTCAGAATAATGATCAAAAATAACATTTCCCAATAAACTGCAGGAAGAGAATTCATACATCGTGGCTTTATTATGACTTCAGGACTAAAACTATAAGGCGAAATTAATCACTAATGTGCTGTCTCTTCACGGGCAATTTGTTTTTGATTGGAATTAATTACACACTAAGGAGCACTTAAAAATAAGGAATAATGAAAGATGCTGCAGCCATGACCACCAAACATTCCCAAAATGAATTCAGATCACCACCAAACCCCATGGGCCTCCCTCTGGGGAAGCTGCCAGCTACTGTAGTCTTGAATTTGACGGGTGCAGCCGGAAACCTTAATGTTCAAGCTGCAGTCTTAAAATTCCTGAAACCATGGAGCTATTTGCTGCAGGGATGAGTCTATAAATGCAGCCCTGGCATCCACGGTGCTCATTTAACGGCCTCCACAGCTACTGTTCGAAAGGCTGAGGCACAAAAATGTCTTGATACAGCATTCATCGTGCAATTTCACACATATCTGACATGATGGTACAGTGGGTGGCTACAAAACTCTGACCATACTTAGAAATGTAGACTTGCTGACAAGGTACTGACACCTTCTGCCTGCTATACAAACTGCAGCTCTGAGCGTGTCATGCAGTGATGGATGATGCGAAGAATTTACCCAATTATGACCAATGACACTCTCAGTATGTGCTTCAACATGTTGCAGAGGCGTAAAACCTTCACATACTGAACAGAACGTGTATCAAAGGTCGATTGTAGCTTGCGCTTCTTTTTCTGAATCCACCATTAGAGTTTTCATCAAAGAAATTACTCCAGATTCTAACGAACACAAAAATCAGTGTGACTGACCATTTAATGATCTTCAGAAGTAAGTTAAACAACCATTTATTTTACATTTTAAAATGTCCTCATGGAGGAACAGCAAAATACACTCAAAATGAAGATTGATCAAAAGACAGTTTTCATATTAATCACCGTTTTAAGTTTTTTTTTTTTTCTTCTTCTTGTTTGTTTATCAAAAATTATAAGTGCCTTCAACATAACCATGAGAGTATTCAGCTTGCAGTCAGAGAAATATTTACACCACAAAACTGACAAGCATGGTTTTACTTTCAGCATCGGTTTCAAACGCCTCATCTCCTATCTCTTTCAGACTGCTTTGTTTTGTTGCACAAAACAAAATAAGGACCCTGAAGAAAGACAATTATAAAGGGGGGAAAATACACAAGCACAGAATAAGGACATTAGTATTTACAGCTTGGCTCAAAGAGACAGTTAAAGGAAGGGATGGAGACAGATGACCAACACATCCATTAGCGGCATGATGTCAAGTTCAAGTCACATTCTTTTCATCAATGATTTAACTTTACCCTTTAAGATTAGAAAATAACACATGCTTTAACGCATCTGACATGAAGTCATGACCTCAGGATGCAGTTCTTAATATGTGAGAAATTACGTCCAGACAGCAGGGGGCAGTAGAGGACCACATCAGGTAGAAGTAAACACAAACAAAAAATGCTACCCCTACAATACAATAAAAAGATTCCTTCAAAATGAGGATACAATTTCAAAATGTAAAAGCACTGTAGTAACAGATTTGGATTGATGAACAATACAAATTAAAAAAAAAAATCATTCTGCTCGGTGACAAAATACAAAGTCACATATGAAAATAGGTTTTGATCAAATTCTGTTTTAGATACACTGAGTTTGTTGAGCATTTGGCACAGAAAATGTCATTTTTGTGAATACCACTTGTGGATCCTTTACAGATCATCCCAACCATTCTCCTTGATGCCCCCGCCGAAAGAAAGAAAGAAAGAATGAAAGGAAGAAAGAAAAACATCTGATCTGTCTAAATAATTCACTTGGTCTCCACATTGCTTCAGTCTTTAAATATTTATAGTATTTACAGTTTCACAACTGTCCACAATACCTTTAGGTTTAAAGAAGACGAAAACAAAAATAAACAAATTAAATATTCTTTATAAAGTCCCCTGTTGAGGCATTAAGTGTAAACTGTACAACTCAGAAGGTCCCTTCACGAGTTCCTGGGGCAGGGAACACTTTGGGAGGAGTTGAGTCCAGAAATGAAGTAGAAGTTGGCTGATGGTGAAGGAACAAAAGCAGATTGATCAGACCGAAATTATTCTTGATCATTATCTGGGCAAAGATTTCTCTTTCATCTTGCACAAACATGACTGATCAGGAGAATAATTCTATAACATGTATGATATTATAATCAAATCTGTACAGAGTTCACAATTTTCCTTAACATAGTGCAATGACTTCTCGCGTCATTTTTCTTAAAAAACAAAAAAACAATCACTTTTATGAAGGTAAAAAATATCCCATAGGAAGGTCTCAATCCATAGCTTTTTGAATGCTATGAATAAGAAAAGGCTTTGACAACACCTCCAAAAAATGGCAAGAAAGGAAATGAATCATCAGAAATGATCATTAAAAAAATCCAAGTTCGACCTTCTATATCATCTCTGTAAAGGTATCGTTTTTGGAATTCAACGTCATTGGGTGACTTAAGGACTTGGTGAAGTGAAGGAGAAAAGGTGAGTGCGTGCTAAATTAGACATTTTTAAAAGTCAAACTCATAAAAATATGAGGCAATACCAGTTCACGAAACTGGGCTGGTGTCGGCTTTGTTCAGGGGGGAAAAAATAGAGGTAATTAAACAGAGGCGATGACAATCATGAGGTGAGGGGAAATGCTGGAGATGCTGTTGAGAAGGTCCGGGGCCAGCCGTGACAGGTGGCTCTCAGAGAATTCACATGGTGGGAAAATCTGCACCACATAAGCCGGCTGTGAATCCAAAGATAAAAATTATTGGATAGGAGACAGAACAACATTTTCAGACCACGTCAAATTTGCACAATTCATCGTGAAACACTGGCCAAAATAAAACCTTAGTCAAACTTCCACAGACCTGATTAGAGCCGGGGTTGGGCACATTGATGATTCCAGCTGCCTGTTTGGCTTGCAGGTACGTGATGAAGCCACTTTTCAAGGCTTGGGTTTGACCAAGGACATCTTCTTGGTCACGACCACAGGGTAGAGCCAGTAGTAAACAGTAGTCATTTTCCACCTAACCCCAAAACACGTGATGTTTTTAATGTTAGATGTTTCAAAAATGCTTTTAAAGATAAGGAAAACAGTAAACAACAATAATAAATTCTCACGGTCATTCTGCGTGCCACGCTGTCCAACTGGGAAGCCTCGAGCCTCATCCTCTGGACAATCCGAAGAAGAGGACCTCCCTCTGGGGGCGGCAACGAGCGCTGTGACAGCATGGTGTTACCAGAAACAAAGTGCAGCTGGACAGCTGCCTGGTCGTTCTTCAATGCCAGCAAACCTTGCCACACAATAGGATATTTCTAAAACAGAAAGAACAAGAGGAAATGAATTATTGGCATTGTTTTAAATGTATGACAACATTACTGATCTACGCATCTTCCTACCGTCAAAAGCTGCACCATGTCAATGGAGCGATGACTTGAATGTTCCAGCTTAGCATCAGGCCGCGGCTGTAGCGAACCTGATGAGGGCGGAGGTGGTGTTGACATGAAGGCTGGAGGGCCCTTCTGAAGGGACACATCAGGCTTGTGAGTGAGACTCATCGGGGATGTCATGGGAGACTGGTATAAGGGCGAGATAGTATCCCCTGGTATTCGGGAAATATGCGAGAGTTCTGTAGATGGAGCGTGGCGAAGATGGGAAGTCTCAGGTTTGGAATCGCTTCCTCCTCCATGTGACTGAGGCATTTTACTCCTGCGACCCAGCTCAGGCTCAGCAGGGACCTGTTCAATGCAATTCATACCAAATAAATATGTATAGAAATATGATCTACTATATTACTTTTGCAATTTTTTACAACAATAGAAAAAGCTGTATAATATTTGTGTAGACACCTTAAAGCATCTGAACTGACCTGTGAGGACGCAATGCCTTGGTTAGAGAGACTGTGTCCTGACGAAGAATGTCCTGGAAACTGTGACGGGAAGCCCCGCATGTCCCGGTATACTGGAAAGGAGCCAGCACCCCCTGGATGCATGAGCTGAACCCCATGATGGTGAGGAGACACCATGACAGGACTGGACGCGTGAACCCCTCTGATTCGACTTTCACTGGCAGGCGGATGTATCAGCTTTGCTTCTAGTGGTTTCAGAGATTCTTTTCCAGAGAGTTCAACGCCCTTCCCCGCCATAGGACTCTTTGAGGACGCTCCAGGCTCTGCAGTGCGGCCCTGTCTTGCTTCTACAACGCTCTGCTCTCCCAGTTGCTGGTGCATGAGGATTCGCTGGTGCATGTCTCTGTACTGGTCCATGCGTAAGCTTGGGTGAAGCACTCTGTGATCACTGTGTATCATCATTACATCTGACTGAAGCTGGGGCCCTGATGGTCTACTAAGGGTTTGGTTAAAGTGTCTGGGGTCTTCATCACTTACGCTGCTGCCACTACTACTTGATACAGACTGAGGACTTGAATGACTCTGCAGTACCATGTCTCGGATAACATTTGACTGTGGGGTGTTGCAGCGCTGTGGAGGCCCTGAATGGGATGATGAGAGTGACTCACCTCGCCTTACATAGTTTATCCCCGACATAGGCGGGGTGTTTATTCTGGATTCGAGAGCGACTGACTGGGTGACACTGTGAGCTTGCATTATGACAGAGGACTGTTCTGAGTGCGAGTGATGCATACTAGAATGATAAGCCGACACTGGTGGCATGCCTTGACTCAGAACAACAGGGGTTCCTATAGGAGAACCGCTTGAAGGACAGGCTTTGGCAAAGGGTGAGGGAACAGCTGTTCGTGGAGACTGGGGTTCTTGTTTAAGGTGCAAAGCTGAACGATCAGTTTGGATGCCAGGGCTGGGGGTCATTCGAGTTCCAGATATTGATGGGTGGTGTGGATTCATGACTGGGCTGAGGTTAGACTGCTGAGCAGCTTTGGCGAGGTCCTTCTTCTTTGGTAGCGGTTCTCTCTTCCCGTGCTGCTGTATCACAGCTGGGTTATACATCAAGACTTGTGGAGAACTAACTGGTGGTTGGAATATCTTCACAGTCGTGTGATACGGCGCATCGGATTTGTCACACCCCAGACTCTCCTGCTTGGTACTGGAAATGACAGGTTGAGAGTTATAGGACTGGCCCGTCAATAGAACTCCTGTGTGCCCATAAGATGTAGAAACTGGACCCATTTTGGGGGTAGGGGACTGGGACGATGCAGTGAGCGGGTCTTGCTTTATTTGAGATTTAGACACAGACTGCTGAAACTCTATATCACCAACGCTGGCTTGAGGAATTTGACTAATTTTGGCTCTCATCCTGTGAGGTCCTTCTGTTTTCTGACCAGAATAACTCAAGACAACGACGCCTTCTGATGTGTTCACCCTTAGGCCTGGACTGGGGCCTGTAGCGTAAGAAGCGGTCTCAACAACTGAGCGCCCTCGAGTTCCCTCTTCTATCATATCAATACCATGGTAGCGATTATTCTCATTTGAATTTGACTTATATTTCTGCTTGGGAATCGACAGACCAATGCTCCTGTTGCTTAGGGAAATCCGCGGCGTTTCCTCTGTATCATATGGCATTGGAATACGACTTATTACTGAGGTAGCAGGGGAAATAACTGTATGCTGGGTCTTTTCTCCACAGTTCTGCTGAGACTCGGTCAGGGGAGAAGGTTTGTGATGCATTGGCTGTGGGGTTAAATTCGGTCTGTCTTCGGGATGCAACTGTCTTGAGCTCACTGTATGACAGGAATTTTCGTTCTCAGACATCCGAGCAGGATCCGGCAATGCAGACGTCACCATGGTGGTCGGTATAGAATTGCTGTTAGACGCAGACACGTATTTAGGTTCCATTAGAATTTTTCTTAAGGTGCTAGAACTTGGGTCAATGTCAGAGGCCTTTGTGTCGGGTGGCATTGGAGGGTTTGCTGAGGAGGTTCCAAGAGCAGTCGGCGCTGGTACAGAAGGAGTTACCACTGTGACGTGACATGAGGGAGCAACATAGATTCGACTTTCTTCAGATCTCTGAGGCCAGTCGGGCGAGAGCGGCATTTTGGCAGGCCGCAGCAGAGATACGCCAAACGGCGATACGGCATGTGGGCGGGCAGGAGCCGTGGCAAGCGTAGGGGTAGATGGTTCTACTACTTGTGGATGCTTTTTACAACTGGATATGTTACTTGTGCCTGAATGAAAGGCAGATTCTTTGGGTACAGGTTGTTCAACCTCAGGCTGTTCTGCCTCTTTGGGTGTGTCTACAGTTATAGCACTTGTGACATCACGCCTACAGGTTGCAACAGCCGTGACCACAGAGGCTGCTGCAGCTGCTGTAACAGTAACTGCTTTTAAATTAATGGTTTCTGGGTCTTCTGGAATTGACTCGGGTAACTTGATGGGGGAGGGTTCTGGTTGTGGAACCTCTTCAGGAGAATCCCCTTTCTTGTTACCTTTACGGCTTCTTGACTTCTTTGGGGTTTTTGCTCTGACTTTGCCCATTTTCTTGGGTGTTTCAAGTGATGGTGCATCTTCAGCTGCCTTAGACTCTGACACTGGCCCCTTTGGGCTGGATGATAGAGGACCCTCATCGGAGTCTGCTGCCAGAATATTGTTGATTACCATGTGCGTTTCAGGTTCCATAATCTCATTTGAGGACTGGGATATCAAGGAATCAGGGGTAGGAACAAGGGCAGTGTAAGTAGAAGTAGCTGTAAATCCATCCGCATCTGCACATGTTTCTTCTGTAATGGAATCAATGGCAGCTGCAAGTTCAGTTTCACTTGCAGGATTCGCTCGCTTTTCCTCCTCAACCTCTACTTCTGGCTCCACTATAACAGGAGGCAGTATGGTCGGTGGCCCTGAGGGTGGTTCCTTATATGGACGGGGAGGATGTTCAACTGTAAGTTTTGCAATATTTTCAACAGCCTGCTCTAGTTCCATTTGTCGCGCTAAAAGAGCAGCTGGATCAGCAGGAAGTTCAGGTTCTGATGAAGAGTCTTCCTTCTCCTTTCCAAGATCTAGTGATTCTTTTGGAAGGCATACCAGTTTTGTTTCCCCATTCCCTTGAACTACTGTCTTTGTGATAACAGACGCTTCAGCTGCTTCAGGTTCATCGTCCTCCGAACGAAGCAAACCTTTTACGTCATCAACGCTTACGCGGATCTCAAGATTTTTTAAGCTATGCGTTTTTTCTTCTGTGATCTGCCGGGTATTTCTTTTCAACCTTGGTGCTTTTACTTTAACACTTTTCTCAGGCTGTGGTGTTCTCTCAGAGGAGTTTGTCTCCATCCTTTCAGTGCCCACCAACTTCTTTCCACCAGAAGAGTCTTCTGTCTCTTCTGTCAACTTCCCAAACAGATCTGAATCAGCTTTAGGCTTAAGCTCAGACTCTTCATGACTTACAAGTTCAGATTGTTCGCCCGCTGCTGTAGGTGACTGTTTTTCTGTTCTGCTTCCTTTCTTGTTAACTGGACTCAATGAGGACAGTTGTGTTTGTTGCACTTTCTGGGTGCGAGGTGAACGCCATCCCTCACAGGCTTTAATCGTCTCTACATTGACCGAGTTGTCTTTGACCTCCATCTCATCTTCTGCAGTTTTCTGTTGATCCCCTTTTACTGGTGAAACATCCTCACTTCTTTTGATGCCTCTCTTAGGTGGACGCCCCCGCCTTGTATTGGTCGATGGAATTTGAACATCTTGCTGTATCGTTTCTTTTTCAGCGCCACGTTTGCGCATGGAACGTGATGACTCCACTACCTCTTTACTAGCTTGGTCATCTTCATGTAATGTGGCATAAACTGACCTTACATTCCTGCGACGAGTTCTCCCATGGACCAAACTTGACTCTAAGTTCTGTTCAGAATCTGATGCATGACTTGGTGACTTCGATGAGGTTTTCGGCTCAAATGCTGCTTTTGGTGCTTCTGCTCGAGGAGATGAAGCCCTTTTAAGTTTCTCTCTGTCAATCCGTTCACTTTTTCGTGTCGCAGGTTTTTCAGTGGCAACATTTTGGGAAGCCTGTGATGTGCGCAAAACTGCAAGTGGTTTTGCCCTTTTACTTTTAGGCTGTCTGCGATTTGGAACTGGTTTTATTTCAGCTTCCAGTTCTGGCATACATGCCTCACTGTCTGTCTCAGTGTTCTGTGACTCCTCAAAGTGTTCTGGTTCCTGAATTTCTATTTTGAGCTCCGTGTTTATAATTTCAGATTTTTCTTCTATCTTTGGATAATCAGAATAAGACAAGTCAGCTGTCTCTTTTTCAAACCCACTTGGGGATCCACCAGGAGTAGCAGGTTTATCTTCAGCACGAGCATTAGGTTCCACTGCCAACTTTCCATCACCAATTTTCACTTTAGGCTCATTTAACTCTACCATAGTTTCCAGATCATTTTCTAGTTCTGAAGGGGCAGCTGGAGGGCTTATGGTTAACTTAGGAACAACTGGTTTCAAGTCTTCCAAAGGCAGACAATGAGGTGGAGACATTTCAACAACTGGATCCACTTTTTCTTCTTTGACACATGAAACCAGTTGATCCATAGATGGATCTTTCTTTTCTGGTGACGTTTCTTTAGGGGGAGCATCAAATTGTAATACAGGCAAAGCCAAAGTGGGACAGATAGATTTGTTTTCAACTTTCAGTAACTGCTCAGATACATTATCTGACAGTACAGCATCAGAATTCTGCACCTCATCTCTTTTCATCTCTATAGCTAACAAATCATTTTCCGTATCAGGTGGGGGATGGTCCTTGTCTTTCTGTTGTTGAAATTCCAAAAACCGACGATGAAAAAGAACTGTGGGCTCTTGAGCAATGTCACTACTTCCAGAATCAGACTGTGCCTCAGTAGCTGCTGGCTTTGCAATGGACCTACTAATTCCAGTTTCTAAATCTTGATCTTTGCGTTCAAGATGCTGCAACCGTCGGGAATCCTGTTCAAAAATGGAGCTATGCAGAAAGCGAGAGGCAAACAGCTCCTGGCGCTCTTGGTCCTGGGGTTTAAGTTCCTCCTTTTTATCATGTAGCTTTTCATCAGAATCAGTACGAATCTTTTTCTTTTTCATATACCAAGAAGGAATAGGTCGAGGTGCTAGCTCTACCTTGTCCTTATCTGAACAGCTGTGGGGGGTGGGAAAGCGTGAGGGAAGAAATGACCAGTTATCTTCTCTGGAGGAGTACAGCGTTTTGGCCCTTTCAAGGAGTGCTTTCGTATCGGGGGTTATAGTTTTATCCAGTGCAAAAGAATAAAACTTATTCTTTTCCAGTGACCCTGAGTGTTTCAAGTCTATCATTCTCTCATCGTGCTCCCTGAGGATATACGACAAGGAACTACTAGATTTAGGAGAGATGTGTTTGTTTTCTCCATTATCCTCATCTGAATCCGAATCTGACTGCACTTCACCAGGTTCTAAATCCTGGCCAAGTCGTTTGCGGATGCTTTCACGTTTCACAACATCACTTGGGAAAGTCATTTCCATTCTAAGTGAATCAGTTTTCATCCTTCTTTCCCAACGTTGCATTAAATCTTCATCACATCCAAGCAAGGTCGTCTTAAGCTTTGGGAGTTCAATGTCAGAAGACTGAAAATTTCTGGCTGTTAGCCCTAAATTGTTTTTTACTGACTCAATATGGGCCAGTTTATCATCTATTGTTGGACAGGATTTCCTGTCTTTGTTTACAACAGACATCAAAACATGGGCCGTGCCATCTTCATCGTTTGTAGAAAAATGGCCAGTTCCTACTGAAGATGTTATAGTTTGATAAATTTCCTCATTCAACTTTTGGGCACTTGCAAAATTGCGCTCCCCTTTTGTGGTGCCCATTTCAAAGTCAAAGGTCTCCAGTTTCTTCCGTTTTGAAGATGAAAAGTCATCATTCACCATTTCCAGAATTGGTTTCCCAACATCTTGCGTGATGTAATCCTTTTCAAAGTCTCGAGTCTCATTGCTTGGTGGGTTTTCGAACTTCATCAACTTATCAGGGTCGCCAAGCTTGGGCCGAGACCATCGATTGTGTTCAATTTGTTTTGTACAAAGATTGATCTGGTCAATGTGTAAGTGTTCATCCCCATCACTGGGATCTCTGTACTTTACACTCCCTTGTTCATTTTCAGAGAGAACCTGTTTCTGTTCATTCAAATCAAGACTACTATCATCTGACGTCTTTGTGAGACTGCTGTGACTTTCACTCTTTGAGCCCTCCAAATCCATTTTAAGGTAGGCAGCGTCTAATTGATCTGCAGAGTCTTCTGGCAGTTCTCCCAGTTGGGACGGCCTCTCCAGGGTAAGGCCAACAGAGTTTCTCTCACAGTCTTGCCCTTCTGGAGGAATGTTAACTGAGACCACACGGACACCTTTGTCCTTGTGGTGCTCCTTTTTATGGCTCCCTTTTATAAAAGGGTTCCTCTCCAAATCTGTTTCCTTTGTATTGTTCCATGGTTTATGAAGCCCAGATCTACCAAGGTCTTCGTCACTGGTTCTCTTTTGTCGATCGTTTTTTCCAGAGTCTTCAAAGCGCCTTTTCCTTGCAGCTAAACGGTCAATGTCAACAGAAACACTACTGTCAAATCCTATTTCAGATTTTCCATGCTTTTTGGATTTCATTTTAGCATCCTTTTCTATAACGTCCACCAAACTGTGCATATTCTTGTCTCTGGGCAGTTTACCATGCTTAGAAATCTCAACTTTTGATGGCTCTGTGCGGAATGGAGGGCTCCTCTGATCAGATGAAGGTGATGCTAACCTAGGACTGTCGCTCCCACCTCTCTGTATTTGTTTGTCTTGCACAGTCTGACCAATCAATTTTCCTTCTTTTTCTTTAACACGTGTTAACTGTACAACACAAGGGAGAAGGTCCAACCTTCCTTTGCTCAAGCTTTCCTTTGAAACTTTACTGTTTTTACTTCGAAGCGTAGATTCAGGACTAACATCCCTTTCAATCTCAGGATCTGTCTCACATGGTTGGATAATAGGTGACGCAACTTTGAGTTTCTTAAGCCTTTGTTTCTCACTTTTGTCCTTGTCTCCTCGATCCTTACGCCCAGCTCGCTTCTCCTTTTCAACCAGACAGCTTCTTTCAACTTCAAAAACTCGATCCTTTTCAAGTTTGTCCGTTGGATTATACCTTTCAGAACGGGCTTTTTCTAGTTTTTCAAATCTAGGTGGAGACACCGAACTGCAGCTACCACTTCTGTCAGATGATCGGCAACAAATGCGGCGATCTGAATCACTTGGTATCCTCTCAGAGAGTGAAGGGGATGCAGTGGGGCTAGCAGGACGACGATTGGCAATGTGAGATGGGCTTTGGCTGCGCTCAATGGTCCTCCTCCCATGATCGCGTCCACGATCTGTTTCAAAGCGCTCTCTCTCTCTTTCACGTTCCCGTTGCAAGTAGCTGTATTTGCGAATGTCCTGCTCATAAGGGTCAGCTCTATATTCCCGATACTCCCGAGGGTCCTCAAAGTATTGTGGATCATAGTAATCTCCCTGATAGGGGTCCCACTCAGTGTAGAACTCCCGACTTCTGGCAGAGTATTTTCGACGTGAATCTTCAGTATATGCTCCTGGTGTTCGCACATTTTCATAATATTGTCTTTCTGCTTGAAATTCATACTGAGTTCGTCGATCATCTCTGCAAGGAAAACAATCCAAATAAACAAGGTACATCATTAGCAGCCTTTTGTGTGATTTTCTGATAATTGGTTCTACATCCAACCACAAACCTTCTTTCTGAGAGAATGTCATAAAAGTCTCGAATATCTTGACCAGATGCCTGCATTGAGCGATAGAAAGCCATCTGACTTTCCTGATTTGCAAAGTCCACCTAAAAAAAAAAAAAAAAACATTTGTGAGTGTTAAAGTCGAAATTCCAGAGCACAATTTAAAAGCTAAAATCTTGTGTGTTACACTTACTTTGATTTTACTGCCTCCTATCTTCCACCCCTTTGTGTCTTTGACAGCAGCTTGTGCATATTCAATGTTGTTATACAGGATAAGGGCCATTCCTTTCATTCTGTCAAAAACAACCTGAGGAAAACAGAGGAAAATAAGAGTCTCGGTCTGCCAGAAAAAAAGTGCAGCGTTAAAGTAAATAAACTTACCTTGACAACATGTCCATAGCGGCAGAAATGACGGGTAAGAAACTGCTCGGTTGTGTTTGATGCTAATCCATCCAACCAAACACATGTTGTAGGCATACTCTTTCCAAAACCCAGCTGAAAAACAAATGCTAGAGTGTCAGGTTGAAATTATTTTTGCCTAACCCATGTAGCGACGTATACAGATGTAGTCATCAATGTTCACCACCGTGCGTGAAGGTAGGAATGTGAGATAAAAATTAAATTAAATTACCCCAGTGTTGCTCACCTTTAGTCTATTGTTACCAAGGTACTCGCCATCCATTTTTTTTATAGCCTTGCAGACACTGGCAATGTCGCAGTATTGCAGGAAGGCATACTGTGGGGCTCCATTCACCTTCTTAATGTCAATATCCTTCCAGAGCGATGAAAATACAAATATGCTGTCAGTACAGCAATTTCAAACTACAACAAGCAGCCTTCAAGATTACCAAGCACTTTACAAGAATAACTTACCACAATTTCCCCAAAGCGTTGAAAAATGTTAAGCAGGTCATGATAAGTGGTCGTCTTCTCAAGATTTCCAATGAATAAAGTCCGCGTGGCCTTTGGATGAAACTCGTCTATCCTCTCATCCAAGGGACGAAACTCATTCTCGCTTTCCGTTTCTAAAAAGATTTAAATAACCTTAATTGCTGACAAAACGTAAGTTAAAGTTTTTTTTGCACTACAGTTACAGATCAAAACTTACCAGGGCCATTCCAGGCTGTGACATCAATCTGCATCCCAAAAAACAGCTTCCCCTTTGATGCTCCAAGGGCTTTCTCTTGGTCCTCTTGCTGGCGGAAAAACACAAGGCCATAGCGCTCTTCTGAAGCCCCGTGTATTTGTACAGACGTGACCTTTCCATGTTTCTTAAACTCATGAAACAAACCATCCTTCAGGCTCGTATCTGTAGGAAGCCAATAAAATAAATGAATTTGAAATTAAGTAGTAACCTAATAAATATTGACTCTTGATGATGTCCATTAATATTCAAGGGATAGACATGAACATAAAACACTAATTCTATTCCCCCATACTGCTGGCGAGTACTGAAACGAACCTGTAGAGCGCACAGGAAGGTTTTGGACCTTGATGCCAAAGCTTTTACGTGGTTCATCCTTGTCAAGAGAGGATAAAGGAAGTGCTGTGGGTGCTGGAACGGCAGCAGACTGCACAGAACGTGCTGGAGAGTCATCACTTGAACTACTGCTAGAATCACTGTGGCAAAAGAGGAACACAATATAATAATTCATCTTTTGTTATCGCATTAACATCCTATACTCAACTGATGTAGTAAGTATAATGTAAATTAGTTTTAAATTAATGTGACGTAACACTAATAATAATAAAATGTGTGCAAACTACAGTTGGACACATTAAGTTTAATATTTATATTACAGCAGCTGAAAATAATGGATTTTTCTACTATGCCCCTCTCGCTCAAGAGGAGAAAAACAACCCTGTTCTGCCTAATTCATATTCACACAGCGCACCTGGCTATCGGTAAGAAAAGATGGATTTGTCAGGGACATATTCACGGCGGCCTCGTGCACCTTTTTCCTCAAACCATTCCCATGCCTCCCTCTCGCTTTCTAGGCCCTCTGCCGTTTGCTTCCTTCTTACTTTCTCCTCCTCGGCTCAGACACTCCCGGAAGTGCTGCTGACGGAGCCTGGCCTGTGGGAGTGGGCAGGCAGCCAGCAGTGGCCAGAAATTTCCAGTTCCAACTGGATCTCACGGAGGGGGGGCAGCCATTACCCATACACAGAGGTAGGCAGTGAGAAAAATATACCAGCCGTCTCCTGAAATTCCCCCTATAGCACTACCTCGTCAAACCACACGTGTCGCTACATGTCGGTCAAAGCTGCATCCAGAGGTGATGCGGCTGAACAAAAATGGACATGGGTGAGCTGAACTCGCCACAGACAAACACCAGTGCTTTTAAACCCGCAGACCTCACTTGCATTTTTTTTTTTATACCCACCTTTTTCATTCAGCAGTTTTCATTCATTGCACAAAATTACCCAAACAAATCGCCTAAAGCATAAATAATACATTTACAAGAACCTGGATTTAAAAAAACAAACAAACATCAGAAGGTGTTTGTTGAACGAACCAAGTGCTTTACTTTAGTCAAAATATTTTTAAAAGCTGTGACGATGCGGTTTTGTGGAATATGTTGATGGAATGCAGTAGAAAACCAGAAACAACAGTGGAAACACAAAGAGGGAGTTTTGGACCTTAACCTGATGCAAAGCACAAACAGCTGCAATAAACCCATTCAGAAATCTTAATAACACTACAAGTGTGTCATTATAATGAATACATGCAGCAAAGGTCATTTTCCAGGGTATGAATTCACCAGTAGCCATTTACACTGCAGTGCTTTACACATTTCCACATTGCGCGTGTTACTGTCAACATGAGCTGCTGAAGAGAGTACATGATGTTTCTTTATAATCGCATCATTACCATAGAGATTGTGCAAGGTGGCGCAAGAAGACAAGTTCAAAATGTTTTATACTGAAAAACTGGAGCCTGTCCTTAGAGATGCCTTTTGCAACATTCTTAGAAGCAGTTGGTTCTTTTGTAACAATGCAACGAAAACGTAACCATCCAGCACCACAAGCTTTAAAATCTTTAAATCGTCACAGCAGAATTCCATTAAATGTTTGATCAGTATTCTGTAAAAATAATAATAAAACAGATAATGAAAAACAATTGAAGTTGGTTATAAAGTCTGCATTTCAGGACGCTGAGCACCAACGTATTCTTAACGGGATCCCAACTAAACAGCGATAATTATAAAATGCACAAAAGCTTGTTGTCACTGCAGCTGCTTGTCTTGAAGGGAGTTGTGGAACTTAAAGGTGCCAAGATAAGCGTACATATACGTGAACC
Source organism: Macropodus opercularis (assembly GCA_030770545.1). NCBI lineage: Eukaryota > Metazoa > Chordata > Actinopteri > Anabantiformes > Osphronemidae > Macropodus > Macropodus opercularis. The sequence goes on along the minus strand of CM061095.1, from coordinate 7,865,235 downwards.
TCCACACTGATAGTTAGGCGATTGTTTTTGTAGAGATGAAGCAGCAGTACGTGTGCAGAGTGCCATCAGCCTACTCTGTCCAGGAATGCACAAAGGTAAACAACAGTCATGCAAGATTAGCTTCACTCACCTGCCACTCGTGCTGCTGCTGGTACTGCTGACCGAGTCTGAACTGGAGGAGCGGCTGCGAGAACCTGACCCACTGTGGGAACGTGGAGGACGGGTAGCTTGACTCGCCAGTCTCTGAGGAGAGGGGTTTCGAGAATGTGTTGAGTGTGGAGACCGGCTATGACTGTGACGGTAAGACCGCTCCCCGCGCCGACCCCTGTCCTCCCGGTAAAGGTCCCTGTGAACCACGCTGGCCAAAGTAAAGGGTTCCCTGCCACGAGACTCATAGCGAGGCTCTGGCGTCTCAAAGCGACAAGGGCTCCTGCTGTGAGAGCGGTAGAAGCCAACCCCACTGGATGTAGATCCCCCACTTCCTCCCGTTGTGCCCCCTGCTGAGCCACTTGTTCCCGTGTTGCCAGCAGCAGTGCTTACGATAGTCCCAACGACTCCTGATGACACTGTTGTACTGCTTCCACTTGAGGTTCCAGACCCGGTCCCAGCTGTACTTAGAGTCCTGTCTCTTGTGTCACGATAATAGTCCGTTTCATAGTGCCGCTGGCGGTCAAAACTGCTACCAGGACGCTCATGATGTCCGTAGGCACTGTGATCATATGCTCGCTCCCGACTTTCAGCAGTCCTAACAAACAAGAGCAAACGACAACATCACATTCCTGTTAAATTTGAATTGTTTAAGACAAGTGCAACTAGACAAAAATGATCAGGTGGCTCTGGTGGGGTTGTCTTAATTAGACACATGGGAAGACGGCCTAAAGTGTTTGGAGAAGGTTGTTTTTAAGCATCTGAAAGAAGAATTCATTACCGGCCTTCACGTGCAGCTAAACGGGGGATTAAATGATTTAAATGCCTGAGAATAAACTCCTGTATTTTTTTTAATCAGCCTGTTTATGACTTGGAGATGAGATGTATCATATTGCCACCATAGCAACCATTTATTTCAACAGAAATGTTGATAGGTATTCGTCCTTCACTTTGAGGTTTCAACACCAGCCTCAAGTGTATTGCGTGAAAAATCCTTTATTATTCTGTAGTTCAAGCATCAGTAAAATATTCTCCGATCACTCAGTGATTCTCAGTTTGTTTTTTTCTTATTTGATTTGTAGCCAAAGACATGCAAACCTGCAGCTTATTTCAGTGTTTAATTGCAGGATACTTGAAATTTGCACAAAGATTTAAGAAGGAATTAAAGGAGAGATTACATTTTTACACATTTATCAAGTCACTCCTGTGTTAACATCTGGTAATTTTCAACAAAGAGTCACATTTTGAAGGATTTCACATTCATCCGAGATTTATGGACATTGCTTATGACAAGCCTTTTGTTTATAATGTTACACCACTTGTTCTGCTGGGGGGGGCGGGGGGGGGGGTTTCAAAGCAACTTTGATGAAAACGCAAAGCAGGACATTCTGTCCAGACCTGAACACACTTTCTGAATAAAGCATTCAGAATTTAATTTGGTAATTTGTCTGCTGTGCCATTACGACAGTCATATTACCAAACTCCCTGTAATGAGCAGGACAGGACAGCAATTACCACTGTTTGAATTCAGATCAAATTATAATGAGAAAATTAGCCATGATGTTCCAACACAGGGCAAAATATAGTTTAATACAACAGCAGCTACAAACCCTCATTATACTCTTAATTAAAATAAGGGACTGTGTTTTATTATTGAGCAGACTTTAATGAAACGTAAAGCTGAGAGGTCACAACAATAAAAACCTATCCAGTACTAATGTTTAGATGATTTAATCGCATGCAACACATCTGTGTTCACCGTAAAACACTGAGATTATACATACGTGCGTGTATGTTTGTGTGTGTGTATATATAGATCACGCATTTGTGATGTGCTCAGTATAAGTTTCACTTCAGGACAATCAAGTTCAAGAATGAGCTGCGCCGAGTTAGAGATATACATAACCTTTTTCATTCCTGAGAGTTGGATGTTTGATAGATTTGGGGAATCAGTGTGTGAACGTGTATATCCAGTTTTTGATTGCTTGGCTTTCTTGCTACTAAGTGTCCAATGCCAACAAATATCTGGATGTAAAAATCAAAAAGAGATTTGCAACAAAATGTTTATTTAATTAAAGAGAAGCTGGCAGCAGCTTTTAGTTAGTGCCTTTTGAATAATGGTACAAATGAGGACATGATGTATTTCTTGTATGTAGCAAATTGTTGGAACCATCTCTTCTGCAACACACTGCATAATTGTATAGGCTTCTATTAAATAAACTTTACATTTAATGATTTTTCAATTTTTATGTTTAAAAAAAAAGGAGAGTGTTGGACTTCCTCTTGAAGCCATTAACTTGATGCATTTGTCAAACTCTGTTCAACAAAAAGTAACGAATATCATGTTAATGAAGTATGAGCCTTGAGGAAACTAACATGGGATGGTGCTAATAGAAGGCTGCGCTCGTTTATCTGAAGACAAGACACGAGCGTTGTCCTCTGCTCCACTGATGCACAGAGATTTCCTGAAAAGCGATTTGCTAAATGAGCCGTAAGATGAGATTCTTAAAATGCCCAACCGGACCGTTACACCTACAAAAAAACATCTTGTCTCGCGCTTACGTTTTAGTACCAAAAGATTAATAATCTGTGTTACTTAAGATTTTTCTAAAAAGACATCTCATTTTACTCTCACAAAATGATATAGAATTAAAGTTTGAAAGCTTTAACAGCAATTCGATTATACACATTTCATGCCATCTGGCACAAGAAGAGGCACATACTGTCCTAGTAGGACGATATCCATACCCTGTATTTCAATGCACTTTAGATAAACGAGAACAGATCAGGGACAAATTCTGTTTCAGCTTTTCTCGTTTAATCACGTGTGTGCCGGACTCATGAATAACATCTACGGCATAACAACGTCTGCTGTGAAATTGATGGATTACCTTGACCCCTAGATGCTCTCGAAAATGCTAATTTGGTGGTGCAGGCTCACTGCTCAATAGATAGCCTTCAATTTCACTTCACACGAAACATGTTCTACATTATTCATGGAGAGTAAAAATAATTCAGTTAGACTTTTTTGGCCGAAGCGTTTGATTATTCTCCTGCTCTGGTGCATGCTAAGCACATCGACGTGAACAGCATCATTATTAGGATGTATTCCTGCAGCAGTCTTGCATGAAGGCAGTCACCCGAGAGAAATGCACGTGTATCCAACAGATTCACAAAATGTTATAAGTGGGGTGTTGTTAAATAAGCTGCTGCCATGCAAACTAACTTCAACTGCTGGTTCAAGCACAAACCATAGAGTTAGAGACTGGCAGTATGAATAAATAGAGACCGTTCTGTCAACTCAAACTGGTTCATTTGTGTACCACAACAGCTGCAACAATCTGATATATTCAGAAGAATTAGCCACCATGGTATAAATGTTGCTCTTTTTTTTAAACTTACTACTGACAGATTTCTATCTTCCGATGGTGGTAGGGGTAGTGGCTTTTGCTGCCAGCTTCTTTGAACAACAATGATCTTACTGTGGGGCTTATACTGTATTTCTCTCACATATGCGTGTTGCTATGTGGCGTTGAGGTTTTGCATTTACTATCCTCCAATTAAATACAATTTCAAAAGACTTAAAAGACTGGAACTAGTGATTTTCATAATGGATGGAAATTTACATTTCAAAACAGTTTTTACTTGAGCCTAATTTTGCTCTTTTTAGTTTATTTTTGATCCGTTTCATAAGCGTTTAATAGGCAGACATTTTCTTAAACATTTACTCTTATTCTTTATAGTGGCAGCCCTAGCCTTTAATATTACTCCTGTCTATAATAGTCATTCAGTACACCCTGTAGAGCGTACCATCCCCTGCTTTGCCCTGCACATATTGTAAATGAATCCCTGACACATATCCTTTAAATTTTATGTCCCTTTCTAAGGTGTAATCCTGGTGTTATATTGAGATATGTGTAAATGTCAAACATTTAAATATTTTACTTTATCAGTTATCAGCTACAATAAGAATCTATGCAGGAGTAAGAAGAGCAGGGAAAAGTGGCTGACAAATTGAGTCAGGTAGGAGGAGGAAAAAGGAAAACAAAACAAGGTAAGATACAGATTTCTGCATTTAGACACACAGACAGTGATAATAGTCTATGCACCAGCTACTTCGGTTAGTGGGGAAATGGAGAGAGACAGGGGTTCAAACTAGGGGGTTAGAGAGGACAGCTAAAATACACAGGGCAGGACATACCAACCTTTTGAGAGAGTGGTAACTTGACCTATTATTCCAAATACAATCTAGGGAGATAGAACTTTGTGAGCAGACAAAAATTAGCTGTTGAGCGGAGGAAAAAAAAAAATGTTCACATTAGGAACCGGTCATATTAGAAAATGTAATCCACATCTTCAGGCCGGGAGACTTCGTGTACATAGGTAAGCTGGAGTGTGTCGGATTGATTAGAATGAGGGAAACAATCTTATGAATCCAGGTTTGGACATTCTGGATGTTGGGAAATGTCAACTCGAGTCCATAAATCCATCCAAAAATGCTGGGGGATAAATGAATTGATGCTAAACTTAAATCCTCTTAAACATTTTTAAAAACTGATATCCAGGAGTCTGTTTCCAGTATGTTTTGCACCGCTGAGCCCCCACAGGAACAATTGAAGGGAGGTAAAAAGTCTTGCATCTTCATTTGTACAGTCCTGCACAGTCCAGTGTGGTCGCACTGTGCGCAGCTGTAAAGTCGTCAAACAGGGTAGAGGGAGGAAAACGACCAGGCCCACAGACACAAAGATGTCTCCGTGATAATCCAGACTCTTGTGCACAGTAGCGCCGTGTTCACTCAATATTCATCTTGAGGTTCATCGATGCTCATGTCTGTTGTTTATCCTTTGCAAGCAGATGTGTTGCAGACTCTTTTGCAGTCCAAACATGCGCTGAATCAATACAGTTCATAGATGCACCTCAGACCTGCAGGTCTGCTTGCCATCATATCCAAGGTCTAGTTATAGTTCCACATATAAGAAGGTAGGAAAGTAATCCACAGACATGAGATACATCTCCAGTAGGGAGGATAATACAACTTTCCAATCACAGTTTCCAGCATGCCTCTTTGAATTGTACAATCCAAACATTGTCCATGTTGGTCCTGAGGAAATCTCTGAGTCTCATTGGGTGAAAAATAAAAATAATCTCCAAAAAAAATTTGTAGGAAAAAAAACAAAAAGTCATTTGCTCACATTTGGTTGTCTCTACTGAGTTGAATCGCAAGTAGAGGTCCCCCAGCATTCAATTTGAAAAGCCCTGATCTTAGATATAATCCCAAATAAAACAACAAAGAATAACAAAGAACCAAGAAAGCACCCCATACCTTTAGCATGATAGCATATCCTTTAGGTGTCTGGTCACTGTTAATCCAACAATGGGGAATAAATATCCTGTGAAGGTTATCCACATGACTCCAGCCCACGAGAGAGGTGTACACAATTTGAAATTAGACTAATCCAAACAATGGTGTCTTAAACCTTTAATGTGTGCTCTTGGATGTTTTATTACATGAGGAAAAAGCTGACATTAATCCACCGAGCAGGGCACGTAACTCCAGATTAGGGGAATCCCAGGGATGGCCGCTGGACCACTCTCTCTTTTTTTCTCTCTCCCACTCTCTCTCTCTCCAGCAATCTCCAATAATCCTGGGAAATTATTACGATATCCAATCTTTGCCCCGTATTTTCCACAAATGATACATCCACCTCACAGATGTTTAAACTCACAAAGATAATCCCCAGCAGCCTTTTAAACTATTGCCTACTCTTTTAAGTTACACACACACTTTTGTGCACGAAAGGCTTTCGTTATATTTCGGTGACTACCTCCAAGTATGAATCCAGGAGCTGATGCCTGTTAGATTTAATTCTTGAGCATCAACTCTTTTTCTCCTCTTTAACCCCCAAACAAGCAAATGTATAAATGATGGAAAGATGCTTGGGGGTAAGGTGTCTACCAGAAATCACGGTCCCCCCTGCCTTCAGATAAACTTTGTCCACTTACCCGTCTAGTCTGCGTTCATAGCGTCCATCTCTGCTGTGGAGAGACGTGGGGGGCCCATACACGACCCCCCCTGCTGCCCTTGTGAACCCTGATACATCCCGGCCACGAGAGCCTAAGGACAGACTATCGTCCAGCCCTCTTGCGGCACTAGGAATTGTGCCTGGTTCATTGTAATCAGTGCGCAGATCTCTGTCCCCCATCTTGTTGATAGCATTATGAGCTTTCTGAGCACTTTTAATGTCCACAAAATCCACAAAGGCAGCAACTCCACCTTCTGAACCACGCTTGGGCAAGACCTTGACACTCTCCACACGTCCATATCTAGACAGAATACAAAGGAAAAACACGGTTAGAACTGGGTTTTACATGGCGAGAAGGAAGTTGAGTTAGATGTTTTCCAAATAATGCAAAGGGAGGCCACGTTTTAGTTACATGGGAACAAATCATTTTAGTCAATGCACATGGGGAGGGTGGGAGGTTAGGTGGGTTGCCACTCCTATTTTCTCCTCTGTGGTGCTTTCGTACAAGGCAACAGTAACCCAGCAACTGGACTTGAAACCTGGCTGCATTGCATGTTAATAAATGCACGGATTTTCTTAAATTAGCATGTTTCCTAGGAGGGAAGGCCCTCAGGGATACAAGAAAAAAAAAAACTGTTGAGGCTTGACTGGCATTGAAATGCACTATTTCCTTAGAAGTGAGGTGTGTTTTAAAGTGTAAAACATTACAAATGACACTACTTAATAGTTTAATTAATAATTTTTATATTACCTCGTTCCCCATTTAACCTTCCTTTAATCTGATCAAAATTAAAAACGCTGTTTTAATACATGATTGAATCTTGTTTTGTTTTTTGTTATGCAGATGAAAATCCTATTGTACAACATTTACAACATCAATCTAGGGTTGCAACGCTTTCTATCAAATACGCTGCGTTTCCTCTCCAACAACCTTGGGGTGTTTTTGTGTTCGCTGTCCGACGGACTGAGGAGGGTACCCATAAATTTCTTGGCACGCCAGTTCCCAACACTGAGCAGCCTCCGACGCCATTTTAGAAAAGCTGTTCACACTGCTTACTCATTCTGCCGCCCCCCCATCTTCATTGACTTCTATCACACATCGGGGCTGTCATGCACCTGCATACTGTGGCTACCTCTGGCTTTTGCGCTGGAGCTGAGGCAGGATACGCTGAACGGAGCTGGCCGACCGCTGCTACAACATTATGCCGCCAGTCACCACATAACGCTTACGCACATCATTGCACAGGCTAGTGTGAATAAAAGCGCGTATAGGACGCGCAATATGGAGCGATCTGCAAGGTTGCATGAATCAGACGCGAACCACGGTTGTTGTTTGAACCACCGCATCAGTCGACCGTCAGTAATGGGATCCAGACTCAAAACGCCAAATTAATCATTATCGGTTTATGTGTGTCACTCTGCCGTGTGTTGGGGGGGGGGGGGGTTCTGGGGAACATCCGCACCTTTGATTACAGTTTTGTTAAATAGACATGTATGATTAATGCTGGTAATTTAGCAGCTTTCGTCCGATGTGGCGACGCCTACACGGCAAAAAAAAAGAAAACGCTGCTCTGATGTATGTACTGTAGACTGATGTTTTTCAGCCTTCAGCTCTCCAGCACATATGCACTGAGAGGCGGGCTGCTATTTCCTTGACAGTCGTGAGCGCGCAGACAACCGTGAAAGCCACACAAAAAGTCCGTATTTACATTTTTCTTTCCTCCATCCAAGCAAGACAACAAAACAAAGGGCTAAAAGCAGCACAAACGGTGCGTGCGTCTCGTGCGCTCCAGCAGCCCATGCAAAAAGACGCAGATGCAGCGCGACATTACAATCGCAATTAAAATATCGATACGTTGTCTGTTTTCCTTAAAATCAGATCGCGCTGCAGGCTGTGCAAATCAGCAGCTGGGGTGAGGAAGCGGGGGGTGTGGAGAAGAGAGAGCGAGGGGGGGGGGCGGCTTTAATGTAACAACGAGCCATTTTCTGTGTTCATACGCGCACAAAGTAAACGCCAGCAGCGGCGCTACAATGTTGCCCATCAGTCAAGGCGCTCGGCTGCCCCGTTCAATCACGGCCAGCTCGCGACAACGCTGCGGCGCGATGTGACGTCGCGTCACCGTCGGAGGCTTCGCCGACTTTTGTGCTGGGTTTTGAAGAAAATCTCCCAGCAGCTGCAGTGCACGCTCGTACGGAGATATGCAAATGCGCCGCGCTCCGTGCACGCGCCGGCTTAGTCAGAGGTAGTGACCTGAGAGCCTTCGCGGAGTCAAGTGAAAACACCGGATCCCGTTTGCTCGGGCGACACACGCCGCCGCGACTACGCCAGAGTCCCGGCGATGAGTACTGTTAATGCGCAGCCTGTGAGGTGTTAGCAGCCCGGCTGAAGTTTGTTTACGCTGACTGTGTGATATCAGCGCTCAGGCTTTGGCAAAATGTGTTTCTTTACGCACCCCCCCCCCCCTCGCCCCGGTGTCAATGTAGGCAGCTTAAAAGTCAAACGGTCACCTGGTGGGAATGTAGCCGCACGCGAAAAGACAGATAAAGTTATCTTTAGCTAACAAGTTAGTGGCCGTAGCACAGCAGCACAAGCATATGGTCGCAATCCGGGGGCTGCTTGCTAGTCATTGTCATTTTTACCAGCTAACAGGAGAAATGCAGCGCGGTGCTGTTTGTTGCTTGTGGGGAGCTGACAGCACAGTTGCCAAACGGGACTTTGCTACGGGGGGGAACCTCCTGCTAAAATGTGACACAACAGAGGCAGAGATGCTAACCGTGCACCCGTCCCTACAACATGCCCAAAAGCACACGCACACACGCCGCTCATTAGCGCTGCTACTCACCGCTTGAAGTGCTCAATGATTTTCTCTTCTCGTACATTTTCGGGTAAATTTCCCACCCATAAATGTCTGGTTTCCCGGACCATACTGTGCGCTCCTGCTGCCCGATCATACAGATGAGTTTGCTATGTCAGTTCGTTCCCGTGCAAAATAGAAGAGCTTTGCAAACTAAAGGCCGGACAAGAGGAAAAATCCTCGGCGCAAATCATTGATTAGTCGTTGTGACCCAATGTAAACCATCAGGTTGGAGCCCCGCACGCTGTTTGATACTCTTCACTGTTAAAAGCGCGATCTTGCACCTCGTGAGCGCGCGTTGGACTGTTCCCGTGACTAGGCGCGTCCCTGACACCATGCGACCTTTGGGTGTCGAAAGAAAGCGTGTAGCTTCCTAAAAAGATGCAGCAAGTTCGCTTGTAATGAGAGGCGCACCGCGCAGGCGTGGCTTTGTGTGTGAACTTCTTTTTTCCCCTCCCAGATGAGATCGTCTCCCGCCCGTGCGCATGCGCGAGAAAACCCCTGGTTGAACGTTGCTGCTTTGACATTTGAGAAGCTTTGACTCGCAGGAGGATCCCATCAAATGGCTTTGGCAAGGTGAGGACATCTGCAGACGGCAAAACCAAAGCCCCCGAGTCTATTCTACTACTGCCAGCAAAAGCCACTCTATCAGTGCACAAATACGCATAAAGTGAACTATAATCACACATTTCAAAACAGCAACAAAGCAGCATTCATGATTCGTCCTTTTAGGCTAACTGTTGATTCATGTCAATCATTTTCTCTCAGGACATATTCTAATAATTACAGGGTGTTTTGGGATGGGCTCCATGAGACAGAACAGTCTACTTTGACATTTGGTAAATGGAAGAATTCTTGGCATCCGTCTACGGCTACTTCTTGGCAACAGTCTAATAATGTGTTAAAGATTTTTGACACATTAACCGGAAAAGAGACCAGCAGGAAACAGGAAACTCAATGTCGGCTGAGTGTTAATGATTAAACTTCGCGAAAGCAACATACTCATACGTTTAGTGACATGAGTAGAAATCTGTATAGGCCCCATTAAATGCCACACTCTCATTTAACGCATTCATTCCCTGAAGATAATGGAAAAGGTTAGCAAAATGATTTGGTTCTTCAGTTCTCCAGGGTTGGTGAAGGTTTCTTGTGAAGGAAAGAAAAAAAGTGGGAAAGAAGTGCAACATCTTTTTGAAACATCTGGAAATAAGCAAGTCAAGGTGCCACTAAACAGAACCTTTTGGGTAATGTCAGACCTGTCAGGATAAAACAAATATCACCCAAATGTTAGATTTGGCTCAGTGGCACCTGCCCTTGCTTAACAAAGGAACAACATTACAAGAAACTTTATTTGTAAAACCCTCATTATATATGTGTGTGTGTGTGTATATATATATATATATATAACTAAAGCATATAGTAAAATATCTTATCTCAGATTTCACTTTGCAAAATGACGAAATGAAGAGGTATGTCAAGAACTTTGCCCTGATCTAAGCTTTGTTTTAAGCTAATCAGTAACATGAGATAATTTGACACATGTCCAAAGGTCAAAAAGACCAGTGGTGATAAGCTGCAGTTTTATGTGTTTACTGAGAAACAGTGTCCCCTGTTTTTATCAAAGTTGTCGGTCACTTAAGGTGATAAGAATAAAAGAGCATCTGTCTTTCTAAATGTTTTCCTCAGGTGGGTCATCACATACGGCAGCTGCGTGTTTATCCGGATTTCTGACTTGATGTTTGGTCCAGAGGAGCTCTGTTACTACACCACAGCACCGTTCTGCTTTTGTTACTATATTAAGCTTGCAGACCATTGGAGACAGAAGTGCGCTTGCGTTAACATGCGGTAACTGGGGGCACGCAACGCCGATCGGCGCATGCGCCCCGCGTGCCTATGAGATGAAAACAGAAAAGTCTGGAAATCTCCAGAGGAGGTGAAAAACCACAGCTCAGTCTTATCGGAGGACATTTTCACCACCGTCGGGTGCTGGTGGGATCCTCCTCCCTGTGTCTCCTGAATTCGTCCTGGTGTGGAATTTTCTATCCTGTTCAGTTAAAATTCAATAAACCTATGGGAGTACAATTTCCTATTTTGGTGGATCGACTAGACACCAAATCTAAATTTCCTCTTCAGTGATTTTCAGACCTGGATTATCTTGGAAACTGGACGACCAGGCTAATGTGCCCACTGTAATTTCACAAGCGTTTTTTTTTCTCACGGGATGACGGGACTGATATAACAAAAAAACCCTCTCATGGAATACGCTTCTGTGAGCGCACAGTTCTCAATAAAGGCGCCGCTACTGTGCATAATATCGGCGTCAAATGTGGCTTGACGCGGATGTGGGTGTCAGATGAAAAGTCACACTAGTGTGTCTGTACCGGTGTTGAGACATTAACGTCCCTCATTAAAACCAGCCGCATGTGAACGTGTGCCAGTGCGTAAAAGCCTCCAATAACGCGGGTCCTCACAGTAGAACAGTTTGCAACGACAGCGCACAGGTCGGAATAAAACCAAGTAACGGAGCATTTTCTTTGTCTAACGCCATTTTGTGTGACTTTACTGCACTAACGTTATCGTCAGCCATTTTGCTATTTCTTTTCAGGCAATCTCTGGAGAGACGACACGAAAAACGTAACGATATGTAGAAAGGGCACCGTGAGCTAACGACAGGCTGTTTGATATGCGGCGAAGGAAGGTTCGCAGCCATATGAGTTGCGTAATAGAAGGGCTCGTCCTCGCCGAACGTGCCACATGCTTTGTCTTCCTCGTTCGCGCTGTATTAATAATGTAGATCCGTTTGATGAACGAGTTGTGCGTCATGAAGTTTAACGCACATTTGTTTTTACTGAAAACACGTGGGGACATCTAAAGATAACGATTATTCCCTTATCGGAAATAAAAGGTAGGCTAATAAAATGCGTAGCTCAGTTGTGAACCCCCCTTCACACACACACACACACACACACACACACACACACAATGATATCGTGTGAATCCGCTAAATGCACTTACACCATCACCTTTTGTCATGGAACCACTCTAAGGTTCTTGGTCCCTCACAAAGAAAATGTGGAACAATTAAATATCTCCAGGACAAACCATTAACACCGTTGTGAAATTGTGGCAAAAAAAAATCATCTAAGAGGCCACAGAGTTCGTGTTAAAGCTCAGATAGCGACTCTGCTTTGTAATTCAACGTCATTTCAGCTCTACAAACCACACGTTAACTGTAATGTTTGGAATTTTAATGAAAAAATAATCCGTTCTACAGGTACAAAAACTCATAATGGTTGACGTTGCCCTAAGACAACCACGGTAAAAACAAGTGATCCATTATCTTTAAATCTCTATCTGTGCTTCTGCTGCTGAGCTTGAGGTCTTCGGTAACGTTCTCGTGCAGCGTAGTCTGTGTAATCCTCTTCGTCCTTTATGCACAGAACAAATATAATAGGTGAAATAAACTGCATACAGATGATAACGTCTGTCTATTATCTTGCTGTTGTATTCGTCTCCTCAAGCCACAGAAATGCATAAACAACATTTTTTATTTGAAACTTTTGATTGTTTCATCAGGCCTTTTAAGTTAAAGAGAAAGTAGGCTTAGTGTTCCAACTCATAGGATGCCTGACCTGAATCTGTCTTAGGGGTCTGAAACCTTCCCCACCTGGAATACAAGTTCGAGAATCTCAACCTCATCTTGGGACTCATCTAATGAACACATTGATATTCTGCCCTAGTTTTTCGGTCTCACTGGGCAGAAATTGCTCTCGGCCCTGCACACGGCTTCACACTGACCTGTGAGGATGCTACACCCAGCAGATCCCGGTTGGGGATCAGACAGCTGGCCTCGCCGAGGAAACACATTAGGACGTGGAGCACATCGGCCCAGTGTCCAACAGTCAGCATCAGGACCGTCAACCCCCCGAGACGTACCACCACAGTGTTCAGGGCGACCTGGCTGCTGGGCTGACTGTGCTGCTCCTCTGCAGAACCAAAATAAATATTTGTTAATGATACAGGAGAAGTCAGTCAGATGTATTAGTGATAAGACAAAACTAGGCGTAAGCAGCAAAGATGGATACACGTTATGACAGTCAATGATCAGTTCTGACAAGCATTTCGCTATGATGCCTAACATTTATTCTCTCACCCTGCATGTACACCACCAACAGCGTGTAGCAGATAGTCAGTGGTGTCCAAAACCGAAGGGCCTCAGTGGCAGAGAGGAACTGCTGGTTAATGATGGATATGGCGGAAAACACAGCCACAGAGAAGGTAACGATCAAAGCCCTGCACAGCAGGGGCAGCAGGAAGCGGCCTGATGTGAGAAGGCTGATGCAAATGCCACAGTAGCCCTGTGAGCTGTGGAGTTTATACAGAACCATGACATGGTGCAGCAGTCGTGTGGTCTGTCTAGCCAGGGACCAGCTGAGCAGCGCTGCCAGCAGCAAACACAGCCAGCGCTGGGGCGCCCCCTCGTGCAGAAAGTACAAACTGCAGCTTAGAGCACAGCCCAGAGAGAACTGGCTTTGAACTAACAGCTGCAGCAGAAATTTCCTGGACTCCTGGGGGGAACAAAGGAAAACAAACCTGTTGGATGTATCAAAACAAAGGATCAGCTGCTTATTGAAGCTAACGTGACATGGTAATATCTAGAAAATAGCTCAGCAAATCTGAGCATTAGAAGCAATAAGCAAATCACCCTGTATAGTGTAGTAGTTATGAGTTATATATAATCACATTACATAATTGATTTCTTACTGGTCCAGCTGTAACCCATGCAGACACAGTCCGGAGACAAAATTCTAGTACCACCAGGGAAGCCACACGAGAGCCCACAACAGCCAGTGTAGCAGTCACAAAGATAAACTGGAGCTTCGCACCAAGTCCAGGATTAGGTGTGTGATGACGACTGGGTGCCCTCTGAGCTGTTGTGTCGTTATTAGTTTTATCACTCGAGCTGTAGAAAGTGTAGGAAAACACATAGAAATATAATCCAACAGTGAACCGAAACTAGAATCACAATTTTTTGTTTTATTAATAAATCATTCAAACCAGTCAGATTAGTTTTCTCACCTGTCCTCTAAAACCAAGTGCACCCTCATCAAGGAGGTTAACACAGAAATTCCGCATGCACACACCAGACCTGCAGATCACAGAAAACGGACTTTGCAACAAACGCCATCGAAACAATTAGAGGAAATGAATAGATGAGGAGCTCACCTTGAAGCAAACTATTCAGTGGATTTCTCTCTAGAGTCAGCCACCCTGGTAGGTAGGAAGTCGGGAGAAACGACATAATAAAAGATAACATCGTTTTAAAGCTAGAGGTCGTACACTTACATTTAAAGATGACCAGTTTACCAGAAACTTAAAAGAAAGCATAGGTAACTATAATTGAATCAGTTACAATCAGGAGCCATAAAGTGTGGTTAATGCAGATCCAGTTGTAATAAAGCGTCCTTCTGTTTATTTCTGCCTCAACTCTGACTCAACTTGCTCACAGAGAAGCCTGTTCTGTGTCCAGTGCCAAAGGTCATCTGAGCGTCGGTGGAGCAGAGGTCCTCAACCGTGTGAGTCATAACAAGATAATAGAGGTTATTGCACTACAGGAAATCCTTGTAAAATGATCTACAAACCACAGCGCAAACATTTGTTGGACAAGAACTTCCTCTTCTCATAGATTTTTCTGAACAACAATTTACCCAGAGGAATATCAAGTGAAACTTTTTAGACACAACACCCAGTATTATTACAATTACTGATGCATTTGTCTTTAGTTTTAAGGACATAATCTGGCTGGAAGTTTTGAAAAGTATTGCAAAACAATTTTACTGAGATTAAATGGTTACACACAACCATAGAAATACACATACACAAAAAAAAACTTTTACTTGAGAGCCACTGGGGAACAGTGTGGTTGGCTTAGCAGTGTTGTAAGTTTAACGTCTGTCCACGAGCGGGCAGCAGTGCACAACGGTCAAGGCAGTAAGTCTCTACTAATTACTGCAGGGGAATCAACAAGCTGGTTAATTAACACAGTTGTAAAATGGAAGGGAACATGGAACATTCAATGTCAAACAGAAACACATGTCATCTTCAGCCCTTTAGGTAATAATGACAGAAGCATGGAGCTGCAGCATCTTCTACCCTGGACTGACAGTGAAGAAATGAATTAATTCTGCTTATTAACAAAGGGACATTCTAAATAACAACCAATAGTTCTAGCTTTGAAGCTTTAAAAGGATTTTACTACACTTTAACATTTTTACATATTAAATGAGGCTTATGTAAACATTTGAAGCAGATACCAACTGTAATGGTGCACAGGGAAACTGATAAATTAATTCACCCACCCAGAGCGTTCTCACTACGACGCTGTGGCCCTGTTGCTACTGTGAAAAGAAAACAATGGCTCTGCACAACAAGGTAGTAAAAGTGGCAATGATGGATTAACCTCTGACCTCCTGGTGAACTAGACAAGACTACTTCTCCTCAGGAAGCATCAGTTAAACTATCAGCCTATTTTCCTTTCCCTTGAAATTTAAAAGTCATACTTTTACAATGATATTTTACTTTCCATGGTCTATGTGTTCAAAATATATGCGTTAAAAACAATTTATGACAAAAATCAAACATGTTAGTTCATATTTGCACAGGCTGTGCATTAATCAGAGGCAGGCAACAAACCTACTGCCTGGAGCAGTTGGGATGTTTCTGATAATGTCAGCTAAAGTAACAGTTCAGACAATCAACAATTAGCAGTGTGATGTACAAACAAAGAAAAGTATCTGCCTCGATGAGCCCAAGTTCACGTTCATGTTTCAAACTGTTCCAGCTCTGACAGGCTGCAATATGTACGTCCTCATAATGCAGTGCACAGATCAACGGGTGCAACAGCACCTCTGGTTGTCTGACAACCTACGTCTTCTGCGCTCTCTCTTCCACATACAGCTGCATCTGTTAAAGAAAAACAGGTGTCAACCAATCAGTAAGAGGGAATGCGAACGACATCAGCGAACTGAAATTTGATGCTTGTGTTGTTGTCTTTATTAACAATTAAACTGAACAACGAGAGAGTTATTTTCACTCACTTTCACTATGTCAGACGTCATGGTCTTCAGTGGTATAAGTCTAGGCTCCTGCATGTGAACCTCCTGCTCATCAGCAACAATCCATGGAAAATCCTGAAGATGGACATGCACAGATGCGTTGCATTAATTATTCTGTACTTTTACGTTTAAATGAAATGAACAGGCTGTTGTGACAGTGCACCATGCGCTCATCTGTAACATGCAGTGTTATCACCATCTCACCTTGATGACTTGAACTTTCTCCATGTTGCGTGTAGCAGCATCTCTGGTATGTACTAGTACAGTAAACGAACATCCTGTGACAAAAAACAAGCCACACAATTACATCTGCTATTTGATTGTATCTATTCCCATTTGCTTATAATAAGTGCATCATAAAATGTCCCTGAGAACAAAGTCAATATCTTCAGAGACTTTTTCAGCTCAAGTAGCGTTGAGGAATTTAACATCTTGCATGGTTGTTGTTCAACAGGACGTATACCTACAAGTCTCTTGCTTCTAAAGAGCTTGTCAAAGACACCCAGAAGACTTGTATAACCTGAACTGGTGATATAGATAAAGAGCTAATACATCCACCTGTGCCTTCCCTGGTATGACAAGAAACATGATATTTGGTTGGAATAAAAACAACACAGTGCTAAGATGCTGGTAAGACTATCAAGTTTAGCGAGATTTGTTTAGAAAGTAATATTAGATGCTCAGACAGGAAAGAAGATTTGATGTATTGATCCAATTCTACAGAGCAAAGACAAAGTCCATGGTAACGCATGTTCGCGGTGTACTTAATAAAGTAGACATTGGTAACAATACCTGGTGGGTTATTATTTAAAACAGCATCACACACACTAATCTTCAGGAGAAATGCCCTTAGCAGCTGCTCCACATGCGATAGCAACGTGTCAGAGCTGTAAAGCCAAAACCACAATTAATGAATATGATCCCACGATCAAGCTTGATAATGTTACAGCAGTATATGTATGAGAAGAATATGCTGTACAATAGGTTTAAAAAATGTAAAAAACCTGATAGATAAAAGTGGAGGTTGGGAAATCTCGAACACAAATCGCTCTACTGGACGGTGCTCTTTGTCCATGATGACCACTACTACCTTCTCTGCGTCATTCTACAAGAAAATCAACAGACTTCAGTAAAGTTTACAAGAAGGCGAGACATTAAATTAAGTTCATTACCCAGGCGGCTTAAGGACACATTACCTTCTCAATAAGCGGCTTTACGCAATGTAGTGTATCTTGGATGTACTGATTCAGGTCTGGGTGACAAGACATCTGGAAAAAAAAGAGCAGACGATTATTTAAGACATACTGTGAAAAGATTTACACAAACTGAGCTCACAGAATAACTACAGACTATTCATACCTGTACTGGCACATTGTATTTCTTTCTCTTCTGAAATATTCCAGAGGGGTAAACTTCACGGACATACAAGATGAGATGGATCGCGACCTCCAGGAACTCACACAGGATGTCAGCAACCACTAGATGTACAGAGGTAGATGTTCAGACAGATACATAAGTAACCTCATCCACACATTGAAACGTTATTGAACTATTTCGTGTAGTTCCTGGTTGTCGTACCTTGTCCAAAGTTGAGGTCTTGCCTTGTTATCGTTGTCATGTCTCTTTCAACCAAACGACGTTAAAGCGTCTCCTGTAAAAGCTACGTAACACAGCAGCAGCCTCTCAAGCCTTCGTTAAGGTGTTTTTATTTCATCGACATCCCTTTGTCTGCCTTGACGCTGTCAAAAAAAAGGAGAGACTCGCTTAAAAACACGACACGAAGCGCGGGTTCTCCTGACGCCTGAGCTATTTCACAGCTTCACTGCGCAGGACATAGACGTCACTATTGTTTACACGTCGCGTCCACTAGTGATGACGTAGCGTTCGCTTTCGCAAATAGTTTAAGAGAAATTAAAGCAATTTTGCAAGCCCGAGCAAAGTTATTCATCGTTGCGATAAAACTGCAATCTCTCCCACACGTTTCAGAAGATTTGTTGACATATTGCAACTATAACGATATGTTCGGGGCTTTTAATATAAAAGAATAACAATTTCACGACCAGATTAATTGAAAGTAAAGACTTAAAGACGACTTAAAAGGTCGGAATGATTTGTTATCACATCCTGTTTTGGCGCATGTTGCGCTTGAAAATGACTGGATACTGGCCCCTACAGTACAACGTGCAGGACCGGATCATCGTTCATCCGAGTCCTGCTCAGCGGTGGAAACGAGGGAAGCGACTATTACACGATGGTGATGTGATTTCTACCAGCAGGTCAGACAAAAACAGAGGGAGCCGAAAAGTTCTGCATGACCTAACGCCAACAGAGCCGATTGATAATGTATCATCAGTGCGTTCAAAGCTAGGATCGGGGCTAAAACAACCTCAAAATGCAAAGAGAGTCAACAGGGATATGATGGGAAATCCTCACCACAGAAGGCTTAGCATACTGGCAGTAGGCGACTTGTGGGAGAAGCTGTGCATGAGTTAGACTTTTTGAATTCATTGTATAGTTTAGAAGCATGTTTACATGAGCTTGGTTGTCGATTTGACGTAAACTTTAGACTGTTGGTCATATATTAACTCTTTGGCAGCCTCTGAGGCAGCTTTTACAGCAGCTGTAAAAAGCTGCTTCTTCAATTATTAACACTCAAAACTTAATGAAATTACTTGCAGGTTGTTCGCAGGAAAAGACATGCCTCTTTTGGAATTCATAGCTGGGAGCATCTCAGGTAAAAATATACCTGGTCAAAAACAATGTGATTTATAGCGTAATACCTGTATAGTATGCAGAGTAATAGCACGGCTTTGGTGTTTATTATATTGTAGGAGCCGTGGGACTGACCGTGGGACATCCGTTAGACACAGTGAAGGTTGCACAAAACTTTATAAGGTGCAAACATCTTTTTCTTTTTTAAACTACAAGTAGCTTTTTCCCATGACTTTTATTTGTAGGTGCGTCTGCAGGCCCAGTCTGTGTATAAAGGAATATTTCACTGCGTGGCTAAAACATACACACATGAAGGGGTATGGCATCACTTCCTCTTTTCTCATTTCCTCAGGTGTTGTATGCAGCTCCAAGTTCCACCAAAACACACCCAGCAGAAAATAATGACGTGTTTGCGCTTATCTGTTACCAGCTCCGTGGATTTTTCAAGGGCATGGCATTTCCGGTGTTGACCAATGGCCTCATCAACTCCGTTGTCTTTGGCTCCTACAGTAATGCCCTAGATTTTCTCACCCAGTCTAAGCGCAGTGATCGCCGTGAAGGCAAAGCAGCCTCAGCTGCACATGTCTTTACTGCTGGTTGCTTTTCAGGCCTGGTGCAGGTAAGAAAACCTGACACTCAAAAGCTGACTACATGTGAAGCTCTGCCAGCAACTCTTAACTATTGTTGAGTAGACTCTTAGAAATGTCCTTGTTTTTAAAATAAACATAATTTATTGTGTATAGAATATAGATCAGAATTACAGCGTGAATGTCTGAACTGTTCATAGGTCTGCAAAAGCATGTGAAACTTTCTTCTAAAGGTTGTCAGTCTATTCTTCCATGCTATTCCACTCCAAGATTGGAAAAATCTAAAGATCACATATAACCTATAACTATATAAGTCGAGTGGCAAAGTAAAATCAGCAGCTTCAACTGGCCAGTAAAAAAATTAGATATATAGAATAGAATAGAGCAATTAACCATATCAGGCTATACAGGCAGAGTTCATCAGGAAAGGGCTTGTTCTTTAAAGGGCTTGTTGTTTCTGAAAACTGTAAACGTAAAACCATTAAGCATAATTTAAACCCTTTAAAATGATCTTCTTTCAGGTGTTGTGTTGTGCACCCATTGACCTAGTGAAGGTACGTCTGCAGGGGCAGACAACCGCTGACAGATACCGTGGACCCATTCACTGTGTCAGCATCATCCTAAGGGAGGAGGGACCCAGAGGCCTGTTCAGGGGTGGACTGGCCCTCGCCCTGAGGGACGTACCCTGTTATGGACTCTACTTTTTGCCTTATGAAGTCATTCGAAAGGCTCTGACAGAGAGCGGTCAACAGCCAGGTTAGTACAGAGCCTGACTCCCAATAACCATATAAGCAGTATAGGCTGTGAGATATGGAGGCTCATTTACCTATTATGTCCTCTCCTCGTTATTAATTAATCTCCGAACCTTTATGTTCTCAGGTACATTTGCAATATTAATGGCAGGTGGAGTAGCAGGCGTTGTGACCTGGGCCTTCGCCACTCCCATGGATGTGGTGAAAGCCCGACTGCAGATGTCAGGGGCTGGCGGGCGGCAGTACAGCGGGGTCCTGCACTGCATGCGAGTGAGCATCAGAGAGGAGGGAGTGAGGGTGTTTTTTAAAGGCCTCCTGCTGAACAGCCTGCGGGCTTTCCCTGTCAACGCTGTCACCTTCCTCAGCTACGAGAGTCTGATGAAGATCCTCTGTCCCCCAGCCAGATGACGTCCCTATTTACGTATCAAGTTTCTAGGATCATACGAACATTTTTTATTAATGTATAGAACAGGTTTAATATCTGAAGGTTCCTGCCACATCCAGTGTGAACTGTACTTTCATATCATGTTTACTGGACACTAATTCCAATTAAGTTAAGTTAGATTTCATCAGCTGGACATTCAATGATATTAGTAAAGAATACAACTCACGATTGATCTCAAGTGGAACTGTTACTGTTCTGTCTTTCTATCTCACTATCTCTGTAATGTCTAATATATTTAGTAACGACCATCCTGGTCATTAAAATTGAAGTTGATATTGTTTACATTTTATAAAGAGCTGAAACAACAGAACTAACCCACTAATGAAGGCCATACGATGTGGTTAAAGGTTCTAATCTAGACAAAACCTAGAATGTAGACCATTAACCAACATTTCACACTAGCGGAAATCGCTGAAGAAAACAACTTTATTTTATGAACCGCATCCAATAACACAATTACATCCTCGCTAACGAGTAACATCAAGTAATATCACATCTCAAACATGCTCATACATACAGTCCATTAATGCTGTTTTCAGTCTCGCTCCATCTGTGAACCTTTGATGATACAAACACACACAAAGACAATTTCCCCAAGAAGCAGCACTTAAGTCTTAACATGAGAGATTAGTGTATAAAGAAATAATATATCAGAGCACACCCCTTTTTTTTTTAAAAAAAGCACTTTACCATGAAAGAAATTATCAAATCATAAAAGGAAATGTTAATGCAGCATAAACATATAATGTCAAGGCTGATAACACTTTTGGTTCAGTTCAAACAATTTGCCTGAGTGTGTGTAACAACACAACAAGAAAATAACTTGCGTCTTGAAGCATAACAGAAAAATCAACAAATAAAATCCCGGAACTACATAAACACCACAGGTGTCAGATTAGCAGTGGTCACCACAGACTTGTCTTAATGAACATCTGGAGGACTTCTCTTCATCTGTTCTGCTTCTGAGAAAATGTGCAAATGCCAAACACCAAGATGAGCAGAGTAGGAAATGAAGGCAACAGTTGAAAATTTGAACGTATTCATCTGGTTCTTCTCCTCAATACACTTCTGTTCATAAATGAGTTTTAAAGGAGCCATAGGTTGATGCCAGTCTTGGCTCCTTAGAAAGACCATTTTACAAGAAATCTTTACTAGACAACAATCCAAATCTTGAGGCACTGTTTCACTAAAACAAATGCAAATTAGTCAGATCACCTGTATACAACAGAAGTTACCAGTTTATTCAAGGATAAAAACCAATATCAGCCACATTTGATATCGCATTAATGATCCCTCGTAATAGGGTCAAAGTGAACCAGGAAGTGGGTTGTAAACAGATACATGTTTACAAATAATAGTTCAGGATTAGGTTTATAGTTCACCATCTAATGGTGTGAGTTTAAAACCTCTTTCATTGTCTGACCAGTGGGAAAAACCAGTGGTTTTAATAAGGATTTGTGATCTAGCACCTTCTCCATCCATTCACCACTCAAGCTTCATGGCGTTTTTTTTTGGAGCTTCTCTTTAATAAACCCACGCCACAACCTTGACGGTCACTTCTATTCCAGCATGCACCGTAGGCGGGGCATTTAAAAAAAAACAAAAAACAACATCCATGAATACAAGTTCATGGTAGATGACGAGCATTCCTAGAATGCAGTATGTGCCTTTTAAACGTTCCACACGTTGTTTACAAGTGTGTAACCTCTGCTTGGACAACCCTCCAAAGTCAGTCACTTTGGCTCTGTACACAAAATTTACATCCCATAATGCACCGTAGGCTGCATCATCACAGATTAAACTATTACAGCTAAAATGTTTTGCACATGTTGACAATAATGTGCATGGAGCAGATGATGTACCACAGAACGCTTACAGAAAGCTGAGGGACAACCTGAGCTTCCCCCTGCGCTGACCACCACAGGATGCGCCGCAGTTAACGTGTTATTTCGTTTAGGACACAAACATACTGTATTACATTGTACCACAGGTTTAGTGTGGGCTCTGTCAAACATCAGCCTTCACCAAGCCAGTCACCACAGTTACCAAAGCTTAAGACATGACAGTGAAAAGAAAAACACAAGTGATTCCTTCCAGCGCTGAGAACAAACAAACCAGCCTCTCGTCAAGACAGCCATAGGGACGGTAGGCAAACAGTTCTGTTACTGTCCTAATCCCACTTCAAGCAGGATGTTAGTCTTCGCTGCTTAGTTTTCAGTGAGACTGGGAAGCTTGGAAAGCCTGTCCGTGCAGTAGCGCTTTGTGGTTTTGCTCGGCGGCCATGGCCTGTAAGGTTTTCCTCTGTATCTGCCTGGCTTTGTTGTAAAAGAACACACCGATGAACACGAGGACGGTGCCAGTGGCGCTGAGAACGGTGATCTGGTTACTGAAGACGATGACGCTCAGCCACACTGACAGGGCGTGCTTGACAGTACTGGCAACACTAGGAAAGAAATGAGAGTCATGACTACAGGCATTACCACCGAGCTCACCTGCTTCATCACACGGTCTCCACGTTTCTCCAAAACCGACAATTATGCGGTGGCTACTCAGAATATAAAGCATGCAGCCAGAGTTACAGCAGTTTCTGCTTTACATGCATCTATGGAGACATGATCTCAGCCATGTTGTCAGTCTCGTAGAACAGCTGGTACAATAAGGATCATACGTATTAACAGTAAACTTGCAAGGGAGAGGAAGTGTAGGCTCAAGTTAACCCGAACCTACAAACATAAATATGAGTTTTGATTAGTTGCCTCACCGCTACTTGCAAACACAGAACAGACTCATGTTACAGGTATAATGATTTTGCAACAACATCACAGCATACAAAGGCTTTTTTTGTTGACTGTATATACTCTTACATGCACAGCGGCTTCGCTTCAGCAGTCATGTGTCAAGTCATAACAATTCAAAGTGGTTACTGTGATTTTCCCGAAGCACAGGCAAACATTTTTAAAAATACTTGAGTACGGTGTCCGCAGCATTAGCACTTCTGCAAACACGTCAAATTTGTGCTGTTCCACTTTAAGAGAAGGAAACAGAATTTGAACAATGAATTTATGGCTGAATAATCTGTGGAGGCTGCATGTTGTTATCTAACGAACATTGTTCAGGTCACTGATAAACCTTATCAAGAATTCTGAAATATGGGAAATAAAAGCAGCTCATACTCAGGACTGGGCAGCTGTGCAAGTTGACATTAAAACCTTTGTTAGAGAAGGATGTGTCTCCTACCTGAAGGTAACAGGGGAAATCCGCCCCATGAGAGCATAGGCAGTAACGCTCTGCAGGTGGAACAGAGCACCATCAAAAAGCAGCAACAGGATAATGTCTTGACTGAAAATGAAGCTCTGTCCAGTTTTCCCAATCACTGGAATGTCCTAAAAACACGAAGATGCAGAGTATCAACGTCTGAACGTGTGCATCAGTCCATGCTAGATTAATGAATCCACCACCATCTAATAGACATCGTCGTTTGCCTACCAAGAGGAAGACCCAGGCAGGTACAAGCATGATAACTGCTGCTGCGCTCGTATAGAACTGCAGTTCTGGAGGGCTAAAACAAGTCCGCTTAGTTAGGGTTCAAGTACAGAGATGTGTCGTTTTTACAGTTATGAATCTGTAGAATCACAGTCTTTTACCTGAACTTGTAAGTGTCTCCACTGAGCAGCTTTTTAGAGAAAACATTCTGCAAACTGAGAGGGAGATTCAAGTTTACATAAGGAACAATGCTGCTATGACAAATACACGTTGACAGCTGCAGTACCAGTCCATAATGTTGGTGGAGAGAGCGGCGGAGAAGCCGAGCGTGTTGAAACTGATCTCCGTGGCTGTGCAAAGGGCCAGGCCAGCCATGACTGGGAACAGAGACAGGTTCACCCACACCCCTGCAAAGAGCACATACCGTGAAATAAAGGCTGTAGGACTTGCAACATAACTTCAAATAACACCCATGTTTTAGTTAGCTTAGCTTAGTTGACCAAGTACATATTTGAGATAAGCGTTTGTCAGATAAGCTCCAACAATATGTGCGTTAAGTAAGATGTAAATATATTTTTTATTTAACCTGCACGACTGGTATAATTTAACATGTCATTAATGTCAACACCTCCTCTGACTGGACCAGTGATGTGTTTGACTTCGGTGTCTCCTACACTTCTGGTATCTTTTCCCTGACCCCTCTCATTGACATTACCTGTGTATTCCCCGAGGATCAGTCTGGACATGATCACAGTAAAAATGGGTGCTGAACTCTTCACTGTCTCTGCAAATGACACAGCCACATTCTTCAGGCTCACCAAACCCAGAACAACGGTGGTGAATCTGACAAAGATGAAGGGCACCGGACATTTAGAAACGTTACATAAATAAGCTCATTAGTGGCAAAACTTTGCTGCCTAATAATGACACCAGTACGGTGCTCAGTAGAGTTTATAAGCATAATAATTTGCTATCAGTCGAACAGAAGGAACACACCTCATAAGTCCAACAAACAACATAATCATTATAAAGTTTGGAGGGTACTCGGTTCTGGATTTGTGCTGGTAAAGGCAACAAGGGATAAACATTTTGAGGCAGCCGATGACTGTGGTAGACAGCATCTGAACAGCACCTGGGGAGCAAATGAAAGTAGAGCTTTATTAATGACTTAGAGCAATAGAGATCAGGTTCTGCCTGTTTTGTACCAAATCATTTATTTACAGTCACCTTAGAAAAAGATCAGCTCACAGTGACAGAAATAACTGGGGCAAGCACACTGCAGTTGTTACATGAGTGGTGACTGTGTTGGTCTACTTACTCCTACTTGAACGACTCTAAGTCATGTCTATGTTGTTGGAAAGTTGAAATTATAAAAATAAACATTTTGAAAACATTGTTAGAACGTGTTTATGTCTGCCTGATAGTGTCACTGCTAGCAACCAAGCACAGGCAGCTAAACATTTAAGTTTCAGCAGTAACACAAATGCATATACTGCATATCAGCGAAGCTACAGAGCTGTAACATAGCTTCATTATTCTTACCCAGCATGCTGGGCTCCCCCTCCAGCAGCGTCAGAATGTACTTGTTGAGGAAAAGGGTGCAAAAGCTGAAGAAGAACCAGAGGCCAAGGTAGGTCAGGGATCGCAGGTTCCACACCCCAGACTCTGCCTCAATCACTGTGGTTTCCGTTACTGTGATCTTGAGTACCTGCTCCCCCGGTAGGCTCTCGCTGCGGGCCAGCACCACGCGCTCTTGGCGATTGCGGAACGGTGACAGAAGGCACCACAGGGTTTGCCTGGGGGTTTGCCTGCCGCTTGGCATCGTGGCTGCTGCGTCAGGGCCTCCAGGGGCCTGATAGACGGGTGATGTGATGGAGAAACGAGGCGTCAGCGAGAGTTTGGATGGTTACTCCATTGTCTGATTGGTCCAGCAATTAATCAGCGTCTCCTTCATGCGGTGGCCACTGCTGTTCCTAAAAGTAGACCGAAAAAAGAAGAACAAACACATTTTCTTGGATCTTAGCTTGTATCATACAAAACAGACATATGTCAGATATTTTTCCATCCGTCCACTTCACACACAGGTTGTTGATGATCTGTTTCTCTGCATGAATTTGTTGTAAAATCAAAATTAATTTTGACAGAACGATAACGACTTGTGTGTGTATAACTTATTGATATAACTGTCTATATGTCAACTTCAACCTGTAAACCTGCGGTAGCTGCAGAGATTAGGTGACCTAATTACACTGGCTTATGTTTGGCAAACTTTCAAAAGTAATATGTAGTCATTAGTAAGAAATAAACCAAAGACCTGTGTTACTGTGCAGACATACAGATTTAGTAGTTGTAAACTAATAAGTAAAGCAAAAAGTTACATGTAGAGGATTGAAACTCAGGTGGTTACAAGCACAACAAGCGTTCGGGGAAGTAACCCAATAAACCACAACACTGCACTTTAAGCACAGTCCTGTAACTATTGAGGACGTACGAACACGAGGTGTCAGCACGAACAGGTGCTAAAGCATCGCCTCACCAAACCAGCCTTGAAGTCTCTTACCTGCGTCTGACGGTGGACGCTTCGCTTCGGACTGAGGAGCAAACACAAGGCGGCGGCGAGTCACACAAGGAAGGAAGTTCGCAGCTGATTAGCCGCTGTTTGTTGGCGGCAACATGGAATGCGACGGAGCTAAACAGCCGGCGGTGCAGTCTGCCATGGTCCACGGCGTGAGGGAGTGTTCGCCGAGTCAGCACCCGGTCCACGCCAGCACGAGTGTCTCCTGGGCGAAACGCGTGTGTGCGCCTGCATTTGAGACGTGGCTGCTAACAACAAGCGCAAGGCGGCGTCAGGCTAACGCAAAAACACACAACGGGCATGTTCTTCTTTTGTCGTTGCAGCGGGTTGTAAACAACGCGCGACGCCGCCGCCTGCTGGCGATCGCTGGTAACGCAGGACATTCTGCTCAGCTCTTTCACGTTTTGTTAAAGGGCAAGTTCTAATTCAAAGAAGGTGAATAAGAACAAGATTTCAAATATAAACAAATGCATTGTATATTCATTTTCATGAATAATAATAATAGCAGTGCTGTAGTTACATATGTGTTGACAGAAGAAAAAACACAATGGCACTGGATTTCGTCAATTACAATAAAAAAAACTATAAAAGTTAGACTGTATTACTTAAAGCTCTATTCAAATTTGTGGAAGTTTATCATGAAATTTTGTTTAAAATAAAAATAATATATAGAGAGGCCGTGCCGTGAGAGCAGGCAAATCCACCGCCCCCGTCGGCCTCCAGGGGGCAGCAGCGCTGTCGAGCAGCCTTGGAGAAGTAGAAGAAGAAGAAGGATAAGGAGGAGGAGAAGAAGAAGAGGAGGAGGCGGCGGCGCAGGTTCCTGTTTGTGTTGCGAAATGTGAAAGTGAAGTTTGTCAGCTGGAGCCCTGCTCGCAGAAAGGCACCAACGGTGCAGCGGGAATGTGAACCCGGGCTCCTCCGGCTTTGTCCTCAAGGAAATGGACGAAATAAGGTTGGCGGCTTAATTTGCAGACGTGTGTTGTTTTTTTTTCCTTTGCGTAGTGGGTTCAAGATGTTGCATCTCTTTGGCAAAATAACGCGTCAACTAACACAGGCTCAAGCAACAGGTTACTTTAATAAAATGCAAACATGTATTCGGCTGTATATAAAATATTATATAATGTGATCATATTGTCTGCTATATGTTTGACTTCCTTCTTTTAAAATTGCATGGTGGCTGCCGATGACTAATCCTGACAAGGCTGTTTTAAGCCAGGAAAGGAAACTTCTACGAACATTGGTACAAAACTCCAAATGCACAAAAAAACTAAATTTGACGTACATTCATTTGGGTCTCTATGACCAGATTTACGTCAGCTCTCTGAACGAGAACACCATTTAGTTTTTCCTGCAAATGAAAATTCTGGGGAAGTCCAGGATTAATGATCAACCATCCCATAACGGGTTACTGGTAAAATGATGGGAATGTAAAACACTGTGCCGACCGTCAACATGTTTGTACTTGCTGCACAAAAATGTATTTGCTTCCACACAGTTCTCCAACAAAATCTGCAGCTCAACAAATGTGCAGTGTTGATACATAAAAGACTAGATCAGAAGCAAAGTATATACAAAATCTATGCACAGCAGCATCTGGGCAAACTGGAGTCACGGGAGAAAAAGGTTGTACATGTAAATACTGTCATATTTTACAGGCACACCTTGACAGAATATAAGCGCCTATTTGTTGGGCAGATGCTTTTGTCCAGAGTGACTTACAGAACGATAATGTCGGGGAGGAGGAACTAAAAGCACAGTGTCATGAGAAGAAATTCCTGAGTTTTGTAAGACAGGTCTTTGTGCGGTTTCCCTATAACTGCACTGTTATATGTTGCTTATTTGATTGTTTATAGTAAAAGTGGTGGTTTAAAGATGGATTTAGAATGTTTCACACATATGTGCGCCTCTCAGTTCCTAATGCTCAGTGTGTTGCTCCACAGACCTTTGTTGGGCAACCAGCCACAGGAGGGCCCAGACCCCCTGCCACCAAACCTGAGGCCCAGACACCAGGAACTGGTTGCGACACCATGTGGACCAGTGAGATTCTTTGCCCCTTATGTCTTATTATTAGTATTGGTGCAACTATGTGACTATAGAAACCAGATCAATTGGTAAACGGAGCCAAAGTTTAGCTTTATTTGCACGTAGGAATGGTTCGAAGGGAAACTAATTACGTGGGTGTTTCGGAAATATCAATATAATAATTGACATATCTAGCTCAAACCCTGCTGTGTACATACAATCACAAAATAGTTGAACTCTCTTAAACCTGTTGATTCCGTCTTGCTGTGTGTTACCGATGCAGATGAAATCCTGGTCAGAGCTGTCGTGTCTGCTGAAGCTCTATTTCTGCTTAGCCATAGCATCCCTGCTGGTGGTGCTCGGCCTCACCCTGACCAGCATTTACAAGCAGCGCATGGGCACCGAGGTGACCGATGAGGACAACTTCACCGTGTCGCTGATCCAGATGGTGGGCATACGTGAGTACTGTGGTCCTTTACTGTCAGGAAGTCAATTTCACACGACACCTGATTACCGGCAAATGACACCAAGTTTCTAGGAGCAGTAAAACGAGAACGCTAGGCAGGAAATAAATGCTTTGCACGTTCTAGTCCTACGTGTATTTTGTTGATGTGCATATATCACCATCATGTCATTAGTCTCTTCTTTGGTGCTGTTGTGTCTGTAGTACAAGAAAATAGAACAGAAAACAAGAGTAAAAGGTGTTTTACTGACTTGGAACCAGATCCAACATGAACCAACTGTTGGAACGCATTGCTATCCCAGCAGCAGGGAATTCTTCTTAAAATCATGACTGTGCTTGTTGAGGACACGCAAACATCAGGTCTGGTTTCAGAAACCTGGTATCCCATAATCGATTATGATTTAAACCGGTCTTTCTGGTCTTATGAAGCTCAGCTATTGTTCATGAGGCCAGATCAGTTAATGGCCACAGACTAAAGTTGAATTAATTATGTTTACAAAAACATTATTACATTGACTGAACCACCATAAACACAACTAGAAGCTATGAATCAAGCTTTGATGGACTGTGTAACGTAATTTCTGAATAAACTGTACATTACTGTGTCTTTTACAGTGTTCTGTGTGTACTACATCATTCGGGGCGTGCTGCAGGAGAACAGACAGGAGCTTGTGGCGTTCATGCTCAGCATGTTGATTCTCATGATTCGATCTGTGGTCAACTTCTCTGTGCTGGGGCCAGAGGGCAAGCAGGAGCTGCTGGTAGGCGTCTCTCTGCTGGGCACTAGGTGCTTAACTAAACGCCTCAACGTACACGAGGTTCCGGTGTTAACTTGTCTTAGCCTTTTTAAAACGGCAGATATGTGTATCTGTGAATATTTATTAGTTTCATGTGTTTTTATTTGTATGAATTGTGTGTTTTTGTTGATAAACCTAATTGATTTCTTGGGATTATTGTCACTAGTTGGTTTATGTTTGTTGCTGATTGTCCTCTTGTTACTGTGAATGTTTCCATTTCTCTGTAGCTTAATTAATCGCTAAAGCGCTTTTTCTTCAAGTCACCCCTTGGTGTCAGTGTTGTTGTGGTTATCGCATCTTGTGAGCTCCTGTGTCTGGTTGAAAAGGTTATTGAAGTTCAAGCTAATCTGTGCATCTCAGACTGTAAGTTGTGGCTTTTAGTACATCGTACAACATAGTAGTCAATGCAGATGAGGGATCAGCAAAAGTTCTGAGAAACCGGTTTTGTTTTTCATCCAACCAGACTGAACTATTTCAGCACCAACACAGTTTAGAGACAATATAATTTAAATATAAAATAAAAAATATATAAATATATTTGGACCAGACAGGCCACTTACCTCCAACTGTAAATCTAAAAGGATTTTAGCACATGCAGATACTTTTGTTACCTCTGTGTCGTGTCATTTCAGCTTTTACGTAACATCGCTGATGAGTATCTTCATCTTGTTTGTGGATTGCATGCTGTGATTTATCTTTCGGGCCGAGTTCTGAGTTGCTGCTCGCTTTGCTTGTGTTGCAGGCTCGTTTCGTGTGCATCATGTGTTTGGGCGTTCTGCACATTTTCTGCACTTTCCTGCTCATGCAGAGGCCCAACATGATGGCGTTCCGTGTTGGGGGGGCCCTGCAGAGTCTCCAAGGGCAGTACTTCTTGCTCAACCTGTGTTTCTCCATGGTGACCTTTGACCTGCAGGCTCAGGTAAATGAGAAGACCTTTGTTTGAAAAAAAAAAAAGTGGTTTGAGGCTGAACTAGAAAGAGTAGAAAACGGTGATGGCAAGAAAACAAGTTCTTCTGGTTCATACTTCTCATTCATTTCAGGTCTGTTGATGCTATTGTTCTTGGAGGTTTAAGTTTAGAGGAAATGAAAACAAAACAAAAAAAAAGTATCATAAAAGGAGAATTACTAACTGACTTCATACATGATGCGTTTCAGCTGAGTCTGTGTATCCTTATCACGACGTCGGACTCGGCCATGTCCACTCACAACCGCATCATCCTGGGCGTCGGCGTGGTCTGGGCCTGCCTGACCGCAGCTGTAGGCGCTGTTGCAGTAGGTGTCGGTCCTCACGCTGAGGAAGCAAACTCATGAGTCTCATAAATATTATGTAGGATGGGTTCTAAACAGTAAGCAGCACATATCAAAAATTCCAACGCAGACACGTTTGTAACCACCCCTTTTTCAGGTTTTGAAGGAGGCCAAGGTCTTGGTTTGGATCTTTATGGTGCAGAACCTTCCTCAAGTAGCCTTCTTTGTTTATGTGGTGTACATGGTAGGTCGACATTTAAATTCCCCCTGAAGTGTTTCAGTCTAATGCACTTAATGGAGAGGACATACGGACTCCATTAATTACAGCAAAAATAAAATAAATACAGGACTTGCATGAATGGCAGCATTATGTTGACTGAAAATACACAGAAAAATAATGTAACATGAGCAGAATTTGATATTTTCATAAAACATCTAATTGGAA
Organism: Macropodus opercularis; assembly: GCA_030770545.1. Taxonomy (NCBI): domain Eukaryota; kingdom Metazoa; phylum Chordata; class Actinopteri; order Anabantiformes; family Osphronemidae; genus Macropodus; species Macropodus opercularis. Next base: position 7,833,566 of record CM061095.1, on the reverse strand, counting down.
TAAAACAAGAAACTTCAGTAATGGGCTTTACCTGAATTTCACTTATTAACATATTTGTCTCTTTATTATGTGCATGACCTTGCATGTAATGCTTTTTTATTTGTATACATTGCAATGAGCTGCACATTCAGAAATAGATTCCTGCAGCCAACACTGACTTGCTTTAATTACAGATGGCAGAGAAATGGTTTCAGGACGGCACATACACCCTGGAGGCAGCGGCCATCACTGGAGCTGTGATTTCACTGCTAATTAAAGTGGTTTTATTCTGGGGCCTCACCAGACTGGTGCAGAGCTTTGGCCAAGGCCTGAGGGAGAGAAGTGAGTGTGCTGTCTTCACTGATCACATCACTGATCGTTTTCTCAGTTTCAGTCCTTCGCTCTGGTTGCTCGGAGCACAAGGCCAACACACACTAATACCCGTTTGCACATTTCTAAATATCCTGATCTACTTCCTCTTTGTGTTGTCTTAATACGTCTCCTATACTGATTAACTGGAATTTCACTGAGCGTACAGACCTTGAGTATGTTTATGTTGGCTAGAAAACCAAAATGTTGCCATTGTTTTTTGCAGTGCTTGAACCCAGCAAGTGATTAAAACATCCAATGTAAAGGACCAAGGACAAAGCAGCTACACACGAAGAGGCTTCTCTCTGGTGGTGAACTTGGAGCTCAAATTCATTCACGTCATACCACTGAAAGAACCAGTCCACTTTTTATCATGTTCTGCTTTCGTTAGAGATTTTATTTAAACTAATGCCTGTTTTGTCTGTGTGTCTACTGTATCTACAGGATGCAAAGCCAAACTGAAAATGCATTGAAACATTTTTGTATGAAGTTGCATGAAATGCCTTAGTAGCTTCACGTCTAAATGTCCTTTATCCATTGGCCTTGTATCGGTAGCAAACATTTTAATCGGTGGCAATATCCTGCACTGTAAAAGATCTAAGCTCATCTGTGTAGTATAGATGATGCAGCACTCCAAGATTTTTTTTTATTAAAACGTTTTTAAAAGTGTTTTATTAAACTTTTTGAAGTACCTTCTACCTGACAGGTGCATTTCAGACAAGGTTCTTAATAAAAAGTTCAAATGAAACTGTTTTTGGTTTATTGTAATTAATAAGTATGACAATGATGTTATGTGTATGCAGCTCTGGTTTATGATTGTTCCATCCAGGTAACGATAGCCGTGACCAACACACATTAAAGTATGAAGCGCAATGATCAAACTGCATACACACTTCAACTTTCTCCGTTTATTAAAGTGCTCTGGAAAAAAATAGTATTCTAATAAGAAAATGTTACAAAAGTGGAAAAGCACTGAGTGAAGAGTTGACAACATTTCATATCAAACAGTGCTGGGCTTTGCTGCGAATGATTCAAATGTTACCAGTGTTCAGACCTTCAGCTGAAAAGACCAACTTTGGCTTCATTTGAATGTTTTTCTGATCAGTGACAAAGTGGGAGATTTTAGTTTAAAATGACCCTTTAAAGAGAATTAACTGAGAAGATTACTAATGTTAAAAAAGTACCAAATAGGTTTATTTTCAGCAATGATACACTGTAAACTACTTAACATATAGACAAAATACATATTCAAGCATCACATGTATATACATAATCAGAGAAATAGGAATGATTGCCATTTAGAGCTTGTTGGTCCATCTTTAGAGTTCACAGGTGGCACAATTGTTCTTGTTTTAGCCTCGTATTTGTTGAGTCATTCGCAGTGAATAAATTACAATCAGAACAGATATGTAAGCTAGGGCACCAAAGTATTCAAAGGCTGCACAGAAGCAAACTGGCAGCAAACTGATATGAAAAGACGCACAAGAGTCTCTGCACACACTGAGAATTCATCCTTCATTCAATTCAATCCTTGATCAAACACGGATACTGGTCTATAAAAACTACAGAGAGTTTGAAACTATGGCTTAAAGAATAACTGTTAAAAAGACGCTGCCAACATCAAACTGTGGTCTGGTTGCTTGGAATGAACATCACCTGCCTTCCGACACATTCACTTACACTCACTCACTACAGAACAGACACTGTGTAATAAGCTACAGAATTCAATTAGTGAAGAGTCCATGCGTGGTCACAATGAAAATGTAAAGTCACAGATTTAGGTAAACGCGCGATTTTATAAATGATCATGACGTAAACTTTAAAAAAATAACATTTCTATACATTAATGATACCAGTGTTTAAGGCACAGTCTGGAGAGTTGGGCCGCTGCTGCCGAGCAGATGGACTTTAAATATGATTTTAGACAGGATGCACCTAAAGCTGTGTAAAACAACATCATTTATTCATGGCATTAAATCACCTTTTCCTGATTCACGTAATAGAATTTGAAAAAGTTTCATTTAGCATATTGTTTTTTTTAAATGTTCGCGTTCAACTTGCCCTTCACCTGTACACAGAGACAAGCAGACGTGTCCCTGCCACCTTGACCTTAAAGATTAAAACGTACTCGTACAGCCCTGATAACAACCATCAACAATACTGTAATAACTGAAATCCACAGCGATTGGACATTTTAGTCCCGGATCAACTCCATTAAAAAAATCTATCATTCTAATGTGCTCAAACATGAATAATGTTAATGCGCTGAATCTTAGACTTATTAATGCTGCTTCTTCGAACATACAAACTATTTGACCATCTGCACATTTCTCTGTAACATTTAGTTCAATTTCATATAGACACAAATGTAAACAAATCCCTTTTTCTAAAGTTTGTTCTTATTAGTATTTTGCTTAGTGTTTATTTACAAATATTTCAAAATGACACTTTAATCAACTGTCTTCATGCAAAATAGTTTTTTTTTTTTCTACAGAAAAGCCCAAATAAATAAAAATGCCAATAGGTGCTTTTAATGCTGACCTACAATCAAAAGCAGCAGCAAAAAGTGAGATTAAGAAACTGTAATGTAAATTTATACTAAAAACAAACAAACTTTTGAGAAAGGGAACTTTGAATTATTAATTATTATGTAATGTATCATTATATTAATTTATCATTAAAGTTTGCGTCTTATTATCACACATTTATTTCATCCAAAATTTAACATTGACGACAGCAGTACATGTGCTGTAGGACTTAATACTTACTTAACCAAAGCAACATTATCATGACAGATTCTTTTGACACGAGTTTGCTGAGACCTTTTATCCATGAAGCACAGCACAGAGCACGGTCAAGCTAAAACCAAGACTTATGAAGTCCTGGACACCTGGGAGAACCTTAGAGATCACAAAGGTGGCCTCAGAACTCCTCATCCTCTGAGCTGAGGTAGTTCTGCTTCTTCCTCACATTCCAGTGTAAACATTGGGCGAGGCTCTCAAACCAGTCATTGACTGGATCTCGGAAACAGATGGAAGGAACAGGGAAGCAGGAAGTAGTGATGGTAATACTGGAAAAAAGGGACAGGGGAAAAATGAAGACTGAATGAAGAAAGAAAAGTCCAGTGTTTGCCTCTGATATTAAGCAACAAAAGACGAGGTGCAGAAATCCCCTCCTTACTTCTGAAGAAACCTTGGTAATTCAGTAACTTATATGACTGGCAGCTCATTTAAAGACACAAAAGGTGTTATTATCTCTGGATGAGTAAAAAACTAGAGCTAGCCAAGTAAAACCTATGGCCTCAAGCCCACTAAGCAAGTTGATAAGGTTAAGTAACAAAGCTTGTTAGTGTCGAGGCAGCTGCTGGGGGACTTACAATCCATTACTGCGTATACGTAGGCTTTGTTTCATTACTCACTGCTTCATCCTCATTGTCTCTTGTTTAGTGTGTGTGTGTGTGTGTGTGTGTGTGTCAGCGTGTGGACTGACCTGTCTCCGTGGCAGATCTCCTGTCTCTTTCTCCCATCGAAAGACACCCAGGCTGTGTTTCTAGCATCACATGACAGCATAATCTGACAGAAAGTACAAGGTTGTTGTTTTAATCACTGAGAGATTAGATCTGTGTTTGAAGATACAATGAGCAAGAAAAATGTGTGCGTAACAACATCAGTTTCTAGAAAGACTCAAGCGGTGTAAATACCTTGAGCTCCACTCCGGCAGGCACCACAATGGGCCTGAAGGAGAGGGAGTGTGGGCAGATAGGGGTGATCATAATGGCTGGGACGTTGGGGTGGATCATGGAGGCGCCTGCTGCCACCGCGTACGCTGTGCTGCCTGTAGGTGTAGATACTATAACACCTGCGGAGAAACGTGCACGGTGACATTAAGGCACAGCATCCTGCCACAGTCACACACACATCTAGACAAAAATCTTCACTGGTTTAATCACATTTATCTGCTCAGTAAAAATATATCTAGTCTTTTAAATTGCTAGAACTATACAATGACCAACAGAACGTCCCAGAGCCCAAGGTGACATCACCTGCTGTTGTGTCTAAGGAACAGACACAAGACACTAAATTCACAAATGAGAAAAAAAAAAAAAAAAAAACAGCAAATCTTCAGAATAGAGAAGCTGCAATTAGAAAATATTTCACTTGCTGAGTTAAACAATGAAACGTTTTTTATTTATTACTTTCCCGTCATTTCAGACATGAAATAAATGCATTTGTGTTGTACACTGTGTTTGTCAGACAGTAATGTCTAGAAACACCTGGCAGATAAAAGCCAGACAAAGGTGCAGACATCAGTCAGGGAAGTGAAAGTACACACCTAACAGCCCCAGTAAAACACAGCGATAATCAAATTTGAGTATCAGCACGCAGACACTGGGCTTGTTGAACTGTGCATGTGTAAGTATTTTCCCAGACAGATGGCTCTGCCCACTCACCGTCTCCCTGCACTGTAGTAATGAGGTGTCCGTCCAGGAAGAGGTCAACGTTGGAGAGATAGGAGGAGGGTCCTCTGTCCACCACCACCTCATTGAGTACCTGAAACACACACACACACACACGTTTACATGTGATGTCCAGCTCGTGTGACTTCACTGACATATTTAGCTTACGGCAAAACTGAGGCATGACTGAGACCACAATGACATACTTCACTCATGTGGTTCTTAAATGACAGGTTAAGGCCTAAAGACATGAGAGTGAAGACAGCAGAGCTATTACGAGTGATGACATCACATACGTGAGTTGTTTTGCGGCTGACCTACTTACTAGTGTACAGTAATTGCCTTAGGGCAACCCAAACCCTTTTGCACTCGCAGCAGATATCCAATATGTTGTGTCGTTAATGACGTCCTGGTGCTGTGGCTAACCGGACATTGTCTCTGGGCGGCCAAAACTCTCATTATCAGCCAGGGCTGGTGTAGATCATTCATTATGAAAGAAGGTTTCTCAGCTTCCTTACTCTCTAGCAAAGCAATACTGGGAAGTTAGCTGCATATGCTACCTGATATTGCACGGCTTTGCGGCCATTTTCTACGTCCCCGTTGGTCATGATGATACCCTTGTCGTCCACTCTGGCTTTCTTATCCCAGTTCTCTTTAAGCACCCGGACTTTCAAGCGACTTCGGAGGACAATAGCAGCATTGCCTATAAAAACACACATGCACGTATATTGTTTTGTAATAATACTGGAGCACAACATACAGAGAGCTTTTCCAGCAGAACAGAACACAACAGTTAGTGATAGCGTTGACACAGATGCTGACTAACAGGTTAGGGAACAGTCCACACCTTCAATTATTTGGGTGACCTGAGACTGGTAGGTGTCAAATTTAAAAGGTGTCAAGAAGCCCAGGGAGCCCAGGTGAAAGGCCATAACTGGTGGTACGCTCTCCTGCAAAACAGCAAACGGACATGTGTTAAATCAAAGCAGTAAAGCAGGAAGCAGCTTTAACACACGGGTTGTTCTTGAAGAGGCGACTGTCGGATACCTGAAAGAGCGAAGATGCATACAGCAAAGTTCCATCTCCGCCGAGGCAGATGATGAAGTCTACACGATTGGAGATGTCATCAAGATCTGAGAAACACCAAGACAGCGAGTCAGTTAAATATCTTCTAAAAAACCAGGATCTTTTATAAATGTTGTGACACCTGACGGCTTCCACACCTTCTCTGAAGGTACAGAATTTCTTGGTAATAGCCCCAAAGTTGTCATCCCCTGAAATAGCTGGGTCCTCCAGGACTTTCTTTTCCACGTAAACAATCATGCTTTTCACCTACAGCAACGCAAAAAGACACAGGATTAGCAAAAGTATTTAAACGGGCCCAATACCTGACAAACAAACGAGCTCTTCAGGCATCGGTGAAAACGGGTCTTACCTCTGTGAGAAATATGCAAAGTTCCTTAAAAGGCTCAAGCAAAGTTGCATCTCGAATCTTCTTGATGACAAGGACACTTTTTGGTGGCTTGTTCCACGTCAGTCTCTGGCTGGCGGGATCCTGAATGTGCCTGAACACACAAAGAAAATGTTTTACCTTATGAGCATGAGCAACAGCAGCTAAATCAAAAAAAAACATCTGCTAAGACCGAAGCACAAAGCCTCAACTTTGAACTTGTGTAAAATCTGTTAACTGAATAATTGTACTTCAGTAGGTATTCAGCAGGTATTTGTTTATCGTAAGCAAATACCTGCTCAGTACCTATCCAATTAGACACATCGGCTTAAGGACTAGCTCAGTTGCTACATAATGCACTGTACTGCTGACCCCCCTATGCGTCATCTGCAGAGCCCTGACGTTGCCTTCGCCCAAGACAGTGACGATGGAAAGACGTAGCTGTGAAACCGGAAAAATAAAAATGCGTGATGAAAGGCGAAAGCCATAGTGAGAACAAAGTCTCTTTCGGTGAAGATATTAAATACAAATGACTTAAACGAACAGCAACAATGGATACAAGTAATTAAGGAAATTGCCAACAGCTTCAGGTCTCCTTGTACCAGTGGCTGTCTGTAGAGTTGAGTTAGTTGCATCTCTCATTAGGTCATGGATGGTGACTAAACATGCTGTAAGGCTGGGATTACAGCTCATAAAAGGATTTATTAGCGTGTCATTTTCTAAATATGTACATGAGTATACATTTCACACTGGTTCAATGTCAGCATGTCCCTTAACAGTTACCTGTGTCACACAATAGTAGGATTTACATAAATGAACAAATAAATAAGGAAATGAGAGGTTTGAAATAACCACAAAAAAAAAAAAGACTAACTACTACAAAGGGTTTGTCTTCAACACCTGAATGTACAACATCTTTCACAACAATCATTTGTTGTTCAATCAGCAGATGCCAATCAATTAATATCACTGCAACTACTTCAGACTAATAATATAAAATACAGTTTGAATAGCTTGAACCAGCAGAGTGAGGGAAGAGGGTTCGACTCGAACTGAGGTTGTGTGACACTAGTTGATTACTTCATAGGTGTTACATGACACATTGCAACAGTTCATGGGAATGTCATTACTGCAGAGGTGGTTAACCATGTTGTCACATTTCCCCACTTTAGACATAAGAAAAAAAAGCCCGTCCAGCGAACCTGCTGTAAACTAATTAGGTTTTTTTGATGAACGACTATTCATTTTTCAGCACGTGTTCCCTTTCACCTCGTCAAGATCCCATGTTGAACTTTGAATCCCTGCTACAAAAGTCTGCACACTCTCACACTCTCACTCTCACTCGTTCCAGTACGGCTCTAAGACTCTGCTGACGGTGGACATTACATTTCCAGAATTTCTTTAACCGGTTTGCATTACGAGCGGTTCTTTCCCCTCATCCGTCACAAATCTGTCCACCTTCTACTTGTTGTTATGCTACTCGAACACATCACAATTATCTTGTTTGCTAAGGTTAAAGGAGCCATTTCTCCCCCTCTGGTCATGTGAGGAACTAACAGGCTCTCACCCCACAGTTTGACAACCAATGTGCTATGGAGAGTCAATGCTCCATTCATGTCACGCCATGTCAGCGCCTACTGCTCCATTAGGAGGTCACCAAGTCATTTCTTGTGGGCTGTGACTTGCAGAGATGGGACCCTGTTAGCATGGAAATCAGCTGCTGCAGTATAAGAACAAAAACCTGCAAACCTATAATCCTGGAAAAAGTTTGAGACCAGTAACATAGACATAGTTCCACAAAGTAAATTTACATTATTATGACATATCTGTTCCTGTTTTTGTCCACTTTAATATAAAAAATAAATAATGTGATGAAATCAAACAAAACACACACATACACAAAGACCTGATGCAGGCGCCGGGTTTTGATTAGCAACACGGGACACAAAGCAAAAGTTCATTAGCATTTGAAGCGGCGATGAGCTCTGATCCATTCATGAACGCTGGTTCCTCTGAACACTTCAAGGCATCCGCACGCTGACCTTCCACTTTCATCCATCAACCCTGCTCTTTCCTGAACCCTGATACAACAGCCTGTGATAACACGCAAGCCAAGCCATTTGATCTGGGACAATTAAACCTGTACACACATCTTGGTATCGGTTTTCTAAAAGCCATAAAAAAAATAAAAAAAAAACACCCCCAAAAACGGAGATAACTCGTTTCAAATGATGTGCCATCAGTTAACTGTTACTATTCGCTGACTGAAGCCAACATCTGTCTGGCAGGAGTCCATGTCCAGCCCACCAGTTAATATTCCACCCATCGAGTAAAACACGTTCTCACTGCTGCTAAAGACAGAGATAAGATGCTAGAAATTCCTCTCACCATTTCCACACTTTGTTGTGGTCCCCAGGTGTGTCCTGCAGCGTGCACTCGTTGAACTTCATGGCTGTACACATGTAACAAGGATGCTACTTCAGGCTGACTCAGCAGGAGAACGGGACTCTGTCCAGGTGACCCACCAGAAACTCATTCTGCCCTTAACAACGTCCTCGAGCGCTACACATTGTTGAGTGGCTGGAGCTTTTGAGTGACTTCACTGGTCGTGGTCAAGCTGCGAGTCAGCTGCAGGCTGCCTAAAAAGCTGATTGAGGCTGAGAGTCTCTCCATGCGCTGTGGTCGGACTCCGGGATCAGCTAACAACCCCTCGAGCTGGATTCACCGTGCCTATATTTGTCCCACTGAGGACTTAACACTAAACCTTCCTGGTGCATTCTGCTGCTGAATTAAAGCACTCACTAGTCTTAAGTTGACTCCATCACAGTGCCCGCCCACTCCACTGGGTAAGATCCCACCCACTTCAGGGAAGGGCTGTCCTTACTGCGCAGGTGTGTTTCAGTGAACAACAAAGCCAGAGCGGACGACGCGGGGATCATCTTGACCGCTGGAAGTGGCCGCAGAGCCGTGCAATATCAGGTAGCATATGCAGCTAACTTCCCAGTATTGCTTTGATAGTGAGTAAAGGAGCGGTGAAGAAGCTGAGAGACCATTCTTTCATAATGAATGATTTACACCAGCCCTGGCTGATAATGAGAGTTTTCGCCGCCCAGTGAGACAACAACAATGATAAAGCTTTTCCTAAAACAAGCAATTCAACTTCCGCCATCGGTATTGTTACAATTCTTCGGCGTAACACCGACCTCCAAGTGGCATAAATGTGAGTTTCAGGACAAGACCTTTAATAAGAGGAACGTCCTGTATGGGCTGTGTGGGTGAATGGCGTAAGTGTGTGTTACTGCAATAGGACAGAAAATGTTAATCACTTACTCTTACTAAAAAATAGAGAAGTGTCCAGAAATAAAAGCTGCTGGGATTACAGAAAAATCTGCTTTTTTTTTAAAAAAAAGTCTGATTCATTTTACTTGCACGTCTACTACAATGTCACATCAGCTTTCTCTGTACAGTGGTATCCAACAACACACTGTACATACATGAGGTATGTAAGAAGGCTGGTGCCTCTTAACGTAACAGCATGACTTGGCTTTAAAAATGACACCTTGGCTCTCAGGTGTGTTTCATTTCAGGGTGTGTTACGGCATCAGTGCCCATTGTGATAAGTGGAAAGTCTAAGCTGTTAAATAACAAATGCTTTCATACCAAAAGGTCCTCTTCAATAAAGCACTGCGACTCGTACCTGCAGTCAAACAACAACAACGCATTGCCCCGTGGAACTCGATTTTCCTGAAAGTACTAGAGGCATACCTTTACTGTGCAACAAAGAATGGCCAGTTTGGCAGCTTTGAGGAAGCTAATCCCTGAATTACTGCTGCCTAAAAACAAACAGTGCTGAGAGACACTTACAGTACAAGAGTACAGGAATGAAAAGGCAGACAGTCTGGTCAGGCTTTATGGGAACACATCCAGAGCCTTTCACAACTCTGTTTACCGATCCATTACGTGGATCAGTTTCAGCAGGTGAACACACAACATTAACATGAGCCGTGTTGGGTTGCATTATATTTGAAACTCTGATTACATTGCATGACACTGCATTTACAGACTGGCAGATCCAAAGTTAACATCCCCAATGTACTATAACCACTTCTTCTCTGTATGTAAAATTAATAGATTGTAGTGAGGAGCCAAAGCTGCTCAACGTTAAAGGGCAGACAAATGAAGTTTCCATTTTCACATGAACATCCTTGAACTAAAACAATGTAAATAAACATGTGCATGTTTTGTGACAAGAAAAATCAATAATTACAGCTGATGATGTCTCAACATGTCATCAGCTTTAACACATATAATCACATCCCATCATGTAAACATAGCAACAAACACTGTGGACAGATTCCACATCTGTGAAGCTGAAGTAACAGGAAATGTCAAAGATGCCACAAACCCTTGCTTTCATTATATGCAAGCATTGAAACAAGCAGAAAATTATAAATGTGTGATGTTGCAGCACTGTACATTTTATTTGGCGCCAAGATGCTACATCATAGGAAATTAGAAAAATGGAGGCTGCCATAATGAGGTAGGCCATCAAATTTTGTGCCGATTTAGTAGAAAAGTTACATGTTTGCAGGTACAAGTAAGCTCATGAGTTACCAGCCTGTGAAGCAGTAAATTATCAAGAAATCTAATTTTATCAAACTAATAATGAGCTCATACATGCTGACATTAAGCAAAATAACGGAAATCCGTGCAATAAACAATGGCTATAATAAAACAATGCTACAGCCACTCCTTACTGTATAGACATACGTTGTGTCTCTTCTTTCTTTACTTACATCACTGCATGTGGATTCTGAAGCATGCACGCCTTTGGGCCGAACGTAGTCACAGGGCTTGGGCCATGAAGCGATTGTCTTCTCCTGAAAGAGACAAAGACGAACGTTTAAACGTGAAATTTCCGTAGAAGCCCGGCACCTATGCAAATACGTTCAAATACAAACAGTAGAAAAAAAGAAGTGAAAGTTTCATGTTGTTTCAGTTACTCATAACCCTTTATAGCAGTATTTAGGTTATATGTCCTACATTCACAAGAACCTACACACTTTTAAACCACCATTCTGATCTAAGGTGTTACTGCATTTCATATGAAACACCTTGAAAGTTCATACTTATTAGTATAAGTAGTATCTGACTGGTATTGTAGGCTCTACCTATTTGTATCTAAACGTTTCAAAAAACATCAGTTTAAATGATGAAATAAACCTCATCAGTTTTAATAACCATGAACAAATTAGTTTTCTTAAATTTGAGACCACACATGAAGCAACTTTCTGAACAGTGGAAAGTCCTAGCACACCCTGTCTGTGCTAGTCTTCGTTATAACAATGTGACTGTGGGATAAAGGTTAGTGACACAGAGCGCTGGAGCAAATTAAAATGGTTGGCTCCAAGTTCAGAAGCCTTTGAGCTGTGTCACATCACTTAGCCAACAAATCCTCTTAACAGCCTGACTGTGAATTCACCATCTGCAGTTCACTGTTCTTAAAGCTACATTAATCTGAATTTCATTTTAGCACTGAACAAAGTCAACATGTAGCACGACTTGCGTTGATCATCATGTCAAGCCTACATAAAATATTCACCTATTCTGCAACTTTACAGAGTTTTAGTATTTAACTGAATCTGTCACATGGATGTAAACATTATTTTAATGGGGTGATAATTACAGTAGGCAACTCATTGACAACAGTGTAATCTTGTACTGAGAGTCTTCTGTCCTCTAGTGGACAAACGTACAGTTTTAACAACTGTGCAAAAGTCACACCACTGATTACACCACTGTCACAAAATCATTCAATGGATCAAAATTCTATTAAAAAACCACTTGCACCATGTTTGATTTTTATTAGTCACACACTCGTGAACATGCAAACTGTTGTTTGTTTACCAAATGTCAAAAGGGCAGAAGTACCTTAGACAAATTAGAAAAAACCCTCAAATATATATTTATAGGAGTGCGTTTCAACATTATGGACATGTGTAACCTTCGAGTTGACTAAGTTGAGTTGAGTTTAACTTCTCCTTAAGAAGAAACCCCTGTTGCTAAAACACATAAACAAAGCCCTTGCAACACCTACAGTGAACAAACATGTGTGTGTCAAGCCTAAAGGTTCTGTTTCTTGAATGTAATTTCGTTGTGGTTGGAAACACTGAAATTTCACAAATGTCTGAAATGCTTAATTCACAAGGTAGTTAAAAAAAACAGTAACAGGTGTTGTCAAATCCACACAGCAATAACAGCTGGAGTTGTTGTTTTGTGGAAACCAACCACTCGTTCCAGGTGAATAACTGATCATATGGTGGCTTCTGTGTGTCAGGTCTCTAGCACATTATGTAAAACTGGTCAGACAACTAGATCGGCTCATAAGGGGCATTACAATGTAATGCAAAACCTGGCACGATTCACTGGATCATAAATTACCACCGTTTGATTAGGATATTTCTAAAGGGTTTGGTAGTAAAAGACAACAGTTGACAGCAGTACCGGTAGGAAATTACAGCCCATGAGCCCTTCCTCCACACATACCTGTACTCAAAGGAGCTACTGGCTGAGGAGGTGCTCAGGCTGCGAGTCTTTCTGTTGCGTCGCACCCTCCCGCGGCTGGCACCCTCCCCTCCGTCACAGGTGGAGCAGCAGTACGAGGCAGCTTCCATTTGAACCTCCTCGGCAGGGTCCATCTCAGACGGCAGCGCTGCCGATACACTGAGCACATCAATAAGCCGCGAAGCTCAAGCTAACAATCATTAATCAATTAGCAACACGGTTAAATAACTGATCCAGTCTGGGTCAGAGTTACGTGGAGGGAAAACTAATGCAAACTTCATTGAAGAATTAAAAAGATCACTCAGCTGACTTCACCTCCTTCCAATACACAACCTGACACAACATGTTGACATCCATCGAAAGGCTTCAGATTGGGTTTACATTCTGAAAACTCGAGTTACTCTAGTGATACAAACAGCACTAACGAAGCTCGGCACGTCGCGTCATGTGAGGGTCATTTTGCAGCCATCTGGACAGTTAACGTGCTGTTAGCTGTAAACTAGCCACATACACTTTAACACGGCGGTTATATAGCCGACACTAACGTTGAACAAAGAGGAAATATTAGGTACGACTGTTAGTGAGCGCAAGCTGCTAGAAGAACGCCACTGCCTGTTGAGCTGGCGGGTGGTGACACATCCAGATGGTGGAATATTTACACTGAGGCACCGCTAACTAACACTTCTAAGGCTTCCAGCTAGCATGCTAAGCTAGTAATGATTAGTTAGCACAAACAAAGGGTAATATTAACATTATTTCTGACGCTACCTGTTATCCGCAGCTTTACAGGGAACGACACGAGTCTGGGGCGCAGCGGACTGGCGTAAGTTCAGAGCACCTCCATTAATTTATTGGAAAATAATGTTGCACCATCTTGCTTTACAACAGAGATGTCAAAAGTCAGCTCACCACTTCCGGAAGTTGGCCGACCAATCAGAGGCGCCCTGCACGACGACGTCATGTGGAACGACTGCGGGTGCGTTGCTGGTATCCGGCGGCTTCCGTAACCTGAAGCAAGCTTTGAATATACAGACGTTAGACATCATTCAGATTAGTAGGTTTGCATGGTTTCTTTGATTATCTCAGGCTTCCTCAAATGTTGTGTAATAAAGTATAACGTGGCTTTGTAAATAAAGGTCATCGTCAAAGCAACTTACCAGATGTTTGGACAGTGAAACAAATAAAGTATGACATGCAGTTAAAAAGTTAAATATAAACTAGTGTCATAGCGCCACTGTCTGGCTAATTTATCCACCACATCTTCCAAACCCTGGAACACAACGATTTGCTCTCACAAAATGATGTAAACATGTATTAACCTTACCTGTCAATGAGTCGCAGTCGTGCAGAGGCTGCTGTAGAACAAGGGGAACAAAACCTGCAAGTGCAGCTTTGTAAGCTACAACTGCTTCACACTGAAAGCGTCACAACAAAGTGACCCTAAAAGGGAAAAGTGGGTTGAGAACATCAAAGAGACAACGTACACGTGAGACAGGATAATATAATATAACACAAGGAGCCACTGCACTTTATCACAAAGTGTCTTACATAAATCAAATTATAACCACTGGTGCAATAATGTGAAAATGCCAACTGTTCAGTCAACCTGTTCAAGTCCAGCTAGTAGTACTGCAATAATGATTAAGCCTCATAAGCCAAATACAAAAATAACCCTGCTTAACGGTTTTGTTACAGCAGTATTAAAATATTTTCTGTATTGTTCTATATTGATTTTTTTACTATCTGATATTGACTTACATTTTCATTAAATTTACTTTATTGTAAATAAACTTTAGATTCTGCAGAAGCTGTCAGACATTGACACATTGGAACGTGAAAACAAGTGGGGAGACCATACAGTGTATATTTTAGAGAAGCAAACATGTAAATGGCTGTAAAGATGAGCCAGGCCAACAGTGGATAAGAAATTGTTTATTTGACTTAAACATAATTACAAGAAAACCAAACATTCTGCAACATTCTAGCTTCAGTGGGAACCTCTCTAAGTGAATCACACTCAACACAGTAGGTCATCTCAAACTGCTTTTTATTACATCTTAAATAACAGTACACTTTAATATAGTTTCTATCTTGCATCCAGCTTTCGGTTGTACACTGACTGACTTTAAAATTAAATACAAAAGGTGAAAAGGGAACAGTGGGGGTGCAGAGCTCTACAGTTATTTGATGGAGAAAGAGAAAAGGAAAGGGATTTAATTAATTTTTAATATTTTTTATTTCATTTTATTTTTTGCCAACTCCAGGCCTAACGCACAATTACAGCACATTTTTTGTACAGAATGTCGCAGAGAAAAAACAGAATGGAAAAAAATGTCACTACTGCTAAAGAAAGAGCGTCTGTTTACAAGGAGAAGGGAACAACAGAAAAATCTGCCATTCAGATGCTGCAAGATTTTTTTTCCATTTTTTTATTAAAGGACAGAAAAAAACCTGTTATAAAATGTTTTTCATCGTAAGTGGAATTTTGTTTGCTACAGAAGGAATGACAATTTATTTGTTCCATTTAAGATTGTGTATGTTTAGGTGAATGGATGTACATATGCATGTGTGTACAATTTAAACATTTACTTCTGAATTTGTGGAATCCCTCCCAGGTATGGACCAAGTAACCGTTTATGTTGCAGGGTTCGCTTCTCGAGTGCATAGCTTTGACATTTTTAGTTTAATCATGTATGCACAGAGTAGCCAAAAACAAAAGAAAAAGAAAAATATAAATATCATTGTATTGATATATTCAACAGGTTATTTTCTTAAAGAAAAACATCAAAGGACTTATTCCATATGCACCTTTTTAAGCAATTCTACAGCATGCGATTCTAAGAGATAACCCACCCATGGCAGACAACCAAAATCTTTTTTTTTTCGTTTTTAACTTAAAAAGTTTCAATATCATTATTTTCAAACATTGATTTATACAACATGTCATTCACAGAGTAGTAACTGCATTTCCAAGCACGGAATGGGCACCTCTGTTGAAAGAGAAGCATCCGGATTGCAACCGGGCTAAAGTGGAGGTACTCTCTACCCAACCAAATCACATCACCGGTCCCAACCACGAGCAACAGAAACCAGGGAAAATAAAAGTAAAATAAACAAGAAACAAAAGAAATAAAAAAAAAAAAAAAAGGGGGGGGGGGGGGGGGGGGGGGCAGGGTGGATTACGGTCCGATGGGTTAATCTTCATTTAATTATTCTACACTGTTGCCAGACGAAAAGGTGTAAGAATGGTTAAAATGGTTGGTTTTTTTTGTTGTTTTTCCGTTTTAAAAACGAGCAATCATTATCATAAACAGCATGTGCTTGGTTAGTTAACTTTTTTCCTTAGACATTATTCTATATATGCAAAGTTTAATTTTTGTGCAAACAAAGATTTGTGGACTACACTTGAAAATAGAAAGTAAAGGTATTATGGGGCTAAATATACAGCAGGGCCAGAAGTGGCTTGAGGACTCCCTGTTGAAGCTCAATTCTCTCATTTGTTCTCCAGTGGGATAAAGCTGGATTTGAAAACAATATGATCTGGAGGTTCGTTTAGTTTTAAACATTCTCTAAAATGTGTAAAGACTAGGAAATAAAACAAAGCTTTGATCCTCATTTTAAACATTGACAGTTCACTGATCTACTTCTCTTAAACAAAAAATAACAATGAAGACAACAAAGAAACAAAGATAAACATGGCCAAAAAGCTATTAAGAGTTAGATCACTGTCGTGTAATAACCTTCACTCAGACTTGTGTATGAGGATGAAGAACGTGTGCCTGGTAGTGATGGTGACAGGTGTTTGTATTTTCATTTTCTACAATACCAGACCATGGTCATGAGAGGAATGCACAATTTTCCCTGTTTCATTCTGAAACAACTAAATTCCTCAAGTTTTTTTTTTCTTTTTCATTTTTGTAGCTGAATGAGTGACAGACAATTGTGCTCTTTTAAATGAGAAAAAGAGAGAATTTTTGCCCTTGATAGTTTTTTTGGGGTGTTTGGAGTCAGTATCATGTTTTTGTAAAGATTGGATATGCAATAAAATTTAACATTGTGATGTTGGAATGGTCTTCCACTCAACTATGGAGTCCGGATGCCAACTGGAATCAAGCAAAAGACAAAAAACAGTTTATTATGATTATTTAGTAAAATAATGTGTCAAGCATTTATTAATTTGTCCATCCTGGCTTTTTTTAGAAAAACAAAAACAAAATAAAAATTTAAGGTGACATGTTTGGTTTCATGATGCACCTTTATTAATAACCCCAAGATGGCAGTGAAGGCTAACTTTAGACTGGGCTCCATATGTAGATGAAGCTTTTAGGACACCACCATTAAACCTCAGTGAACATTGCTCTTGGTGCATTTACCTTCAGACTCTAGTTCCAGATCTTAAGGAAGCTGTCCCAGGACCCTGTTGCCACTGCCATGCCGTCATCGGTTACACCCAAGCAGCTCACTCGGTTATCATGACCAGCCAGGACACCTAATGAACACAACACAGACTGAAATAGTGGCACAACCCTGCTCTACCTGACTGACTTAACTCTGACAAAACTATTACAGAATATGAATTGTCTCATATCTTATAACAATAAGACAAACTGTTGGTTTAATTGATTAAAAGTTTGAGATGGCTTATTCATGTGAGTAACACCCAGTGCTACATAGAAATCAGACATTTTAGATTACTGAAGGCCTATACTGATGCACGGAACGAAACTAATTACACACTCCAGTGGATCAAATTTGTATGTGTCCTACTATCCAACCATATCTGCATTCATGGCTCCACATGTTGTGGAGCAGATGATGTTTGGTGCTTACCCCACATGTGCATTGATATATTTAATACTCTGGCAAAAATTGATCTTTTGTCTCTTTTGATCAATTGTGAAGCTGAGAGAAGATGGAAAAATCAATAAGGGCCATTGCAAAAACATTGGACATCGCCAGTATAAGCATTTGTTCCAATACTTTTGCTCATATAAACAAATGTGTGGGTTCAAATAAAAGGAACTATGTTCTAAGATGTGCATCAGATCTAGATCAAAAAAATTAAATCTGAAACATTGAGCTCATTGATTTGTCAAACCCAAATGGGTTCACTGTACAGCAAAAATAAAGGAACTGGTATTAGCAGTCTAAAAGAAGTTAGTAGACAAATCAAGTAGATTTTCCTTTGCAGGGAATAAATCTTAAGTGCCTGATAAAAGGTTCAGGTTGATGCAATCATCTACCAATACTGGAAAGAGTTTGGCAAGTCTCGTTGTGGCATGAAGACGTCTGGCAGTGCAGGCCATTCATCTACCTCTACTCTTTTTTTTTTTTCCCCTGCTCGGGGGCTCACCTGCACGGTCGGCCTTCAAAGTGTCCCAGACGTTGCAGTTAAAATCGTCATAGCCAGCCAGCAATAAGCGGCCACTCTTGGAGAATGCCACTGAGGTGATACCGCAGATGATGTTGTCATGTGAGTAAACCATCAGCTCCTGGTCAGCACGCAGGTCGAACAGCCGACAGGTAGCGTCGTCTGAGCCCGTGGCAAAGGCATTGCCATTGGGGAAGAACTGCAAAAACAGTCAAAGTAACTATCAGTGCTACACAATCATTTAGTTTAGAAAGCTTACACACACACACACACACACCCCTTCTTTTTTAACAACATATTTTCTTAACGGTCAGTTTAAATAGTAAATATAAGCCACCAGATAACTTCATTGGTTATTTTAGGCACCCTGTCCTATCCTCTCTAAGAGCGCGTGTTTTACAGATTACTACAGGAAGGTAATTGATCTAGTATTAACTAGCTACAAACTCCTTTGTGACTGTGTAACTGTAGCTGGACTTGCAGCTACTTCACATCATCTTGTTCATAACAACTTGGAAGCTGTTCTGGCAGACTTGATCTAAATATGTCTTGAGAACTTCACACCCTGATACGACGAGTGTATGACATGTCGACATGTGTTTGTGTGCGTGTGCAGTTCGTACGCAGATGGCGTTGATGTCTGACTCGTGCCCAGTGAAGGTCTGTCGGCACATTCCTTCTCTGATGTCCCAGAGCTTCGCTGAGGCATCACAGGCTCCAGACACAAACAGCCTGGTATCAGGTGCCAGAGAGAGACTCATGACATCACCGGTGTGACCAGCAAATGTAGTTGTTTGCTGACCAGTTTCAATGTCCCACAGAGCACTGCAAGAAACAAAATCAATACGGTCAAATTACAGCTACAATATGCACAAAACATTATCAGGACCATTTGGAATTTCCACAAAACACTGATATGCCTTTTGACTTCATAATTTCTGCACAGCATAAAAGCCTACATGGGACAAGAGAACACTTCACCAGAACCAAGTTGTTGATTTGCATGTAGTTTAAAGGGAATACAGAGACAACTGAAACAGTTTTATAAAAATAACTTGGAAACATCTTTTTTCACAAGTCAACTATAAGCAAGACACAGAAAGCCCATAGTATCCATCGCAGAACACTTAGATGGCCATTGCGCTGCATGCGTATAATTGAAGACTGCTTTAAATCTGTATACAATTAACTTGAGTTTCAACACTACTGCAGTGTCTTTTAGACAGATTAAATGAAAGGTAGATTGGTTGGAAACACCACAACCACGTACCACCGTGAAAATATAATCCCAACAGTAAAGAACAATAGAGAGAGCATCGTCATTTTTGGCTGCTTCACCTAAACAGCTACCAGGTAGATGCAGAGGCCTAGTCAGAGACTAATTCAAACCGATACAGAAACTGTGGAATGGCCCCAACGAAGCTGTTTACACCAGATGTCATAATGATACAGCTAAACGGAAGAAAAGAAAGAATTGTCTACATTCTAAAAGTCCTTCTGGCCGGTTTATTCCAGCTACAGGAAGTCTGTCTTTGAGGTTATTACCACCAAGGGCGGTTCAACTTGAATCACTACTGCCATTTAACTTGTCAACCATCATTTTGGATTATTATTCTGTTTTCAGCTCATTAATAATAAATGAAATAGCATTTCATGACCAATTTATGTAGAAAGGGCATGTTAAACATTCATGCTATGTATGTCTTACGTTATTTATGACATGGAACATAATGTTACTACCTGCTTCCATGGAGATAAATACACTCCAAATGTCACAAGACAAGACATCTTGCTAATGTGTTGTAAATACAATCTTCAAGTCCTAATTTGTGTTGTGGCATTGCATTGAATTGCAATGGGTGCAGTATCACAGCTTACCAGGTGGTGTCTCCAGAACTGGTGACAATCTGGTTGTCATCCAGAAAGCGACAGCAGGACAGGTAACCTGAGGGAAATCAAAGAGGCTGATGAAATAACCCATTGCTGATGAATGGTTTTGTCTATATCAACAGAAGCTGTAGGTTTCATTTCCTGATCGTCTAAAAAAAAGTAATTGTATGGTATGAAAATTCTTATGCTGGACGTAGGGGACTAACAATTCACTGTCAGAAACACCAGCTATGAAGTACATCCCCTGGTTGAGGACTTGCATCCATGGGTCATTCGTTGCTAGCTGGTAGGGTGTGTGTACACCTCCCAATAGGGAGAGAACTGGCACTAAAATGCTGACACACTTCCTGCATCATGTGACACAGATCAGATGAATGCTCCTTGCCCAAAAGCTTAACACTTCCACCAGTTTGAGATGGGATACTGCCCAGTACACTTTAATAAAGAAATCCACACACACCCATATGTGACTGACATTTCCTGCATGTGAACAAATTATTCCATATTGCATCTAAAATAACTTGTCCTGTGTCGCAACCTAACTTAATAATTCCTGTAGTTACCCTAAATTTAACTGCTTCTGCACAAAACGCATAAAAATTAGTCCATTAATAAATTCCTTCCTTGATCTGCAAATTATTTGAAATGCCATCTTGTCTGAGCAAATTCTATAAAATGGGTTCTCTCCTGTCCTACAGTGATCACTTTATCATCAATATCTATTGACATTATTTACCCCACTTATTATCCACTGCTATAAGCCAACATATAGATAGTATATTTAGTTAAGTTAAAAAGTCTTAGCTGATTATTGTCACAGGCTCAATGTAGCTAATCAGTTGGTCATTAAATAATTTAGCATCATTAACACGGATTAATCTGTGCTGAGGCCTAAATTACAACTATATGAAGCTGGATTTGCTACCAGAATTCAGTGGAAACACTTAACAGTGTAATAGATGTTCCAGTAAAAATACAAGTGATTAGTGAATGTGTTCATGCTCGTGGATGTGTCCAGCCTACCTGTGTGCCCGGCCAGCTCACGGCTGACGCGCACATTACCCTCACGGGTCTTGAGGTTGTAGATGGAGCAGATGTTGTCCAGGCCTCCACAGGCGACATAGTTGCCAGAAGGGGCATAAGCACACGTCATCACCCAGGAGGAGCGCAATGGGATGGCATGGACCTGGAAGAGAGGAGGAAGATTTAATATAAGATAGTACGTAGAGACAGATGGAGGAGAAAGCAGGCGACAGTTTGCCTGTAATATTAATCTAACCTTTCAAGGACACAAGAAATACTATAAATAGCAATACTTAGCACCATCAAACACTTTGTCCTATAATGAGCTCAGCATTTTCTTCAACCTGCTGCCAGAAAACTAAGCTTTCATAAACCCCGCCAAAAACAATAATACATCTTAGCATCACTTATAAAAACAAGACATTTATAGTTTCGGTCATTGTAAATCATACACACACATTTTCATATTTAGACTTATTATTCTTGCTTTTTTAATTTTATTTTGACCAAGTCCTGAGGGAAATATTTGGCTGTTTATTAACTAAATGCAGATTAGAGCAGTGAGAGTAAAGAATTTAAAGCTGTAACATGTTTAACAACATTTAATCATAGCAACATTACCATCAAGCAACCTAGTATGAGATATCTTACCATCTTAACCAGGGTATTTATTCAGACTATTTTGCAGGTAGGTTACGGCAAGACTTGTTCTTAGTCATTACCTTGTTTGTGGTATAGCTGTCCCAGATTATGAGTTTGCCATCCTGGGAAGCACTGACCAAAAGCCTGATGGGGGAAAAAGATGGCAGCTTAAACTATGAAACATTTAAAATGACCTATTCTGTAAACTTATAGTAGACACATACAAAATAAACACGTTTTCACTTGTTCATTTTGAATGTGGACAGAACTTAATCAAGCACAATAAATGATTTTACAATTTCATGGTAAACGAGCTCATTTTGAATTTTATGGCAGTGACATCAGAAAAAAAAAGTCCTCTTATGTTGATAACTGTCCAGAATTAAAGCAGCTGTTGTGGTGGGTGCAGTATGTGGTTTAGCATTGTCTTCAAGCGAGGCCTTCTCTGAAAGAGATGTCGAGTGGATGAAAGCCTATGTGTAATCAGCCACCTGAGGAACCAAAGATCACACACATTCAATTTGACCTTCAGCCTTGTGTCTTGCACACAGATGTTGCTCCTAAACAGCTTCCAATCTTTACATAAGAGAGGCTCTGCCTTTTTCAGATGTCATGTTACTGGCCTGCTGCCAAGTTAGTTGTCAACAGCGCCCACATTTGTTGTTGTTTGTTTCAATTACTTCCAGCCTTTTCTTCCAACTTTAGGTATGTGGCTGTTACCAAATTCAAACTAAAAGTAAACCCATATTTTCCATGAAACTGTGAAATCCTGTTTTTGCCTTCTAGGGGAGAATGACTCTCAGGTTCTCCTGTGCCTCTGCTCTCCAGGCATACCCAGAAAGAGTAACCACAGAGATGGTCTCAATGCACAAAGGAAGAGGGAAAAGAGTGAACACATCAAGGCCTGCTGGGACTATGCAAATCTTAACTACCAGTCTGTCAGGATACGCTCATGGGAACACTGCAGCAGATAATAAGCTAGGGACAGAATCGCTTGCAATGGGAATTGTAGTTTATAGGGAAATAAAGTATCACTTTTCAAGTCTAAAGTGAACCATTAAGCTCCAGCTTGGAAAAGCTTATATATGATGCAATGCTTGAATGTTTCAAGTCAGAGCAGAGCCCTGACACAAACAGCATTGAAAACAGAAGCCCAGAGCTTTAGTTTGGTTTGAAGTAGGACCGTGGAGGCTGGAGGAAGTCAAAGGGTATGTGACAAACAATAATTAAATAATTGCAAAAATCATCACAAATCAGTTTAAGCATAAAACAACATCACCACCAAACAAAACCAACTGTTGGGTCAAATATATTTGAGGACATCCTTTCGTGTGGGACACAAGTTGTGATTCACTGATTGATGAAGAGGTTTTAGGTTATTTAATACTACTCAAGCTTATCTTGCCGATACAAATACAATGCATGTGAGAATCAAAGTCATCTTTTTTATATTTTTCACCCTTAACTTCTCACGCACAGTAAAATTAAACTGGATCAGATGATCTATGACGAGATGGAACAGGGCAGTGATTTTCATGCAGACACTGAATGAGTGAAATCTCAAGTCATATATAATAAGATGCTGATATTATTATTTATAGAAGCTGTTAGTCCAACATGACGATTAGTAGCAACACGTTTGCAGGTGCCATCATAATGGTGATAATCCCAAATAGCATTTTGCTTTTTGTGCACTCAACTTATAAAACTAGGAAAGAAGAGCTTGACTACCAAAAATAATTTATTACTAAACATTAAATATATTTTTTTTGTTGGATAATTTATCTTATTTAATTAAATTACTGAATGAAAATGTGTAGTGTCTCTGTTGGGCTAAAAATAGCAGACTTAGCCTAGACTCTGGGTCAGAACATCTTCATGTGACCTTCTTTCTGGGTGGCTTCGTCTCAGGTAGTATGATAAATATCCTCTGGGAGGTAAAACATTAACAAATGAAACAAACAAACAGGACATAGCTTACACTGCGTAAACACACCAAGACTTTCTCTGAGGTACATCAATGTGAGGATGACAAGGTGACACAGCAATTTGCAAAGGCCTCTCTGTGGAATGATGCACACCAGCAACAAAATCATTAACTTTTTGGTTGCTTGGGTGAGAGGTGTGTTTAACTCTGGGGGACAGGGATTTATATGAAGTAAGAAGAGTTGCTTCATCTGTCTTGGCTATCAGCCTCAGCACAGCTCTAACAAAGGCAGACTATTTTGAGTTTTTCCCCTACCCACATACCCCACCCCCAATGCACACAAACACACAACACAATGGACACACAAAGAGTGACTAACGTACGCCCAATACGCATCTAAGAAAAAGAAAACATCTACCATGCACGTGTAAAATATCCTCATGTAGAACATAGTGAATATATATCTTTTGATGCAAAAAATGAAACACTGTAAGGTCATGATTTGAGGAGGACCCTCGGGAGAAATGACAAGCACAAAGACACTCAAGCAGGCTTTTGTGTCCATTTCCTGCATTTATGCAAGGGGGGCTGGGCTGTAGTTAATGGATAGAATGAAGCTGAATGACATTACCTCGAGTCACTGCCCCAGTGCATGGCATAGATTTTAGCCAGATGCCCCCTCAGTGTCCGTCTAGTGCGCATCTGAATTCGGCCAACAGGGTCAATGTTAGCTGTGATCTAAAAAAGAAGATCAGAGAACAGAGCTGAGGTTAGAGAACAGTAGATGATGTCTGACGTTAGCTGTAGTTTAGTCTTCCAAATGTAGTTTTTACAATACATTTCATCAGCAGTAAACTCTACATAAATGCAGCATTTAACAGTACTTGCCTAAAACATGTTTCCCTCAAAATGCAAATTGCAACTTCAATTCCTTTACTCAAATAAAAGTATTGAGCACATAGGCAAAAGTACCCGACAAAGCAAACCATACATTTTAAAAGAAAAACGAAACTGATGCTATTAAAATGTCATGAAGTTTGCAAATGACTTAACAGTATTTAAAATAAAATGTCAAAGATTACTTACTTAAGAACAGCGTAATCTTTATAATCCATACATTATTACATCATACACCTGCAAAAAGTAACTAGTACCCAAAGCTGTACACTAAATATAATTTTACAATATTGAAATTTAGTTGTGAGAGCATCACTTCAGTAAATACACTATGTTCAAAACAACCTCTGCATTTCGATCATGGCATAAATACATTTCTTACCTGAGACAGGGTAGCATCTGCACACGCTTTCCTGGCATCCTGAAACACATTAGCCCAGAAACAGTTAGCACTGGGTAACAATTACTTTAATTACACTTATATTAACCAATATAAGTAGAGTCTGGATCCAGTACAAACTCTACAGTTTTGGTCTTGGTCATAAAATTCTAAATTACTTTACTTCCAAAATTTCAACTGTACTGAACAAACTATATTAATGTAATAAAAAAAGTTATCCAAGACATTACTAACATCATTGAAAGAAGGCAAAACATTTGCTTAAAAACAGTTCAGGTGAATTCTTATTTATTTTCATGTTACATCTGCTAAAGTGCTGCACAGACTTGAACACACAGCTTTAACACAGAGTTGCAGAAATAGGCAGTGGGATGTTGTACATTGGTACCTGATCTGCAGGTAATGGTGAAAGTGAATAGTGACAATTCAAACACTGACAATGTATATTAAAATACAGTTACAGGCTAGAGAGAAGCCAGTGTTTTCAAATAAATTGCAGTTCAGCCCAGTAGGCTAACTGACACAATGGCTTAATGTGTTACTGGAGAAGCATTAACAGTGGGAGCTTCTCTGTGAAAAGTATGCTTTCATCAACACCAACACATTGAACAAAGTCTAATGTCAGTCTGACTGAGCTACTCACGTACAAAAAGAACAGACAACATAGTGGAAGACTTACTCTGATCTGGTTCTTGAGCTGCTCAGCCTCCTGGCGTAGCTGATCCAGTTCACTCATTTTCCTCTGCTAATAGTGTGCTTCGCTCCGCCGCCTATACTTGCTGATCTGGAGGACACAAGAAATGAGAGGCTCAATGGACATATCCCACACTGCTCATTTAATTTTGTAGTAATACTCAAATTGAACCATTAATAAACTTGACATTTTCTCTGCCCTTTAGGTCAGCATAATTGCCAGTGTGCAAAGACGCAGTGTCTTTTGTGATCCATTTCCATAAAATGACTTAAATCCAATCTGCAAGACCCAGACAAAGTTGCATGGAGACAACAGACCAACACTCTCTAGACTTGTCCTTGCAAGCTGGTAATGGTTACCTAGCAACAAGCATTAGGCAGCTCCTTTAGGCTAAAGATAAAAAATTTTTTTTTAGGATGATGTTGAATTTATTCTCACTCATCGTAAACAACAGCAAACCCATGATGTAAAAACACAAAACAACTTAAACACCAAGAAGATGAAACCGTTTTTAAACAGTCAACCTAGAAAACGAATAATAAAAAATAAATAAATAAAATAAAATAAAATAAAATGAGTGAGACCGAATTTACCTCCACCGGACTATCAAAGCTATGGGAAGCAGACAGGCAGACCAAGACACCAGTGTGGGTATCAGTACACTACTGGAAGAACCCCAAGAAACACTGTTGACGGGCAGGGTCTGTCAGAGCCATCAATGCTCTGGCCTCTGGACTCTCCTCCAATGTCATCCCTGTAATCCTGGGACACAGTTGATTCAGCTCCTCCAGCCAAATCCGGTTAAGACAAAACCTGCTGATGATCCTAAAAGCAGTGACTATTCCGCTGACCCCAATCCTCCGATTGACACTCTTAGCACTGACACTTTCACTGTGCACAGAAAGACGATCAATTCTACTAAAAGATACTGTTGCACCAACTATAACCTCTGGCTTACAGGTAATCTTGACACTGACAAAAGATGCACTGTAGCTAGAGTGACATGAACTCAGGAAACAGTTCTTTTCAGTTTTCAGTGGCCATTTCTAATGAAATAACTGATACCCACTTCTCTCAGTCATTCAATTACCAATAAAACTTTCATTACAAGAAATACTCCATAGAACATCATTGCCCATCTATTAAGGGTCTTACCTCCCTCTTGCACCGAGTTTTGATACAAGTCCTTATTCGTGGGGAGTGCGGAGACCTTCTGAAAGAATATTTTATCCTTCAAGCATCTGACGTCTTCACAGCTACTCGCCACCTGATTGGCCAGTGCTACTAAATGGTCTGCATCTAAGCAAGCCGCCTTAACCCCCTAATCTTGGTTGTCTCATGGTAACAGAACTAGCTTATTTTCATCTTCTCTGCAAGATCTGCGTAAGAAAGGAAACTTAGCTATTGCCCTTTTCAGCTGGTCGACACATTTTACCAAGCAACTACAGGACAGTATGTACTAAACTAAATTACAAAGGTGTACATGCCCGAGGTGGGAGATCCACTGGTTGATATCTAGGTTAGGATGATTATACACAAAGGTTTCAACTCAACACTATTGCTCACAATCATCTTGTCCAAACAACTCGATAAATAATATGGTAAACAGGTACATGGGGTAAGGAAGCAGTTAGTCACCAACTGACACTAGTAAAAGTGAAAGAAAAATCAATACTACGTTGTTTTGATGAAAAGCAAAGAAAACTGTACGAAAATGTACAAACTTACATTTGTTGGCAAAAAATTATTTTTATTAGCTCTACATTAATTACTAAATATATTTAGTTTCATTTGGAGGAACCACTTGTAACTTTTAAAAGTTGTGTATTATGCAAGCCTTGAACATAATTCCTAGCTGTGCAAATGTGGAAATACCTTTTTCTCTAACGCATATGTGATGCAACTATAATCCAGGCCTTTTCTGAGATACGACAAATCGAATACCTAAACTGGATAGAGCTATGTTTAACTTTATGAGAAATGATCACTGCCTTTCACAAAGAAAAGGAAATAAAATTATGTCAAAGTCACCAATCATACCAAAGAACTAGCAACTAGAACTAGAGCTTGAGGTTAACAATGCTATTTGGAGCAAGGTAAAGGCTCAGAGATGTCCTGCGGCTGCTCTGCTTCCTCTGGTATTGGTAAAGCCCAATTGTGTCATGACACAGCATTTAGTATAGTGATCAATTAGTTTTAATTTTATAGCATCTAAATAGTCACCTCAGCAGGAATCTTCACTTCTTTCAGTGTTTTTTCCCCCGTAACCTTTGGCTAATTCTAGTAAAACACATGTTTCGTTAAAGCAACATCAGGCATAAGTGGTTTAAATATAAGACAGACAATATAAGTAAAACCATTTACATTTCATGATGCTTTAGGTTATTTAAGAAATTATTAGTTTTACTTGCTTTACTTTCCTCCAAAAATAACCAGCTGCTAAGGACTCCATATAATTTCAAATCTATGACTATACAAACATTTCTATTACAACTACAACAAGACAGCACTCTTTACTAGTGATTAGTATAAAGGTGTGATTCAGAGGACTCCTTCCCTAGTGCTGGTGGTGGGAGTTGAAACCACTGGCAGCCCAACAGAGCACAGACTTTTGCTGCCTTCTCCTTCTAAAAGCTATTTTTAGAGAGGTGGTGGGGGAGGAGGAGGGAAGCAGACTTCACATTTTCCAGCCACTCCTATCAGCTCCGACATCTCAGCACAACACAGTGACAAGGAGAGAGGAAGTGTAATTTGACTCCAGAAACACACACAAACACACTTCACTGGTATTTCTCCTTCCCATTCAACAATGTTCACGCATGCACCACTCATTTTCACACTATGCAGACTGGGCAAGACGGGCTTCTTAATCACAGAACAGAAAAAGACTGGAGGGGTTTCTTTAGATGTAGCACGTGACATCATCTGGACTCTGGACTTTCATCAATGCTTAATAACTTATTGATTAACAGACCCTTTAGACGGCAGAAAGTGAAGATACAAGATTTTTTATTTTGAAACTATCAATCAACATAACAATTCAAAGTTAACCTCTTAAAGATAAGAAAGATTAGAGGAAAACAAGCTGTAGGGCATCAGGTGTGAACATTTATACATCACAGAAGGGTCTAGTGGGGTTGGGCGGAAGATTTTTGGGGAAGACAAGAGGCCACAAGGGGTGGGGTAGGCAGAGAGATGTTCTGGTGCACAAGAGGATAGAGGCACGGGAGGCAAGCTGGAGGACAGAGCCAGATTAAACTAATGAGAGTGAACAAGCAGAGGACAGTTGGGGGGGGGGGGATGTTAATTAACCCCATGGTGAAAGAGAGCAAGCTTGGTAAGCGTCCCAACATTAAACACTGAACAGAGGAGGTCTACATGTACTCAGCCTTCAATAATGTACATGCTACACAAATGTCAAAAATACACTACTACTAATGGACGTGTTTAACAACGGCTGGGACAGAAAAGACAACGCAATATAATGCACTCCACGCTATGCCTCTGCATTGTTCATCTACATTCATGTCCTGCTAATAAATGCCATTTTAATTGTTATCCAAGTCATGAAAACGACAAACTCAAATATGTAAATTATAATAGAGTATACAGTTTCCATTCAATGTTGTTTAGAGAATTTTTACATTAATAAACATCACTCACTTACTAACACACTTATAAAATGCAATTTAAGTCAAATGTTAGCACACTGGTGCACATATAAAGTAAAGAGTAAAAACAAGGCTTCGAAAAGTACAAACATGTGCAGTCATTCAAGTAAAAGCTCATGTTAATGTGCCAAACTCAAAAAAGGTGCATGCAACAAACTATAGCTATAGCATGCAAGAAGAAAACGTGTGGCAGAACATAATAAGCTTAGGATGCCTTCAGTCTTAACAACCATGATTCATATTTGCTGTGAAACATTCGCATATTAGGCACAAAATAGTGTTTAAAAGATGGGTGGGGTTTAATAATTTATGGCCCCCCTCAAAGGATACCAGCTGCCCCCTGCTCTTGCTTCCAGAGGGCATGCTCTTCTCTGGGACATTCTATGCTTATGCTTTCCTCTGCAATCCCGGTTGTGATGTGCTACTCCTAGAAGCATGTTGTATGGCACAGAAGGCTGTAGATGATGTAGAGCCAGTGAGTAGCTGGCTGTGGCACTGCCTCGGTTACAATCATCTGTGTCAGCATGCCCCCTCCACATTAATATGAGCGCCTGTCTAAGCAGGCGTTTCCTTTTTATGGGTGTTTCCCTAGATTTGCTCGTGTCTCTCTCTCTCTCTCTCTACTTTGTCAAAACATTTAGCGGATGTGGCGACAGCACGCACACACACACACACAAATACACTTGTGCTCTGAAGTTTTAGGTTTTGCTACTACTAATTCACTTGCCAGAGTCCATCCAAACCTTGTTGTTGCAATGAGAGTGATTGCGAAGGTTTTTTTCAAAGTTACACCGAACATCTTCACAAGCAGGTTTATATTAACAGGCAAACTGAATGATTTAAAAGGAACAAAACAAAAAAACCCTAAGAGAAAGGAGGCAGCTTACACTTCACATAAATTTAGGTCAGTCCGACATTAGGCCTAGCCTGTACGAGTAAACAAATAATGGAGACTGATAGTATGAGACTAGTCAGTGCTGAGCTGCTGAGAGTACACTGCTGACATTAATGAAAAGGGTCTGCAGTAACAACTGGCAAGAGCAATAACGGTTTCACACTAGGATAGAAGACTATATAAACACAGTTTCACTTCATTTGTGCTTTTATTGACAAATGCTGCATGTACTTTGCACAAGATGTGCACAAAACAAATTCAATTGTAATTCACATGAAGGTTAAAGCAAACCCTTGTCTAATGATATGATGATTTTAGCAACTAACAAGTAATTGTGCAATTGAACTTACAAATGTTGATGCACCTGAAACTGCTTTTAGTAGAGCACTCTATCTGGAAGTCGCATCATCCGTCTCTCCATCCATTCATCGGAAGAGAACTACTGCAAAATTTAAAAGCAATCTCCCACCACTATGCTGTTTCACTTTGACTTGCAGAAAATTCACTGTGTTCAGCACCTACAGTCTAACCAGTAATGACAGCTTAAACAATGACTTGCTTTAACTACCAAACAACACAAGCAGTGAAATTAATCTCAAATATACCAACTCAAATCTCCAGAACAAAGAATTCTGGATTATGTTCAGAATTAACCAACTTCTCTGAGACGAAAGATCATGGAGAACCACAGCTGTAAATTTTTGTTTGTGGCTTACATACACGCACTACACTACCTAAAATACTAACGTATAACCCAGCGGCCTTACATCACCATGCCCTACTTAAAAGGTAAATGTCAGTTTTAAGTATTACATGCATACATAGGAAGATGGCAGCTATTTCAGTACTAAAATATTCAGATAGCAATCTGAAATAGTAAACATGATCAAAGCTTATTACTAATACCGTTTTACCTTGTGACTAGTCTATGTCTTAAATTAGGCCATTGTGCTGGTGCAAAATAGAAGTGATACTGTACATGCATGCGTTTTCATCTGGTTAGTGGGTGAAGGCGGAGTTTCAAACTGCTGAGAGCTAAAGATGCATGGTAATTGTAGTCGTAAAAATACAACCAGGTCAAAAAGATGGCAGGAACAAGGGACTGATGATGCAGTTTAAGACGAGAGAAAGAGATTGCTCCTAGACATTTTCTAAAAGCAGTCTGGTATTCAGACTGCTTAAATGCATCACTAAAGTGAAACTGCTAAAGCACTTACTGTTTACTTATGTATACTGCAACTTGAGTGAATCTGTTTTTGTCCCTACACCCTCATATCAGGATGCTACATCTTGCACTGAAAAAAAACGAAACAAAAACTGAGCCCCAATGACTTCATCCGCCAACAGAATCGACACAACTGAATCACGTCTGCTGAAATTAAACACTTCAAGCTGATGTACCTTTTAAGTTGATGACACTTTAAATATTTGCTTTCTACTGACACAACACAAGCATGTCATGTCTGCTGACAAGACAAATCCAACCAAAACCAGGTTTCTTAGCATAGGTTCAGGTCTTAAACAGTTAATATAATGTTGTTGTTTTATGCCTGCAGTAACAGCTATGATTTATCACTCAGGATGGAATAGAATATCTTGCACTGGTCTTTAGTTTAAACCCCCCAAACATTGCATTCACACTGGCCTGAAATATTTTAATTATCCTTTAACATCCCTACAAAACTAGACTGACCATACAGTTGTATGTTTCCATTTCTGTCTAATGGCAAGTGTGACCACTATGCTTTATACAATAATACACGAATGAGTAAAAGCTGACAACATGTAGATTGTTCGTTTAATCACCGTCTAGGACGTAGGTGCATTTAAGATCCTTATGGTTCTCAAGAAGAATGGCTGAACTAAAATGAATGGCCGCAGGCCCCATAACCCACTTTGCTTCTCTGAAAGTAGAACAAAATCCTGGGGCTACAAGTGAGTATGCATAGGGCGGCATAGTTTTGATCATGATGTTCCACTCCGTTGAGGTGACTGAAACAAGAAACAATACAGTGCAACAATTTGTTGTTGTTGTTGCTTTTCTCAGATTAGCTTAAAATACAAAAAAAAAAGTCACAATAATGTGAAATGACAAAACAATATTGGCTACTAAAACATCTATACCACAAGACAATGGCCTGGAATGTCATATACATTAACAAAATGCCCATTCGGGCTCTATACTTCTAACTTGCATTGTTTGGGTCCACTGACTCGTGTCTGGAGATGGGGTTTGGGTTGACAGAACACATTTTGCCTGACAAAACGTTTCTACATATACTAGAGCCAGAGGCAGTAAACATGTGGTGTAACGTGTGCAATTCCTGGACAATACACAAACTACCTCAAACCAGAACAATGCAATCAATGAGCAATTAATAACTATTAAAACCTCTGCTTTCTTTCAATATAGTCAAGATTTGGTGGTCTTTAAACTATCTTGTAGGAAGAAGTGAATGTATACAGTATATAACATATTTAGGGCAAGCTTCCAGAACTTTAAAAAGCTAACGTAGCCCCTGTCACCCTGCTCTCTGCTTGGTGACGCGATTAATTGAAGCTGCTGTCTGTCGTTCTCTCTGAAATTCACTTGGTCACAACATTCCTCTGACATAAAAATCCTTTTATGGTCTTTATTGGTAGTATCAAAGAACTTTGCATAGCTCGCTTTTGTGATTCTGTTCTTTAGCTCATACTTAATCAATTGTGAAATAAATGATTTATCTTACATCATCAAAACCATTTATGTTTCACCTTTAATTCTGAACTTAACTGAATAATTTTAATTATAATGAAAATGTTTAAAAACAGCTGAATATAAATAAAACTGCTACGCTGCAAAATATGTTTTTATATGCAGAAATTAAATAACAACAGGTACTAAGACAAAACACTGGTTGTTTAAATGCTGTGTTACTATGACTTTCCACAAACAGAATATAAACAATATGTAACGCTGGCCCTTTCCCTGGGCACTGTTTTATGCGTGTGGCTGCCTGTTGTGGATAATGTCTGATGACCGTTCCAATGATGTCATGTACTCTGACAGTACGGTTTAATTGATTGAGTAGTAAAACATTCCATGATGCAGAATACTTTTAGCAGTTAAGAATAGCACACATGGCTATTAAAGTAATGTAATGAGAGACTCCTGTGAGCCAAATAAAAGCAGCTAAACAAAAAAAACCAACAACATAAGAATATACTATAAACTGGTATGTCAACCATCACAACATGGAGAAAAAGTGGAAGAATGCAACACAAAAAGGCTAGAAGTTAGGTCGGCAAAAAAGGCCACATACATTAACAAAGGTATGTTTTGTACTTTTGGATAGCTG